>RJWH01002429.1:0-233509 GCA_004363575.1 Solenodon paradoxus
CTCCCCTGGACTGGGATTTGAACCCAGGGGTATGTGGCTTGTGTTCCTTCAGAGGCGACTGACCTAACCACGGCTTTACCAGGGCATGCTTCTGTAACAGTTTTGTCATCTGTAAAGTGGGTCTAATCACAGTCACACCCTTCTGAGGACTAAATGAGTGTATAATACACATATTTATGTACGTATGCAATTTGAAACAGTGCCTGGTATATTGTAAGTGCTATATGAGTTGTCTGTTGTGCGGTGGATGTTATTAAGGACCCACAATAGCATTAGTATTATCATCGAGCATTTCACAAAAGCCAGAATTGCCTTCAACAGTGGGCTGCGAGGCTTTACACTTTCAGGCAGAACAACTCTGAGATACTGGTCACAGGAAAGGAGAAAACAGCCCAATGCTAAGAGGTCCTGCAAAGGCAGATCCAGAGACTTCCATGAGAGCCTGACAGGAGGCAAGGAAACTGGAGTTGTCAAGATGCTGCACCAGGGAGAAGAGGGCAGTAGGGTCCATTCCGCGGAGGGCGGGGACGAGCAGAGGACCAGGAGCTCAGGGCAGACAACTGAGGCTGAGGCCCCCGAGACTTCCACGGAAGCATGGCAGACGCTCACTTACCTTGGACTTGAAGCTTTTCCTTTTTTCCTCCTCCTCCCACATCAATACTGACTGGACAGGGAGCCAAGGTCCGCCCCATGGGAAGACAGGACAGTGAATCACAGAAAAGTCACCTCTAAGGACACTTTCTATTGGCGCAAAGACCTTTCTTGAAGGTCTCCAGATATGTTATCTCGTTTCACCCAGTAATGACCCCATGTTGCTGAGGGCTCAGAAAGGTTAAGTAACTCGCTAAAGGGAGTTAGCAAGGAGCAGAGTGAAATGTGAACCTGGATCCATCAGAGGAATTGAAATGTGCCCTGTCTACTAACACCCTGTGCACGTCCTCTCTAATGATCAGTTATCAGAATCAACAGGAGGACCCCAGGTCTCCTCTCAATGGCACTGAAGTCAAAAAGGAATTTTGCTTGAACAACTGCTAATTCAACCCACATGAGCAGAGAGGTGGGTCAGGGGTGACAGGAAAGAAGGAAAAAGATCAGACTACAGGCTCAGAAACTTGCACTCTGTCATTCCCAAGTTCAGGGGTATGATCCTTTACTAAATTCCCTTGTCCATTTTTAAAACAAGGATGCCAACATTTGTCCCTCGGGCTCTATCTCTGTCTACCTGAAAAAGTACTTATTAGATCAACTCCTGCAGAAGACAACTATAAATTCTGGACCAAATCCAAACAATAACAAAATCTATGAGGGCACTGGATAGTGAACCAAGGCAGGTTTGCACTGGAGGAGAGTCAACGCTTGGAAGAAAGGTAGGCACTGACTAAGTTTTGTTCACTATGACTCTTTGTTCAAAGGCAAATCCATTCTATACCACAGAGGCAGCCAACACAGACAGAAACTCACACAGTCTCACTGGCTTGAAGAAGCAGAAGACTGAATCCAGGACTCTGGAATATGAAATGGGAATTCTAGAAAAAAGATACAGAGTAGTGAGTCCGTGTACATTAAGAGTCCAAATCTTAACTGACGCCCGAACCTTGCACCCACAAGGTATTCTCCAACCAACCCAGCCGAGGTGAAAAGCATTGAGATTTATTTAAGTTGCAACTCCAGAGACAGAGTTTACATTTGGAGTCCAATCAGCAAACTCTCTGCTAAAACAAACAAGTTAACACTCCTCAGAAGAATATATCAGAATCCAAAATCTCCAGAACCTAAGAGTCGTAATGTCCAGGATATAACAGAATATTAGACGTGATTCATTCTTTAAAAAAAAAAAAGAAAAAAGAACTATCAGTGAAGACTGATGCCAAGTTGATTTGGAAGTTAGAATTAATAGATAAGAATTTTACAGCAACTAATATAACTATAACTGATATCCATCCAACCTACCTCACAGAGTTGTTCAAAGGTAAAGCATGCTCAGGTGAGCAAAAAGTGTCCTGAAAAGTTTATCATTTGCTACATCTACAAAATAAAAATACAGGTGGTCCCCATTTTTTGTGCCTATTTTCACACAGTAAAGCATCACCTTCTAAATTTCAATATGGAAAGGGAGAGGAGCCACTGAGATAAGACCACCCAAGTGTGACCCTGTGCAGATGAGGAAACTGAGGCCATAGGTGAAGAGAGAGCTCTCCCGGGACCCGTCACAACCTGGTAGTACCAGCCCCTGGACGATTCCAGATTTCTTGGCAACTCCTTAGTAGTCAGAAAGTCAGGGCTCAAATGCCAATTTCTCAACATAAAAGCTGTATCTTCCGCTTCGTTTCTTTGGAGCTTACTTTGATGTTGGAAAATGCTGATAATAATCCTACATGTCTTGCAGGATTGTTGAGATAATTCACATTCGGGGCTTATGTGAAGTCTGGATATATACCCAAGAGCTGAACAAATAGGAGGACAGAAAAGAGAAGGGACATGAACACAGCTAACCAACTATTGAAATGGGAGAAGAACCAGAATCCATTCTCTTGCTGTAAATGACTTCTTCATACCAGACATAAACAGACATAAATGCACTGCAAATTGGTCACGCCATGTTCCTTTAGTAAAATAAAACATGTAAACACATAAAAAGCACAATTCTGCCATGTCATAAATTTGATCCAAAGATGTGTTTTAAAAGTTAGAATATTTTATTTTTAGACTATTTTTTTTTCTTTCAATGTGAAAGCCCTTTAGAAATGGGTTTGGAAGGACAGGACACTTTAAAGGCGACCCTGGGAAATTTACGAGTGTCTTCCTTTTTTCCCATCACTTACAGCCTCTTTATGGAAGATCTCAAAGCAGGGGCAGTGAAGGGAGGCAGAGCAGCTCCGGCTTATGGCTCTTGCTTGCTCTGGTTTTCTTACTCTTCTTTCCTACTTTCATAACAGCTGCCACAGCATCATGAAGTTTAAGCTATTCAAACACATTGCCTAGGAGTCTGGGAAGGAAAGTCACATTCCTCTGACTGCTGTGAGATGTGTGATAACTGCTTATGGAATCTGGGATTGTGTCATTAAAAAAACAACAGGTAATGGGATGGGGAGCCAGTGAAAGGAACACATCTTCCCCACATCCCAGGTTTGAATGAAATATAGGAACTGATGACACATGGAATCTAAGGAAGTAATGGCTCATCCACACAAGGAGAGAGACAGAAACCCAAGTCAGGAGCCACAGGCCTCATTTTGGGAGGAGAAGAAATGGAACCTTAGAAAGGTTTTCAGAACAAGGCCCTGATCAAACAACTGAGCCCAGAAAGAGAAGGGAGGACACGGACAAGCCCAAAGGCTTGTAGGAACCTCTGGCAGGTGTAAGATGGCCCAGAGGCTTGGATGAAGCTCAGATGGAGCATTCTGGAATCACAAGGTACACCCGGTCACTAAGGAGACAATTCTCAGTTATGTTTCCAACTCCAGGAGAATGTGATTTCCTGTTTGAAGTAGAGGCAGGTTTTGTTCCAATGCATGATGACCTTTGCAGGCCTCAACACTGGTCTCCTAATTACATGGGAGAGGACATCAGAGGCTAAAGCAATTCACACAATGTGAAATGATCAAAGCTGAGGAAAATGGCCAATGTGAGGCCATGGTGAGACCAGTAGTTGCCAAGAAATTTGGAATCTTCCAGGGTCTGGCACCACCAGGTCGACTGACCCTGGGGGAGCTCTCTCTCCACCAGTGGCTTCAGTTTCCTTATATGCACAGGGTCACACTTGGGTGGGGTAATCCCAGTGGCTCCTCTTTCTTCTAAAGGTTGCTAGAAAGTCACTGCTGGCAATAAATGTCCTCATTAGCAACACCCATTTCCTATCGTGTGTGCGCACGCACGCACACATACAAATAATCATTTCAGATGGCAACCATCCTGTTTACCCCATCAGCACAGTTAGCTCAATACTTCTGGTAGGAGTAAACTGCCTCAGCTCCCCCGGTCAGGCAATATGTCACATCAGGTCACTGGGGATACAAAAAGGTGCACATTTCCACAAACTGAGGAGTTTGTTATCGCATCTATGAGTAAACCCTATAAGACTAGGAGATCTTATATTACCGGATGATTAAATAAGATAAGGCCCGCATACACACATAGTATTCTGGCAAGCACCCTATTACTATAAAGCCTTACTAACTCCCAGCCTAGGAGTTGTCTACCTCAGACGGGGAGCTTCTCGCCAAAGTCCCTCTCCTTTCCTCTATCCTGCCCTGCCCTCAGGGGGCATCAAGTCATAGGCCTCTGGGCACCCCTCCCGCTTAGGAACACTGACTTCTCCACCAACTGGTTCCTTGTAGCCTGGTTGTATCATAACCAGCACTGTTGGTATCTTGTGGTCACTCATCTAACATGGTGGACTACTATGTATTGATAGCCTAAAGGTAGGCAGGACCTTGGAGAGGGACGGATTAGGCCAAACTACCTCCTTTTGTAGATGGGGGAACGAAAGCCCAAAGAACACCATTTCTCTCTTGTGTAGCAAATCCTGTCAGGGTGTTATGGATATGACTCCTATTTGATTCTTTTTTGCATTATTAAAAAAATAATGATCATTTCCTGAGGCTTATCTATTAGCCTACTCAATACCTTCTCCTATGACCAGTTCTAACAACCCCAGGAATTATATTGCCATTTTACAGATTAGAAATTGAGACCCAGATGGACTATATAACTCACTGGTGTTGCAGAGTGGATGAGAGAAAGCTCTCCACCAGGTCTGCAGGCCTAACCCCCAGATATGTGCTCCACGAAGGTCGGGCTTTTAATCACTTCCCAGCACTATTCCCTGAAGTGCAGGGTGGTGGACTGATAAACAGCCACTGATTAATTAATAGTGCTGCTCTTCACCCTCCTCCCTCCAAGGTAAACACAGGCTGATCCTAGAGCCGTGAGAACGATGCCAGCACACCCCAGGAAGTCAGCCAACCCCATGATGAGTGATGACTGACGCTGGGAACAATGGCCTGGGCATCGATGGCCATTTTAAAGCACTCAAGGAGACGTGGAAAAAAAACTGCATTCCACCCAAAGCAGTTTTTAAACCATTGCTTCATTATGCGCTGCAATGTTAACTTCTAAAGAGGCTTAGCCATTATTGTGTTTGCAAAAATCTGGACACTGTTTTAGGAAACATCATTTGTTGGTCCAACTTACCTGTGGACCTGGCTGGGAGACAACATCCTGACAAGTTCACTCTTTCAGAGTGAGGAATATGAATGGAATCAGTTCTACTTCTTCCATAGTCAGAAAATATCGGTCAAGCAATCAAGCGGTAGAAGTAGATTAAGACTCCATTTCTCTTAACCCTAATTGGTGTAGAACCTCTGCTTTCTGGGCCCACCAATTTGGGATCCAATGGGTTTGGAGGACTTGGTTCCTAAGGGAGGAGTGCTTTCACCAGCGCACACAGCAGTGGGGTCCCTGCACTGGAAGTCAGCCCTGGATGTAAATCAGACAATGGAGACCACATCAAAAGACAAAGAAGGTGGTGACTGGGGTTAGTGATCTTGATTTCTAAGAAGAAAATAGATTGTTACCATAAAATGAAACCTGTGGATGTCTCTGAAGTGCCACTTGGTACTTTCAAGTCCAAGAGTAAACAGTAACAAAAAATGCACAAGAACTGGGGGAGAGACCATCAAAGAGTTACAGTCCTGGATCACCCCACCAAGTCATGAACCCCAGTTAGATGAGGTGAGGTGTAGGCTGAGGGCAAAATCAAAGTCCCAACAGTCATGGAAAGCAGACTGAGCAACACTGGTTCCTCTGCTAGTTCCTCCAGTCCCGTCTGATTATGCAGAACTGAAAAATAATTCACGTCCTTTAGAGAAGGACACCATGCTAGTTGGAACTCAGTGTCTCCTCTTTTTGGCGTTGCCTCTTGTTAAGAGAAACAAGTTGTTTTGTCATTATGTCAAGGTAAAAATGTGCAGGAGAAAGTATGGATGCTGGGAATCTGAAGGGCATCGTGCTGGGCATTTAGTTGCCATCTCTCAGTTCCAAAACTACCTCTGTGGATCCTGGTCTGTGTTGTAAACTAGGACTTTGCAAACTGCATTCCTCAGTTGTCAGCTGACTTCCCACTAAGTCCTCCCAGTGGGGACTCTAGATAGAAAATCATGTTGGGGGAGGGGAAAGGGACTTCCTTCTCCTGATGGCAGCAGCTGGTTCCAACCTCCAGCTTCTTTCTAGATTCCCAGAAGCAGCCTGGTGTATCTCAGAGGTAGAAGCTGAAGACAGAGAAGTTAAATGAGACAGAAAGGGCCTCTGTCCTCAACAGCCTTAAACTCCAGGCAAGGGAGACAGCACTGGTCAGAGAAGGAATTGTGATCAATGCTCTGAGGACAGACAGGTTGCTCTGACAGTGCATCACAGAAGGTCTCTGCAAGGATGTCAATAGGATGCCTACATTCTGGGATTTCCAGCTGTTGGCACAACTAGCTAAAGACAATGGCACCAAACCACATTCAGAGGGTTTGTGCCAACTCCGTTATCCACTGGAAATCAGTAATCTTCCAAAAGGCTGGTATGAATATGCAAGTCTTTTTAAATTATCCTGCACTGTGGAGTTCTCACATACATCATTCATTCATTCTTTATTCATTCAACAATTGCCCTCAGCACTAAGGCTCTGAGGACTCAGCAGGGAACAAGACAAAGTCATGTCCCTATGGAACTTACATTAGGGCTGGGAGATACCATGAATAACAACAAAACAATGAAACAGTATGACTGCAGATGACGAAAAGTGCCATCAAGAAAATAAAGCAACCTACTTTGGAACAGAGAATGAAGATTCCTCAAAAAATGAAAAACAGAACTTCTGTAAGTTTCAGCAATTAATTATACTCTAGATAGCTATCTAAAGAACATGAAAATATTAACCCCAAGAGACAGATGCAGCCCTCTGTTTACTGTAGCACTATTTATAATAGCTTAGGAAACAACCTAAGTGCTCATTTGACAGATGAATGGATAAGGAAGATCTAGTATAGATACACAGGCAATGCTATTCAACCATAAAAAGGTAAAATCTTACCATTCATAACATGGGTATTTAACTGACTAAAGTAAGTAATAGGAGAATTATAAATATTGGATGATTTCACCTATATCTGAATACAGAGAAACAATGCAAATGAATGAGTAGGATAAAACTTTGAACCTTGACTGAAGAACTGAGGTTACCAGAGGGACAGAAATGGGCAGTGGAATTATACGGTAGCCGGCAGGGTAGGGGGTGGTGGTGGTATTTATTGCCCTATTTTTTTCCTTTTCCTTTCTTGGTTTTTGTTTTTGCTTGGTTTAATAAGTGAACAAAGCAGGTAGTAGAGGTTGAAAGTGAATGAGGTCAGGGGATGGGTTGTACTAGGCAGATGGTTCAGAGCTGGCCTCTCAGAGAAGTTGGCATTTAAGCAGAGACTCCGACGAGGGAAGGACAGAGCCCTGAGACGATCTGGGGGCAGAACCTCCCAGCACAAGGGTGGCTCCAAATGCTACTAGAGAAACTCCGGTCACATGGTAGCAACTCCACGGTCAAAGGCTCTCCCGTGCTGGGAGACGGTGTCTGTTCGCTTCCATTTCCAGTGAATCCTACAAGCCAGACGCAGCTCAGCAACTGAGTGCACTTCCCCACTCCAGCATGTGGTTATTTTTCTTTGCTTTCCATTTACATCGCAAGCTGGAGAGAAATGAATTACATCCCCCTGGGTTTCTCTGTTCCGTACAATTAAGAAAAGCTATTTCTTAGTCACAAGGCGGATGACGACACCAAGATTTCCCATTTTCTCTCCACAGGGAGGCTGTCATCACTCAATATTAATTGATCCTACTTTTCATCCATGAAGCAGGGCTTGAAATAAATTTCTGGTCACAAAAACGGCAACTATTACACTGCTAAGGTAAATTATTAATGGCTTCTCCATTAGGCACATGTCTGCTCACACAGCCTCAGATGCCTCAACTCTTGGGTGTTTCTTTAATGTGGAAAAACAAGTAAATTATGATATTTCTTCCTGAAACTGGACACATTTCCAGTGCCTGGCTCATTTAAGGTTGTCAGAGATCTTCCACCGTGTCATCACAACTAGGAACACACAGAAAAGGGTGCCATATCCTGGTCTCCCAGCAGGAGAGCATGCCAATCGAATGCAATTCTATTTTCCTGTAGAGAGCCGAGAAAATGAAAACAGCAAAAAAACACAGGAATGCTCGAAAATGGAGGAGAGCTGGTCTCATTTCTAATTTTTTCTTTTCCCTAGACAAAATGTACTGTTTTTTCTTATTATTAGAGGCAGGGGTTCTGAATGAAAGGAACCTAGCAGAGAGGAGGGAAGAGGGAGGGAGGGAAGGAAGGAAGGAAGGAGAGAAGGAAAGGGAGGAGGTGGGGGAGAGAGGGAAGAGGGAGGAAGGGAAGAAGGGAAGGACAAAGTCTAGTTGTATCTCTAAGTAAACAGCCCAGAAAGAACTGGAGACATGTGGGGAGAGCTGGCCCTTATTACTACTGACGGGTGACGAGACGCTGGCAGCCTGAAGAACAGTTCTCAAATTTACGAGAGGGCTTGGACTTGGTGCTAGGATCCTGTGGAAGGCTAACCACAGGGCATTTGCATTTCGTTGACATATTTCAATGTTACAAATTTTCACTTTTTCAGCTGGAAGCCAGGCAGAGCAATTTAAGTCCCAGCTGATGAATAACTGTGGTCAAATGAGAAGGCTTTTCTTAAGCATATAATTTAGTTTTGAGAGGAGAGGCACTCTGCTGAGCGAGGCCCATGGCGTGAAATTTCAGATTGATGCTGTGCACATGGCTCACGGTGTCGAAGAACAGACAGACGGACGGAAAGATGAACGGTGGTCACAGTGGTCATTTGCTTCCAGACCAGCAGGTCCCTGCAGGGGTCACTCTGACCCTCTAAGGGACCGCTGCAGCCATCAATCAGGTGCTGGCGTGGCTGCCCCTCCCTCTGGAAAACGGGAGCCAATGGTCTGGGAGTTTAAGAGGCTTGAGCGTCACAGAAAGTACTAACCCGGCCCCTTCTTCCACTCACTGTGGCAGAGACTGTGGATCTTGTCAACAAAAATCCCTTTTCACTCCCTTCTACCTAATTTTTCTAGAGGAGAAAGGCTGGAAGCGAAAAGCTACATTTCTCATTTATAGATGAGGAAACAGGAAGAGAGACGTTAAGCGACTTTCCCAAGGTCAAGTGGCAGAATCAGAATTTTTAAGTCTGGCTCAAGAATCAGGGTTCTCAGCCACTCTACCCGGTTGCCTCTCATAGAGAAGGAAGACTTTTCACACAAACCGCCTCATGTTAGTTATCTATTGATGTGAAACCAATGAGCCCCAAACATCTGAAAACAACAAACACTATTTCAGTTTCAGGAAGCCAGCAGCTGAGCTGGGTACCTCTGACTCCAAATCTCTCATGAGGAGGCATCAGGTATCAAACAAAGCAGAAAGGCTATCGAGGCTCTTACGGGGAGGGCCCAGCTCATCTCTAGCCGTTAGCAGGCCTCCCTCCGTTCCTTGCCACATTCACAACAAGGAACTTGCCTCCATTCCTGGGAGCAGTTCACAGCACATGGCTGGTTTCCCTCAGAGGAGTAGGGGAACAAGGAAGAGAGAGCAAAAGCAAGTCCAAGATGGAAGCCACCATCTTTCTGTAACCTAACCTCAGCAGTGACACCACATCACTTTTGCCATATTCTGTTCCCTAGAAGCAAGTCACAAAGTCCTCCCACTCAGGAGAATGGGGTCACACAGGGCTGAATACGGGGAGGTAGGGATTATTGGGCCACCTGGGGGGTGCCCAGCATGCTGTTCAACATCACCCAACTCAGAACAGGAAACATGAGTTTAAAGGTCTTTTTCAGTTAACTTGGCTCCCAACTCTAAGCTCTGCTCAGTTCTCCATCACTCCTCCCAGTTCAGTGGGTTTCCCTCCCTGGGACACTGGTCCCCACCATCTGTCTAAAATCACATCTGACTTCTCATTTAATAACAGAGAATGCAAAAGGCCTTAGGAGAAAAGACAACATTTTCTTGGACTGGAGTTATTTTGGTCTAATCTATTTCCATGAAGTTCATAGTAAGAAGCCATTGTGTGAAAATGGGAATCAATTGTGTTTTCATTGACAGTTTCCAGATTGGTGAGAAACAGTGAGAGGGAAAGGAGCTGGGCCCAGCTTGGAGAACAAAGCAGGGCCATCCGACAACCTTCAGAGACCTCTGTCTCCATGTCCTAGTCATCTCTCTGGCACTATCCAGCCCAGGTATTGGAAGAGGCCAGCTGTTACTTTTCTTTCACAAGCTTTGTCTTACTCGACTCAAAAGGAGCGCTTCACACCAAAAAGTCACCATGGTCTGAAAGCCTGGGAGCACACTCTAGCGTCCCTTGGATGCACAATTACGTTCCCACAAAGCTCAGCCCGAGCATGAGATCAGCTTCCTGAGGAGCTGAGATGGGTCTCTAACCCCCAGGACATTGGTTTGATTGAGGCACCAACCCAGGGGTTTTCCAAGCTGCACTGGCTGGGCCCAGGGATGACACAGGGTCTAGGATTCCCATGGCCTCCCTGCACCCACCCACAGCAGACAAATCTTCAGTCGTGAAGGGTCCACCAGGTAAAAGACAAATACCAATAAGTCAAGGCAGGTGATTCTCCGAGATAACACATCGACTCTATTAAGGCTGTGCCTACACTGGACCGGTTTCCAGATGTGGGAAACAGACACTGGGCTAAGACATTGAGAACCTTACAATTGGGTGGATGTTTCAGAAACTGGTTCCTATACTGACAGATCTCACCATCTTGTTTACCTTTGCATGCCCAGCATGGAGCCTGAGAAAGGGCAAGTAATCAATAAATATCCAATGAACAAATTTTGTTGAATGACCCTGTCAGACAAAGTCGCTTTCTCCATTAAGGAAAGTTCACCTCACCAAGTATGCCAGTTCCCTTAGGAATATATTACCAATCTTGCATCAAAAGCAACATTCATTCCATATGGGGCCATACTGTGCTCACGCTTACCAAGAAACTTTGACTTCACACCTGGGAAGCCCAATTGAAATAATCCTCTCTTTTCAGAAGGCTCACTAAGGCTGTCAAATGACTAGATCCTCTTCCTCATAAATCACATGTATGTACCTGAAAAGCCTACACAGGCACAAAATGGAAAAACAAGTTCTCAGGTGCTAACACATGATTTTTGTTTACCAGGAGATCTGACCTGTAAACAAAGAACATCTTAAGGCATGTCTGATACAGAGAACTGAGGAAGGAGCTTTCTAGACGTAATGGCAGTAACGCAACCTGAAGCCAGAATCAACCTACCTCTTCACACCAGAATAACTTCTGAAAATATTTGACAGATAAAATTCAACAGGCCTCCTTTCTTCTGACAGGTCAGTGATATCTGCCCAAAGTACTGGATAAAGCCTCTCTACAAAAATTTTTGAAGGGATGGAGATGGGCAAATTAGGTGAGTCAATTTTATGGTGACGGATAGATCGGACTGCAGGGGGTAAACTTAATGTTATACACCGATGTCGATTTACAATGATGCGCACTTTAAACGTGTATCATGTTAGGATGCCAGGTAACAATGTAATTTTACAATAAAAAGAAAAATATGGAAGCAGTATCGCTAATAACAAGAATTAGTTGGATGCATAGAACATTAACTTCTTGTCTGTTCTGTTTGAACGAAATTAGATAGAAATTATTACCACTTCCACAGCATTGCTTTTATGAATCCCTGCAGAAAAATAATTTGGTTTTGCTTTGACAGATAACAGTCATCACCAAGGAATTTCATTTTGCTGAAGGCCGCCTTAAGTTGCAGAAATTTACTGCACACGCGCACGCGCACGCACGCACACACACACACACACAGGCGCACATGCAAACACAAAAACATATCAGAGACCATTTTTACACAAGACTGAGAGTTGTTTCTTGGTCTGGATTTGAAGTAGCTGAGGAAAGAGCAAAAAGAGTTCTCACAGTAAGAAAAGAATGTAAAGAATGCCTGTTTTCCTCTTAAATCTAATCTTATTACCTCCATTAGGGAATACTTAACAATAACATTAGCACTCAGGGCAGAGTTAGCTGCATTATCACAAGCAACAACAATGCAGAAGACTGTAGAATAGCTTTTGCTCTGAAAAGCTTAAAGCCATGTCACACATATCATCTCATTTATCTTTGAAAATCCCCCTCACTGTAAAAACATAGTTATCTGCTGTGAGCTGTGTTTTATAGGAACTGAGCTCCTTACCACTCAGTATCTCCTGTTTTAAAAACAGGGCCTGTTTTTAGCACACCTCCCAATCAGAACCTCAACTCATAACTCATGCCACTGACTTCCTTTCACGAATCTTAAAAAAAAAAAAAATGCAACCGACTCAACGATTATAGAAGCAGAAAACAAAAATGAAACACAGGGAGAAAATTCAATAAATTCACAGCACCCAACAACTGCTGTTGCCTAAACTCGGATGAAGTAAATAAATACACAGGTCCCTGCAAACTCTGCTACCCAATTTATTAATGAGCAGGGAAAGGAAATAAGCTAAAAGTGGGTCAGGAGAAGCTGTTTAATCTGAGTCTGGAAATGATACTGGTAGGAACAGATGGCTTCACAGAAGTCAATTCTACCTAGAGGAGCAGGAGTAATTT
Organism: Solenodon paradoxus; assembly: GCA_004363575.1. NCBI lineage: Eukaryota > Metazoa > Chordata > Mammalia > Eulipotyphla > Solenodontidae > Solenodon > Solenodon paradoxus. Next base: position 12,727 of record RJWH01002429.1, read on the forward strand.
TCTAGGAAAGAAAAATGTTTCCCTCTCCGACTGTCCAGACTATTTTCAGCAGAGGAGGACTCTATATTCGGCACAGGACAAATTCCCAGCTTGGCTCACTGTCAAAGCTGGGACTAAGTGGCAGCCGTCCACACGTACCCAAGTTTAGACGTGGCCTTCTCCATCTGAGCTAGAGGTCAAACAGTTCCATTTAAAACCCAGGAACAAATCGAGGATTTTATGTTCTTATTAAAAAGGAAGAGAAAAATCCACGCATACTTTTATTGACACAGTTAAAAATAGTTTTTTTAAACAGCAGTAAACGGAAGCCCACAGATACTCCAGTAGGTTATTAAGCAGCAGTCACGATCTTGGCAAATAAGAAACATGGTCCCCACGGGGACACACGTCCCCCTCCCAACAGACGATGGGTAGTGTGATCTTGATGTGGCCTCCAATCCCCAGACCCTGTGGGTCCTGGGCAGCCGCCCCACACACAGGACACAGACAATCAGAAGACTGAAGCTCAGGCTCTGTTGTCTTTGCAAGTCAGAGCCACCCTCCCTTCCAGCTGAGTCTCTCCCCGCCGTAAAACAAGACCGAAAATTCCCTGTAGCTCTCTCAGCGTTTTCTGAGCTAAAGTACACGAAGCAGCGTGGAGCCCATACAGCCTGCTGCTGGCTGCCGGTGCTGCCTCCCACTACCAGTGCCTCCCCAAAACATATGGGCAGGCTCTCCCGGGAGCAGGGCTGCATCAAAGGGAGGGCCCACCACAGTGAGGGTCTTCTAATGCCTTGTCAGAGCCTACTAACTTCAAAGCTGCCCCTGAAAGGCCACTGGTATAGCCAATATTGCTAAGAGCAATGGAGCTGAAGAAGTTAAGTCTGAGTTCTGATTCTAGCTCCATCGCATGCTTTCTGTGTGACCATGGGCATGCTGGCTAACCTCTCTGAGCCTCATTTCCGCATCTATCTTATCAGGAGCCTCTGAGGATTCATTTATGCTTAGCATGGTCCAAGGCGCATTAGCTGTTATTACTGCTGCTGCTGCCAACCATAACAGCATCATTGTCATCATCCAATATGGGCTCTGTCATCTGTAGGGGTCCTCAGAGACACAGGAGCAGAACTGCCTTTCTGGTATTAAGGGCTGTAGTCCAAGGCCCCTTCCTCCAGGAGGAGCTTACGTTTGGGGCATGTGAAGAGTCATCCCCTAACTCAGACCAGGGACCTCCTGCCTTCAGCTGTAACCTGAAGAGATGCTTGCTTTCAGCCCCTCCCCTCCTACACGGTTTCTGACATTTCAAGGCTGGGTCATCTGTTTGACCTGAACGAAGCGCCATCCACATCGGTGGCTTTATGTTCGATTCCACGGAAGAACTACAAGTGTTATAAGGGACTTGTTATGTTTGAAGCTGCAGGTATCATATTTAGAGACAGATAATAAATAGCTCATTAAGGAAGGCAAAACAAACACTTCAGGGCACTTAAAGCTTCATCTAAAGGAGCCCCATGGTGAAACCCACTTTAAACCAAGAATCTCCTATAATGCAAATAACCACCCTACCCTTCCCATTTGTTCCCTTCTGCCCACAGCTCCCTCCGGTGGGTTTCCCTGGAAAGGGGAGCCCACACCTGCAGGCACGTGCGGTCAGGTGTCTCTCCGCGCCAACTCCCTGACTCACCACAGACTCAAGCTCAGTCCAGAGCACTTGCTCCAGGTGCTCAGCTGCAGGTTACTGCTAGGTCAGTGTGGTAAGGGGAAGGCGAATGAGTGCAGGAGGTGTGGGAACAGAGGCAGTAAGACTCATTAAGGCAAAGACTTCCAGAAAAGAGTCAAGGAGGAAGCTGGACCATGTGGCTGCTGGGACCCAATGACAGCCTAGGGACCCACTTCTAAGGTGGAGCATTTAGAGGTACATGTGACGAACCACACAACAGCAAAGAAAGGTCTAGCTGGATGCTGGGTGTAACTGGGCATCCAGCAGAGCCAGGGTTCTCATTACCCCATCCCTGGCCCCCTGGCAGGTCTATGCCTGCTGCCCCTGGACAAGTAGGAAGGACATAGACATTCACAAGTCGAGGACCTTGAGCTGTCTGCAGACCCCACACCACAGGTTACAAACCTGTTGTCCAGCAGAAACTGTTCGCTAAACTCACCTCTCACTCCTCTTCCTTCACTGAGCCAGGCAACCTCTTACAGACACTCATTCCAACCCACACAGACTTTCAGCGCAAATCCATCCTCCCCTCCTGGGCCTCCACTGGTGCCCACACATGCTGGCAGACTAGCTGCACTTGAGCGACATCCCAATCACCTGACAGGCTTTTGGAACATGCACAGCTGAGCCCCTACCACTAGAATTCGTTTTCTGTAGATCTGGGCTCAGGCTCAAGATTTTGCATTTCTGAGCAAGTTCCCAGGTGCTACTGATGATACTTCGGGGGCCACACTGAAGACCACTGGGCTAGGTCATGGGCAGTAGACACCCCACTGCCCCAGGGTACCAGCAAACCTTACATGGTTAGTCCATCAGAAAAGCCAGTGCTCATCAAACAGGCTCCTTACCATTGGTCCCTTCCATCCTTTCCCTTCAGTCCCCAGGAAACTACCTGCTGTATCTGAAATGGACCTAGTCATCCTCGAGGCTGGCTGCACTTCCACACGTCACTGCACCCAGGCTTCCGAACCCCAGCCGTGTCACTCACTCGCTCAGCACTGGGAAAGAAACCGGGCTTCGGAGAACCTGAGGAGACCTCAGGGAGATGCAGGCAGCTGCAAGGGCTGAAGGGACACAAAATGACAACACACTGTGACCCGTCCAGGGATAACCGTGTGACGTACCCACATTGATACCAATCCCCTGCCATTTCACAAATGCTCAGGGGTTCTTAAGCTTAGCTGTGCACTGGTATCACCCGGAGTTTCAAAAAAATACTGGTCTCAGCCCCTTCCCCAAGACTGACTTCAAGATTCTTGGGTACAGCTCACACAGGGAGACTTTTAAAGCAAATCTGTGAGCATCGTACCAGCTGCGATTGTTCTAGGAATATGGCATGTTCACATATATACACATACATACATACATACATACATATATATAGATTCCACTATTTCAAGGAAATAGATTGAGTTGGCATTAATGTTATCTATTGAATTTATTCCATACTCAGAAATCACACCAGTATCAGATTTTTGGGGTTTATTTTTCTGTTTTTTACCATCACTACTCAGAGTAAAGAAATGTGGCCTTGGAAGGTTCTCAAAGTGCAACGCACAGACCAGCAGTATCGACATCACCTGGGAACTCATTACAAATGCATATCCTCAGGCCCTGATCCCAGTCCAAAGGAATCAGAAACTGTGGGGCCTGGGATTCTGTGTTGTAAACAGCCACCTTGGTTCGGATTCACCGTCAACTTCAAGAACCACTACTTTAAAGGCATGATTAGTTCTGAAGGTCTGCAGCTTTCCCCTGAGGTGAGCATAATTTTGGGTGATATTTTGGAATATGCCTGTCACCTGCCTTCATAATCCTGAGAATCAGACAAACTAATGGTGCCAGGACTATTACTAGTTCTTAGGGACCCACGCTCTCAGGCCCTTCCAGACGAGCCTGCTGTTTTTTAGATTTTAATATAAACTGTGCGTCATCTTTTCAGATTAGTCATTTTTCCAGTTATACAGAGAGATTAAAGGAACAATTTAAATAAACTATGATTATTAGTTGTTTCTGCAGCCATGTTTGGGGCAAAGGTTTCTAAGACTGGAAATTAAGTAAAAGCTGGACCCTTAAGTGATTAATTATATAATATGCATGTTTTGAATGATGAATGTCACCCTGTGTTAATATCATGACCACCCAAAGTTTATAGACAGAGTTTAAAGCTGAAGGGCTGACAGCCAATATCCAAGTATGAGCCTGGTCAGCATAATGTCAAAGAAAAAAAAAAATCCCGAAGGGTCAGCTCTTAAAGACCTCTTAGGAAAACCACAAAGATGGGAATTTAAAAAATGTACCCATGTGAACTGATCCTAGAAATTATAATGTGTGTCCTGGATGTTTTACATGCAAGAATTTAAGAGGTGAATGAGAAGACGCGTTTGAAGAAGTGGATTTTACTTTTGGAGTTACTTTACCCTTTGACATAAAAACCCACCCCAACATGAGAAGATTCAGGAACCACAAGAGCCCAATGTGAAGGTCCCTCTTTTGAGTAAGACCGTGGGATACGCTACCCACATCCAACAGCTTGGTGATTTAGGGCAAGTTACTGTTATAACCTCTCCAAACTCAAGATTTCACTTTATTCTCCTCTACCACCATCTCTTAAAATAGTTGCTGAAGTACCAACACTAGGTACTGAATAAATATCAGCTCCAATTATTACATGTAAACAATGAAACTACTAACTCAGACATGGTTGTTGGAAATATAAAATGGTACAATTCCTTTGGAAAATAGCCAGGCGGTTTTTCTTTTTTTTATAAAGGTAGGTAGGTATACATTTATCAAAACAACCTAGTCATTCCATGACTGCTTATTTATCAAAAAGAAATGAAAACACATGCTCATACAAGACTTGTTCACAAATGTTCATCACCACTTTTTCACAATAGGCCCAAATTGGAAACATCTCCAGTGTTCAATGGGAGAAGGATGAAACAAGCTGTGACAAATCCGAACAACAGAGTATTACTCAGAAACAAAAAGGAATGAGTTTTGATACGAACAACAGCATGGAAGAAATACAAAAGCATTATTCTGAGAACAAGAGGTCAGACCAAGAATACAGACATAAACACATTCCATTCCCATGTCATTCCGAAAGAAGATGAAACTATGATGACAGATGAAGGGTTGGGAGGCATGAGGGGATTTTCTGGGGTGATGGAAAAGTTCTCTGAGCGTGGTGGTAGAATCATGGGAGTTTACATTTAATACAACTCATCAAGCTACACACTCAACATGGGTATACATTGTTGTATATAAATTATTCCTCACTAAAGCAATTTAAACAAATACACTGAGACACCAGTTCAGTAGGACTAACAAGTTGGCACAAAGCTCCCTTTTACGGGCTGTAGAAAAATACTGTGTGAAAAGATTCTAGTCCCACTAAGTACTCACTACCTGTCAAGGCAATGTCCTCATCCAAAAAAACAAAAATGAAGAAAAAAAAATAGCTTCCTTCTGGCTCTTGGGGCTATTGGATGATGGAGTGACAGAGTTATTTGAAAAGGTCTAAAAGCAAAATCAGAGGCCCAGCTGTGGCCCTTCTGCCAGTCACAGAGGAGGAGCCTAGCAAACACACCTCCTCTTCTACCAGTTAGTCCTGGGACCACCATCTAATAGCTCTTGTCCCCATTGCCACTAAGTAAACTGAGGCCTCCTTGACCCCTTGCCATCACCCCAGACAATTGCAGCAGCTTCTAAATGGATTTCCCTTCCCCAATTTGACCCCTCCATCCCTCCTCATTCTAAACCCAGGGCAGTCTTTCCAGAATGCTAATGAGAGCATGTCACCCACTCTCCTCCCATCTTAAAAAACTTTCAGTGATCTTGAGAGAGTCTAGACAACTCAGTCCAAGATCTAAGCACTTTAGTCATCTGACCCCACTTGCTTCTTCCAAAGGCCACATTCCAAACTAACTGAATCCTCTGCAGCTTCCCTTACATGCAATGTTGTCTTCAAGTTTCAGTCTTGCCTCTGATTTTAGTCCTCTCCTTTGCCTGAAAAGATCACTACTTTCCAGCCTCTTCTGCCTGTACTTAACTTGGTTTATACCCCATCTACCTGCAGCTCTCATGACTTCCTTGATAAACACATCCACACTTCCAATAAGACTGGGGGTGACCACATCCCCTGATGACCATCTCTCTAGCATCAAGTACTACAAATCATCCACTTTTTCAACCAGAAGAGATTTTGAACCCATCTAAACTAGTGGACTAGACCAGTGCTGTGGGCTGAATTGTGCTATTTCAAAATTCCAATGCTAAAGTCCTAATGCCCCAATGTGACTGTATTTGCGGTAAAGAAGTAATTAAGGCTGACTGAGGTCATCAGGATGGGGCCCTAACCCAACAGGATATAAGGAGCACCTGCTCCCCGTCCCTCTCCACCATGTGAGCACACAGCAAGAAGGCAGTCACCTCCAAGCCAGGAAGAGAGTTCTCACCAGACCCTAACCACGCTGGTTCTCTGACTTCAGACTTGTAGCCTCCAGAACCGTGAGATTACATGGTTTCAGTGACCAGTCTGGAGTGTTTCACTATGACAGCGTGAGCTACGAAAATGGGGAACACCTCCTTTCTGGCTCATGCATCTGCCCACAGAACATCATCTAGAGCCCCAGGCTGATAATAAGCATGTGTGGAATCCTTGAAATGTCATCCTGTGGTCCCCAGTGAACCTAAGGGCAAACTTTCATAATCCAGTGGTACACAATTCTGAATCATAGGTGCAAACTCAGTGGAATGTTCTCTCCCTGGACGATCCAATATGGTGACCATCAGCCACATAAAGCTATGGTTACAGAAGGACTGAATTTTGTGTTTTATTGAATTTTAATTGACACTGGAATAGTCATGTGGCTGGTGGTTCCTTTACTAGAAAGCACATAACTAGATAGTTCTAGCAAGGATCAAGCCCTGGGAACAAGCCTCCTAGGGACAGCACACTGCACCAACGGTGCCTGCCACCAAACATGCACAAAACACAGCTGATTCCCATGGAGAGGATGCAGGTAGCTTTCAAGTGGCTTGAAGGGGCTGGCACAGAGAAACTGGCAAAATATGCACATAAACAGGATAATGAGGCACCATTTTGCAGAAATGGTGATGCTTTATGGGTCTCCGTCTGCGATTAAACCCATCAAAGGGCAGGTTCATTCCTCAGTGACCAGAGTTAATTGAAAATTTAAAACCTGATCAAATCACCCAGAATTGAGATTTTTTGGCAGCTTATGCACTTCTCTGAGAGATTCCTGCTGCTTTCGCCTCTGCTGATCCTACAAGTAAGGATGCCTGCCCCAGTACCATCGACAGTGGCACCAAGCCTTAAACAGGGACAATTAAAGCAGTGTTAACTCTGATATTTGATTTTCTTTTAAGTATACATGGTCCTCTTTCCTCCTAAGTCACCAGGTGGAAGTGGGCCAATACCCTGCCCCTGATTTGGACTTTGCTGAAGAACCAGATGAGTATTTTCTCTATGAAAAATAACATATCAAGGGCTACATAAAAATCTCTGGCCAAAACCTTCTGGAAGAAAAGTGGTCTCCCTATAAGACAAATTTCTGTAAGAACATCCAGATTGGTGTTAATGTCTGTTTGCCAGGCACCAGGCTGCTGAGAATCACAAGGGCTTTGAGGCCCAAGAGATCAGGGTTCAGATTCCACCCTAGCATCTACTGCTAGCATGCACCTTTAGGAAAGTTAACAACCTCTCTGAGCATCTGTTTCCTCATCTGCTAAAGGGGAGGACTGTAGGGACATGTCTCCCTGGGTTACTGTGAACACGAAATGACACAAGAAGCTATAAAGAGATGAATATTCATAGCACTCTAATTTGTAATAGTAAAAAACTGGAAATGACCCAAGCTTCCATCAACAGATCAGCAGAAAAACTGTGGAACAAGCACACAAGATGACAACAATGAAATAGACATAAACCAATGACAACTAAATGACATAGATGAATCTCAACATTGTGAGCCAGCTGAGTGGAAATAGTCAGACCAAAAGAGTAGATGCCCTCTGATTCCACTTAGAGAAAGGGCTAGAACAGAAAATCAGTGACAGAAAGCAGACTACTGCTTGTCAAAGGATGGAGGGTTCAAAATAGGGATTATAAAAGAGCATGAGGAGAATCTGGGGGTGACAGAAATGTTCTCCCTCTGATGAGATGATGGCTTCATGGGCTTGACCATTTTAAATCATGGCAGTGTCTAAAAAAAAAAGAAAGGCGATAAAAAAATAAACTAGGAAAAAAAATGAGATTGGGGTAGAACGCCCAGCACAGCACTTGGCACCTCATAGGTCCTGGACAAATGCTGACTCTGTTCTAAGGAACAACTTTGCTAGAACTTCTGCAAAAGAACAGAGAGGCCTGTGGGAAAACACATCAGCATGTCACGTTTATGTTGAAGGTTTTTAGGAATCCAGCTCCTTAGGCCCCACTACCCTCAGCTAAACAAAGTGAACAGAAAGACGAAGAGAAAGATGAGCAAGGCTTGTGCTGCACTCTCAAAAAAGCCCAACAAGCTGAATCCATGATGCACTGAAAGTGTCAGAAGGCTGCCTACCGATGATACCGTGGTGCAGAAAACAGCGCTTCTGAGGGATGATGTCAGGTGGGTGGGATTCTGGCAGGAGAGGCCTGTGCTGGAGCCAGAAAGCTGGGAAAGGAGCGTCCTGCAGGAGGGGTGGACAGTGCCAAGGGCAGTGGACATGGTCTCGGGGGACCAAGGGCGCATCTGAAAAGGGCAAAGCAAGGAAAGCCCTACGCACTGGCTGGAACCTCCACTTCATTTGTCCAGGGAAACCAGCCAAACGGTTTGGCATGATGGGATTGGTGTTTCATACAAGCAGTCCTGTCTAGAGGGCACTTGGGCAATTTATCAAGAGTCCTGACATTACTATCTTTCAACCCATAATTCCTGAGGAAATAATCAGAAATGTACACAAAGATTTACGTACAACACTGCTTATCATAACATTATTTATAGTTGCCCAAAACCCCAAATAACTTTAAAGTTCCAATGAAAGGGAACTGCCAGATAAATTATGGTACAGTGAGTGATTAAATCATAGAAAGTCATTAAATCATATCTTCAGAATATATGGAAGGGCAGGGGGCATGCCTCACGGGCCAAAGTGAAGTTGCACAAAACAAGACACCAAACAGCGGTTCTCTCCTATATGCCAGGCGCTGTTCTAAGAACTGAGAGAAGAGCAGAGAAGAACAAAGACACAATCTCTGCGCTCCTTAGAGAGGATTCTACCTCCTGCCGAGGGGAGGTAGGTAATGAACAAGGAACAAACTACAATCAGCCAACTAGAGAGCATGTCAGATGCTAAAAAGTGCAGTAGAGAAGACAAAGAGAAGTAAGGTATGGGAAGTGGCGGGCAGGCAGACATTCTAAACACCTGGCCAGGAAGGTTTCCCAGAAATGAGGGTAAGGGTCTGAGCCAGGTGTGTATCTGAGAAGACTTCCTGACAGATGGAACAAATAGTGCAATACCTCCGAGGGCGGTAAGCAGAGAAACAGCAAGACTGAAGTGACAACACGCAGGACAAACAGCAGAAAAATGAGGGCTGAGTTGATGGGGTGCCACTCGGAGTGAGGGACACCAAGGGAGGGCTTGGAGCAGAGAAGCCATGTGATCATTACAAGGTCAAAGGGCAGAGCAGGGAGGAACCATTGGGATTTTCCCCAACATTCTACAATGGCCATAGGTTTCTTTTCAAATCAGAAAGCAAAAGGTACTTCAATCGCCAAAAGCACAAGGCGGAAGAGGTGAGACCCTGTGGTGGGAGCAGAAGGCAGCAGAGAAGCAAATGAAAAGGGCAGGAAAGGGTTCAGATGAGTGATGACGCAGGAAGAGGACAAAGAAGAGCATGTGCATGGAGGTTTTGACAAGCAAGTATCACTCTTCCTAACAGAAGAAATAAAAAGTGCAAAAGATATGAAAAAAGGGAAAAAGATTCCCCCCATACTCTCAGCACAACTAAAGGAAATCATATGACGGCTGTCTTTCTTCTGGTTTACCTTACATCATTCCCTCTAGGTCTTCCCATGTTGTTGCACATGGCAGGACTACATCCTTCTGATGGCTGTGTGGTGTTCCACTGTGCATCTCAACCACACCTTCATCACTCATCTGTAAATGCGCACCGAGGCTGTTTCCAGCTCCTGGCTACTGCAAATAATGCTGCAATACACATGGGGTGCATCAATCTCTGTGACAGTGCTGCTGTATTTTTAGGGAAAATACCAGCAATGAGATAATTGGATCATATGGAATTCCCATCTTTTTTCCTATTTGTGCCTTGTTTTTTCCCATAAACAGTATACAATGCCTAGGACATCGCTGGCACTCAAACATTCATTGAACAAATAAGAGATGACGAAATGCTCCAAAAATTTTGATCTCTGGATTTGTTTATGGTACATTAGCTGTCAAAGAAGTTTTTCCCGAAGTAGTTGAGTAGGTTTGGTTGACAGAATGGAGACTGTGGGAGAGGAGAAAGCATGGCCATAGATGGCTAAGGTGTCAAGCCCACTGATGGTGACATTATTCACCAAGGGCACCATCTGATGAGGAAATGCTTGGTTTGGTTCTTGGGAACAGGAGGTGGACACTCAACACCCTGCAGAGACACCCTCTCTCTCAGGGCTCAGGAGGGAGTAGGAGCTTCAACATGGATGTGGCTACATAGGAAAAGTCAAGTGCAAGTCGGAGCAGGAGTGACACCAGCGGCCCCATTACATGCCCAACGTTGTTGTCACGTGTCTTCTGGTCCTCCTCTGGTAGAAGAGGACACTGCACTGAGAAATCTAGAAGTCTAGTGGTTTTGCCCAGTTCTTCACAGCAGTCAGGGCTCAAGCCCACCAGTATGAGGGGTTTTCCCACTGATTCTCTCTCCTATTAATAGAAGCCGAAAACCCCCAGAAGCCCAAGGAGAACAGGTGTCAAGATGCAGTCATAAGAGCACCTGGTTCTTACTTACCACTTTCAGGGGCACCCCTCCCCACAAAAAGGGAAGAATGTTCTCTTTCTCTTCCCAAAGTGTATTTTACATGTTTTCCAATTTACAATGACAACCCGTGGGGTTGGTTTTCTTCCTGTGCCTGAGTCTTCTCTTTCACGAGGGAAGAGGCTCCAGGAAGCCGGACCACATCTCAGGATGCCCCTCCCCAGCAACAGCCCATAGTCGGTGCTCAGCAAATACTGAATAAGGCACCAGCCACCACTTGCCAGTCACCCCAGGGTCACTGGGATGCTGGTAGGTAACCCAGAGACCCTCTGTTTGAGGTGAGGCAAAGTCACATCCAGGTGGACGCACCTCTCTGAAACCCGGTGGATTCAGGTGGACAGACCAAGGTGGAGGAGCTGAGGTAATTTTCCTTTTGCATATGGCTTGCTACTGGCCCAGGGGCCAACTTTAGCCCCCCTATAGGGACAGCTCCCACATGGTTTTCATTTGTTCTCATTTTAATTCATGACTGTCTTTTACGAAGTGAAAGGTTTCACATAAACATCTAGTTCCTGCCAGGATTTCCTTTTGGATTCCCCACAGCCCTAACCAGCCCACCTTCCCACAAGGTCCCTGTCGGGAGCACCAGTGGGCCCCACCCAGGTGGGGAGTGGCGTGAGGCTGGGATCACCAGAAGGCAGGGCCACCTGTACTCACCAGCGCTCAGGGTTGTGAACTCCAGGAAGCGGTATTCATAGGACACGTCGATCTTGGTTTCGACCTGAGGCCTCTTCAGAGTGGAATAGATATTTCCAGGCCGTTTGTCATCACGTTTCTCTAACTTGTTCAATCCGCAACCCATTTCAGCAGCTGCCACCACAGGGGAAAAAGGAAGAGAGAAGGGCTGATTTTTTTTTTTTTTGAAATTTTGTAAAACCACTGTAGAAAAGACCCCATAACATCCCTGAGGAAGACATCAGGGCCTCAGCCTTTAGGAAATTGAGAGTATAATTTAGTATCTGACCTGAACCCCAGAGGAAGGATGGCCGGCACCCAGGCTGGCTTCTCTTCCTGCTAAGACATCATTATCAGCCAACCTGTGATTTTAAAATGGCACCAAAAGCATATCTGTTTTATATCTTTTTTAATCCGATCTGAGGAAAAGAATACCTCAGAGTGCCTTAGTTCCACGATACTCTGTACACATGATTAAAAAATGGGATCTGAAAAGCTATATGGTGCATTACAGTGTCAGCTCATCAAAAAAAAGGACAAGAGATGTGTCACCTTCGCGCTGGTTGCTAAGAGAGAATAATAAGTTGCTGTTACAATTTTCAAACTCCAAAGTCCTTTCTCCCCTCAACAGTAATTATTTAGACAGAAATTTATATTCATAAAACATCTCTAAAAGTAGATGGTGGTATTTTTATGGGCCGTGTCTAAAAAAGTCCCCCTTTCCAGAGTAAACCACAGGAAATAATAGTATGGTTCCAACCTCTTAGGGAGTCATTTTAGACCCCACTGAAAACTGGGTGAACACTGATAGCAGGTCCTGAGAAACTGGAAGCAGAAATCTACACATATTCAAGCGAAGATCTGTAGCTATGGTTTGATAGGAAAATGGAGAAATGTTCAAATCATGTGCATATTAAGGTGGGCTAAGCTTCCAGTCTTTCAGGGGATTAAAAACAATGATGGTTTTCTGTTTATTTAGGTAGAATGACATTCATAAAATGATTCTGTATCCACTCCCCACACTTCAGTGGAAGATTTTTTTCCTTTATGCACTGAGCATGACCAACGAAACGTTTCCCTCCTCTCTGGGGTCCTGGAGCTCCATCAGGGCATATTTCACAAAAATATTAACTAGCCAAGAATATCACAAACAGAAACGTGGTGACTGTTTCCTTTTAGAGATAAGAGCTTCCTTTTGCTCAATCCATTCACAAGGTACCCAGCTTCCTATGGCAGTTTGGTCAGTTGCAGAAAAATATTATGAACCTCAAAAGAGCAACGAGGGTGTGTGTGGCAGGCGGGGGGTGACAGGAGGCGTGGAAGAGGGTGGTGTAGAGACAACCGGACTTTACCTTTCAGTAATTAAAAAAAGTGGAAGGATGGATGAGAACAGGAAGGCTTACTTATGCCTTAATAAGGGAACATTAGTGTCCGAAGGGCCAGAGCAGACATGATTTATGAGCAATCTGCACGAACTGATTACTTGTAAAATACTCTGTAGTTCTGCAGATAGAATAGCTGATCTGTACAGAGGCTGCATATTTAACTGCTCAAAAGCAAGCTGACTGGCATCCGCTGGGACAAACCAGAAGAGAAGTGGAAGGGGTGGGGGGGTTCCTAAGTGGTGGGGAACAGGTAGCCCGGCAAGATAAGCACTCTTACCTTCAAACTGAACTGCAAATAATCCAGCATCCCCTTCACCTGCCTACCACCCAAGGAATTGACTGACTGGACACTTCCACTAAGAAATCTCTTCCTCACAATTTCTCCCGTGCCTGCTATCCTGTTAGGTACATGCTACCATTAGAGAGTCAAGCCTTGGAAAGCAGAATCATCCTACACTAGTCCTTTGAAACCACTCACAAATATCTCTATGGGAAGAGCAACAAACTAAGTTCTTGGTAGCCACTAACACTTTAGTAAGAGTTAATTTCTTCGGTGATGAACCAGTTCCTTGGCAGCAGGAAAAACAAAAAACATCAACAAAAGAAGATCACCAGGATTAATAAGACTCAGAAAAGCCTGGATGCCAAAAAGCATTAGACAATCACTCCTAACTCACAACTTTTGAGTTTAAGGTCCTAGACTATTCCGCCTTGAAATCTCTGCCAAAGTTCTCCCCAAAGGGTTTTGTCTTCCAGGACACAGGGAGGCTCTGGGCAAGTCAGCTATGCGATGTGATAAACAGGATCAGCCAGCAGTGAAATTGTCATCAGTGAGTCCTTGAGGTCTCTCGCTTCAGGGAATTATTTCTCTGGAGTGGGTACAACCCTGGTTACTCAACTGCTTTTGAAGCACAGCTCTCTCTGGGAAGGGAGACAGATGAAGCAACTGCTGACCACCAAAGCCTTAGTGTGAATTTGTTCCTCTTCCTCTTTTACGTGGAAGATTCTACCTTGCTCATTACGGGCACACCTGCGTTCTTTTTATTTCCTTCCTGACCTCCGCTGCAAACCCCTGCCCCTGTCAAAACAGGAAAGGCCTTTATATCATTCCAAAAACATCTATTATAGTCCCTACTGTATCAAACAAGTCAGACAATCTGACCTTACAAAAAAGAGGGAAAACAAGATATCACAGGGCCTTCCATTGTTGTAGAGTTTTATGAACTTTACTGCTTACTATGTGAGGTTCACAAACCATGCTCACATTAGATTCCCCAAAAAATTGGGAGAAAGAGACGGGTGGGGTTTCTGAGGGCAGTGAGAGGTGGGGGGCAGAGGAAAGAGCCCTGCACATTTGCTCATGCAGACACACAAGCAGTGTCTCTCTGAAAGCACATACCCCTTGGGGGTCAAGGTCTCTAGGAGGGACAGCAGGTAAATCATGTGATGGCTTTTCAACGTGGCCCCAAAATCTTTTCGACACTCTTGCCATCCCTGAATCTGGATTCCATGACTGCTTGATCAATGGAAACAGCCAGCTCCTGGAGCCAACCCTTCAGAAACTAGGCGTATCTACTTCCTAACTCTCGGGACCCAGCCACCATGATGAGGAACCCAAGCAGCCCCAATGAAAGGCCCACGCGGAAAGGAACCGGCAGCTCACACCAACGCGACAGTCGTCTTGCCAGTGAGCCATCTTGGAAGCTGAATTTCGATCATGCTATTGAGACCACGTGGAACAGAGATAAGCTATGTCCGTCAAGCCAAGGTTGCGGATTCCTGAGCAACAAAAATACACCTTTCTTGCCCTTTTAAACCTATAAGTTTTGGAGTGATGTCATGCTGTAAGTAATTTAAGCACTGAGTTTGCTCGAAATACCCATGGCTTGTGTGCTGCTTCCTTGGGTGAACGAGGCTGGCCTGCACTCAGGGACCCCGTTTTCACCATTCACCTTGGAAGGACATTTGGGTCTTTTCCAGTTCGAGTCCATTACGAATAAAAGGGCTATAAACATTCACAGAGAGGTTTTATGTGAACATAAGTTTCACTTCTCTAGGGTAATTCCTAAGAGTGGGTCTACTAAGTATAGGGGTCCTGCTAAGAAAAACACCTCTCTCTACACACTCATGGTGACCTCATGAGAGGCATGGTGGAAACGGGGACCCTCTGAGAGACCCACGGATTAGCCTGTCCACCTCCTGTTTACTCTGGGTGGAGTCCTGACAGTAGAGTGATGCTTCACTTTTTCTCCTTTCGATGACGTTGCCTGCATTTGCACAGGACAAAACTCACCTGTGTGTGATGAGCCTTCCCCACTCTTCCACCCATGACCTACCCCACCCCCCAGGGCTTGCCCCTCCAAATGCTGTAGTCACTTCCCATTGACACCTGATGCAAGTTAAGTTACTTATTCTGTGTGTGAACTGAGTATTGGATCAACTTTGATTATTTGACAGTTCGTACAGGAGGGTTTTTTTCCTTCTTTTTATATCTTTGTCTTCTAAAAAGACATCTTTGCACCCATGTGTATGGGTCTCTCTAGCAACAAGTTATTAAAAAAAAATGTTATTGTTCCAAGAAATCTCCAAAGGTAGAGGAAAGACAGGAGGTCTTTTCTCCTTTCTATAGCAAGACATCCAGAAAAAAAAGCCAAAATATCCATACCATTCTCTAGCAGAATTTCACTAAACATAGAAACTGGATGCTGACTAGGGAGGAAAAGAACATGATCCCTGGGTGGTTCTGTATACAAACTGCCAAGGAGAGGATGTTAGATGTTGCAAATGACCCAGAAGCAAAGATCCCTCATGAGATGATGCTCCAGAAAATCGACTCTATCTGAATCCCTAAATCTAAGAAGGAGTGTGACTTTGGTACATAGTGAACCAGTTTCACGCAGGAATCATTGGCTCCCTGAGGGAGGGAACTTATGGTCCAAATTCATGCGCTCATTCATCACACTTTTCCTAAGATCTGCTTTGACTCAGGTCCTCAATTCAGAAGCACTAAGGAGAGAAAGACGATGACCATGCGGTGCGGGGAGTGTTGGCTGTTCTAGAAGTCTGACCAGAGTGTGGGCCATGCAGAAAAAGAACCACATGCTATGAAAGAGAGCTCAACATCACCACCGCCATAGACAGAGCTCAAAAAACAGCTGATCAGCAGTGGGATGTGATGTCTGTGTCATCTCAAATGTGGAAACTTTCAAATTTGTTTCTTAAAAGTATTTCTGCTTTCTCTCTTAAATGCTCCCCAAGATGCCCATCAAACACTGGAAAATCACTTTTAAAAGGATCACCTCCTTAAAAGATGATATTTTAGCTAAGATTTCTAAAAAGAAAAAAACAACACCCTCCGATTAAAGGTTCATTTTCACTCCCAACTAGCATGTGTGCATTTAAATAATGGGGGCAATAAATGTAGTTATATTTTCAAATACAAATTGGTTTCATTAAGAGTGAGGCCTCATTTACCACGCTTGCTGCTAATCTAAGGCAGACTGTAAAGCTAATTTTAACAATTGCCAATAGTTGATGACAAGCAACCAGAGATGGGGCAATTATACACCGTGGTGCTGGGTCAGCTGGCAAACTCATTTTTTATTGCTACATTCAAATCCCATATTTGAAGACTCAAGCGTGTTTATTACATCATGCAGGCACCCAAAGCAAGAACTGATACTCCAAATAAAGATAGTTTTACATGATCAGGGCCATCTCTCAAACCAAAAATATCAATTCAACCTTGAAAATTCAGTCAGCTATTCAGTTTCTGTCAATTCTTCTATCCTCCAAATCTAATCAAAGACAGACACTCAAAGGTAACTAAAAAGTACCCACTGAGAGTGTTCCTGATTTGATGCAAGGAACAATCTAGAAGAGCCTGCTCTTGTATGGTGTCACTTTTTTGTCCAAGTGTGTTATCTGTAGAGAAAAATTCACATTTTTCAAAAAAGGGCAGGATATGGACCACAATATCCACTCTCCCAGGTGACGTGCTCTTAATGGTTCTGATATCTTCTCTCAAGTTGTCTGTGTTGATTATGCATTCTCTTCCTAGCTGAAAACTCTAAGGGGCCAAGCTGGCCCTGAATAATGCTCCTCAGAGTCTCAAGCGGTCCCCCACACTGAACAGGGCAGAACTGCTGATAGAGTGTGGTATTTACAGATAGGTAGTGGAGACACTGTGGATTGCACCTTGCTCTCTCTTGGGTCACTCACTCTGGGCACAGTCACAGTGACATGATTAACCCCGTAGAGAACACCCAGGCTGGGAACGGAGGCCTCTACCCAACAGCGAGAACTAACACAGCACCCCTGTAAAAGCAGACCCTTCAGGCCCAGGATGGCCTTCGGCCCCACCAGCCTCCTGAGAGACTGTGTCAGAACCACTCAGCGCTGCCTGGAGCTTTCTGACCCACAGAGCCCCATCCCGCCCCACGAGATAACAAATGTTCATTGCTGCTCTCAGTTGCCAAGTTGGGAGTAATTTGTTAAGCGTAGAAGATAAGGAATATCAGGCTATTTACATTATCAAAAGCACACCACCTCCATCCCCACATGCAGACACCAGTCCTCCTCTCCAGCTAGCTTTATCCCAACCACCCCAGCTCACAATGGCTCCCTCCAAGAAGAACCTGTTACTCAAAGTCCTTTGACTCAGCTTCACCCTGGTCTCCTCCTCCCCAGTCTCCCCACTCCTCCTTCAGGTACCCAGGAGTCGGGGGGACTAATCTGGGTTAGCTTGGTACACACTTGAGCCCTCTCCAGACCTCTTACTTCCACCGGGCCCTTTCCCTGATGCTCTGTTCCCTCCCATCTCCACCCTCTGGGCTTTGGATCCCTCAGAGGAACAGAACCACTAGGTTCTCCAAGGCCTAGCAGAGGGGTGGGGTGGACAGGCTCTGGAGCTGGACCTGCTGGGTTCACATCCCTGCAGCCCGACTTCTAGCTGTGTGACCTCGAGGGAGCCACTTAACCTCAGTTTTCTCAACTGTAAAATGGAAACAACTACAAATCTACTTATAGGATGAAGATGAAAGAAACTAACATGGCACCACCTGGTGGAGTAGCAGTTAGGTCAATCACCTCTGAAGGAATGCAGGCCACATACCCCTGGGTTTGAGTCCTGGGCCTGGGGGAAACAACCAGTGAGAACAACTGAAATAAAAATTAAAATAACATTAAAAAAAAAATGTTCCTTCCTCCTTTTTCTTCCTGCCTGCCTGCCTGCTTGCCTTCATTCCTGCCTGTACCTTTTCGTTAAAAGAAAGAAAAAGAAACTAATGTGCAAAAGCACTTAGAAGAACTCAGGCACATGGAAAACAGCATAAACGTTAACCATTTTATTATATTATTCACATTATTTGCTACCTATTAGAAAGATCCCTATTAACCTGCTAACAGCTGCATTACTCCACCCTGAAAAGGGCGCCCCAAAGCACTGGAGAAATCCCAATGGCTTCTCTAAATGAAGGAGTGTTTAAAGGCACAGGCTGGTTCCCTGTACTTTATATTTCAGAAATGTGGCAACACATGAGATGGTCACATCCCACATCCAGCTCCTCTGATTAACCGAACGCCATCTCCTCCAGCTTTACGAGTAAGATCTATAACCACAATTTCTCCCCATCTGAGGAACTGGGGAGCTGCTCCACAAAACATGATGTTGTTCTCAAGGTGACAGACGATGAAGGGTGTTTCAAAAGCACACACACAAGAATGGAAGCTGATGGTGTGTTACAAAGAATAACACTGGTGATGGAGGGGTCAGCCTCCAACCAGCAAAATGGGATCTTGGAGGTGAATCGTTGACTTTTATGCCAAAGAATGTTGTCAGCAAAGCACAGAGGGCTTCCTGGTTGAAAAAGTGTGGAAGTATTGCATATGGATTCCTAACAGGGCCTGAGTTGGTTAGTATCAAAGAAACTGAGCAAACAAAGCTTATGCTCTGTGCACCTCAGGCTGGTGTCCCAGAGCTGGTGACCCCACTCTGGAATAATGTACCCCACACAGGAGGAACAGCCGTGGTACCATGACCTACCATTCCATGCAGCCAGGACATGGGAGCTGCCAGCCCTCCAAAAGCCCCCTACACCCTGGGGGCAGGACAGACCCGGGAAAGCCTCCAAAGAAAGGCTTCAAGTATCCCAAAGGGTGTCTCCTCCATCTCCATCTTGGCAGGTAGCCATCACTCGGTAGAATGTGACCTAATTTTCTAGCTCTTTGATTCTGGCCCGCTGAGAGCGATTTTTCTTCCTGAATTCAGCCCAGGTAGGGTGTAAGTCACACAAATGCATATTTAAAAGCTGAACTCCATTCTTATTTGGAGAGCAGGAATTAGCAGAGCTCAGGCAGTGGCCAGTGCTGGCCTGCTGCACGGGTCCTTTCAGAGAAACCGCCTTGGTGAAATATGCAGTGATAATCATGAAAGCCCCTTTGGGGGGCCCTGGAGAAAAGAGAAACTCAGATTTATGTCAAAAACAGAATGTGAATGGGAGGAAAGATCTTTCTCTCTTTTACACACACACCCCAAAAAGCCTTTAAAAGGTAAATACAAAAGAAATGTCTGGCTAAATGGATCTCTTTGTCAGTGAAAAATAGCCTAAGCCTTGGCCAAGCGTGTTGCCAATTCTTATTATTTTTTAATTTTTGCCAATTCTTCAACAGAAGGAAAAACGAAATGCTTATTATAGAGTCGTACTATCAAACAGAAGGGTCGGGATGATGAAAATATTATCTGATCCAGTCACTGATAACTACATATTCTTAAAATGTGGTTAGTGAAACGGAGAATCTGAATGTCTAATTTTATTATGTTTCAATTCATTTACATTTAAATGCAAATAACCCCATGTAACTCATGACACTGTATGAGATGCCTCAACTACACACAAACCTACAGTAAAACTACAGCCGTAATCAACCAATAACATCATCGACTGTCACCAAAATGAGTACCTTTAGCCAGGCCCCACCAACCCCAACTCAAAGAGCTTAAAACAGTCAAAGAAAAAGGACTAAAGAAAGGGATTCCAGTGCGCCTTTTCTTGCAAATTTGTTCTTTCTCTCCAGTTTACATCTCTTACTATACTACGACTTTATGTATTTGGAAATTGTGTCTGCAGACAGAATCTGCATTTGGGAAACCAGGCCGTCAGTCTCTCCTCTTCAAATCTAGGAAACATGAAAATGTGCACTTAAGGCACATTAAAGTTCCTTAACCTTGCTAAGCCTTAGCTTCCTCAGGACTGAAGTGCAGATAAAATAGTCCTTGCTTCTCATGAGGATTAAATTCAGAGAATGTAGGTGAAGTCCTTCACAGTGTGTGACAGAGCACGCACTCAGCAAGTGGTAACTCAAATTATTATTTTGTTCTAACAACAGCAAAATATGTAATGAAATAAGAACAGTCTTACTATGATGGGAGTTTACAGCTGGCCAAGTTTTCCTAAGCCCAGACACTTTGAACCTGTTTCCCAGGCTATGGCAGAGTGACTTTTAAGAAAATGCATCTTGGGGCCCTGACATCTCACACTGTAAACTTCAGAAGTCACCAGAACTATTCCTCCAACAGTCACTGTGCCCCTGCTGTGTGGCAGGCACTGTACTAGGCTGGCGGATGAGAGCAGTCCCTAAACATAGTACAATGTCTAAGGCTACACCACCTGTCAGCTGACGCCTACCCAGCTTGGTCCCAACCGAGACACTTTGGTCAGGTTTAAAAAGTTCATCCTGGGGCCCCTCACTGGCAGGGTTTCCTAGATGAACACACATTCAGCTGAGGGCCCATGAGAGAGGCAGAGGGGACAGGCCCAGCTTCTCATTCGGGACAGTAAGACGGTGGTTAACAGGCCACATCATCTTCACAGTGAAGTGTTCTCTGAACCTCCTGAACTGTTTCCCAAAGGAAACACAACCCTTTTCACCAGTCTGAGCTGGTAAAAGCCAACAGGAATCTCTACCAAGTTCACAATTAGCCACCCAATATGTCGGAAATCCCCCAGGGCCTTCTAAGCAGAAGTACAGTGGAATTCTGTAGCGTTTAGGGGTTAT
This sequence comes from Solenodon paradoxus, assembly GCA_004363575.1. Taxonomy (NCBI): domain Eukaryota; kingdom Metazoa; phylum Chordata; class Mammalia; order Eulipotyphla; family Solenodontidae; genus Solenodon; species Solenodon paradoxus. The sequence goes on from RJWH01002429.1 coordinate 33,587, forward strand.
TTTTCTGTATACAGAAAGCAATCAATCTTCTTTCATAACTAAAGGTAATTTCCCCTATGGAATTTCCTTCTCTGAAGATCTCTAAAAATAAAATATTCATCTGATCATCTGCAACAATGTAAGTAAACCCAGTTCACTGGCAGAGACAAGAACTCACAGCTCTATGAAAACATGTTCCAGGTTGTCTTGAGTGGTCTCAATGTCTGGGTCCCTCCAGAAGAACACTAAGTCAAAGCATGCTCTTAAATTCGGGATGGGAAAAGAAGGCTGTAGCACCTGGAACTTTGTATTCAAATTCTCTGCAGACAGGAGTGTAAAATGGCCTAATCAAGCTGGGAAAAGGTCTAGCTGTTTCTTATAAGGTTCCTTTCTTCTGTGTCCCAGCAAGTCTATTCCTAGGTATTTACCCATGAACACATGCCCTTAGGAAGACCTGCCTACAAATATTCAGTGACTTTTATTCAAAAAACCCCCTTCCCCAAACTGGGAATCACCCAGGAGTCCATCAACAGGGGAATACATAAATACACTGTGGCGTAGACATACCCTGGAAAATAACTCAGAAGAAAAAACAGTTGCCGACACATTCAACTCCTCTTACATGAAGTTCAAGAACAGGCTATACTCACCTGGAATAAGAAACAATTAGAATGTGGCTGCCACAGAAAAGATGGGGCAGGGACTGACTGGGAATGGGGATGAAGGAACTCTCTGGGGTATCATAATATTCTCCGTCTTGACAGAGGTTAGGGTTACGCAGTGTGAATGTCTGTCAAAACATGTAAATGATACTCTCAAGATATGCACATTTCCCTATGTGTAGATACACTTTACCTCAAGAAACTGATAAACATACACTGAAGCCCAAATAATAGTGTGTGTTGAAATGTTTAGGAATGTCCTATACCAATGTCTGCAACTTAGTTTAAAATGCATAACACGCTAAGTTACTGATGGATGGACGGTGGGGGTGAATAGATGAAGAGATGTGCTATAAAGACAAGACCGCAAAATTACAGGCTCCAGGGGTGGATGTTTGGGCAGTTACTCTTCTTCCACCTTCTCTAATTTTAAAGATAAAGTGGTCAGGGGATAGCCCACCGATTTGGAAATTTGGCAAGACAGCCATGCCCACCAAGCCTTGGGCCACACAGTTTCAATTCTGCTGAAAAGTGAAGACTGGAAGAACACAAGCAGCTTTACAGGAACTCACATCACTCATGCCAAAGATTTTCTGCCTGTTTCCTTATAGACAAAGCAATTATTTGAATGTAAGCCAAACATTCCTGCTCAAGAGGGAGAAAAAGAACTCATGGACTTGTATTCCCAATTGATTCTTTCAATTCCTGCACCAACTCTCTTCTATGGTATGTGCCATACGCCCTATATTCACACAGCCCAAACACAAAGGAAAAAACGCGGGGACTTGACAGACAAATGCAGCCAGAGGATGACATCCCAGCCCTGGGGCTGGAATTACTCAGGCGGGCCAGAAACCCCACTGAAGGCAAAAGAGGATGCAGAGCTCTTCTGAGGTTAAAGTGATTTCATTGAGGTTAGCACACACATGCACCAAAGAGCCCCAAACAGCCTGTTGCTCAACCCCTCTATGGGGTTTGGTGACATCTGAGGTCACTCGAACTTCACAGGAAATTCAGCTGTACAGAGGTAACAAACGAGGAATCCCAGCGGCCAGGCCCACGTGGGGTGCATCTTAAACCCTACCCACAGGCCCAGAGGTGCTCGCATGACGCCGTCGTTCCCTCCTGGCAGGGCCTCACTTATCCTGAGATGACACACCATGGCAAGGGCTGGGAGATGACTAGGCTGACTGCGAGCCCGGCATGTGAAAACAGCGGTACCAATTACAAGAAGGACTGTTGCTGGAAACCAGACAGTCACTCAAATATAGGGACTTGAGCCAGACTTAAAAAAAAAAAAAAATTAGAAGAAAAAAAACAACTTTTCGTTTGTTTGTAAGCCCCTAGCAAACTCAAGGACACCACCCAGCGTCCCTAGGGACCACTCACAACTAGGCAGAGCCGGCGTGAACGAGCCAACTGGGAGGCAGCAAGGAGCGCGCCTGGGTCTAGCACCTTGGCCTCCACGCGGTTCTCCCTGCCAAAGCGGGTGATGTCCTCGGGGCAGGGCACCGACCCGGGAGCCGGGTGGACGTGCCTAACAACCGGGAGTCCTGAAATACGTGCCACCGCCCCTCCGCCCAGACCCCTTGAGCCTTAGAAGAGTAGGTTCAAACCGGGGAGGAAATCCCCTGTACAGATCGCCAGATGCCCGTTTTCAGTGCCGAGGGCTCTCCGCGCCTCCAGCGGCTACGGTGCGCCTCTAAGCGAGCAGCTCGTCTGCTCCCACCCATCTAGCACCCCCTGCCCTGGGAACAAACCCACCTCCCAGGGTGCACGCACTCCACCCCACGCCAGCCCAGCCCCGCGTCCTCCAGAAACCTGGACCAGCTCCCGCCTGGTCTTCGCGAGGACTCCCTGCAGCTGTGTCCTCGACCCACCTGTAGCCGAGTAGCTTCTCCCCCGCTGCCGCGGCTCCCAGGAGCCTGCAGAATCCACAGCCGCAACCGCGCTCTGGGGTGCCTCTCCCCATAGCGTGCCAGGAATTTTTTTCCCTCCCAAAAAAGTTGGCCCAAGACCGCTGCGTCCCAAGGATAAAGCCCCTATCCCATCCTCCCCGGGCTGGGGAGTGGGGGTGCTGCCGCGTGTCTAGCAGCCCAGGCGCCTGGGAAGCACGCCCCAGCCCCGGCACCCGGCGGGGAGGCGCCACCCGGGACGCCCATGCTCGCCTGGTCCTAATCCGCTGGGCCAAATGCAGGGGCCTGTGCCGCCTACACCCCGCGTCCTGCCGCGCGCCCACTTACCGGTCCGGACTAGCCGAGGTGACGGCGCGGGCGCGGGCTCCCGTAGACAGTGTGCTCCGTCCCGGGAGGAAAGTTTCTGCCCCGCAGAGCAGGCGCCGCGGAAAAGGCGTGGGCGCCAGGGGGTGGGGGCGTGGGGCGGCGGCGCGACGTGCTCGGAGGTCTGTCTCCGCGGCGATGGGTGCGTCCGTCCCTCCGCAGAGCCGGCGGCCGCCGCGCTCCCGCTCTCTGCGCCCTGCGACCGGCGCGCTCCGGCTCCCAGCCCCGCCGCGCCCCCGCCGCCGCCGCCGCCGCCGCGCGTCCGCCGGCTACACTTCCTCTTCCTCTGAACTCATGTGCAAAATATGCTGCGCTGCATCTTCGGGGGAAGCCGCGCGGCCCCTGACAGCCGCCACCGGAGCGGCGAGCGCGCCCCGCGCCCCGCGCGCCGCTGCCTCCGCGGTGGGAACCTGCGCGCCGCACACGCCGCCACGCCGCCGGCGACCTTCCCCGCCGCTCGGCGCAGAGGTTGGGGGCTCAGCCGCCACCCCTTGGGTCCCCCCTAAGGAATGTTTGCGCGGCGAGAGCACGCGCGGGGCCGCGATCCCTCCGAGGTTGAGCGGAAGGCTGCGGCGCGGCCGCCCGTGGGGCCAGGGTGGGGGCGGGGAAGGCCACAGCGAGAGGGCCTCCGGTGCCACAGGTGGGCCAGGCCCGGGCTCCCCGCGCGGCCCAGGTTATTTTCTTGGGAAATACAGTGTTTTGGGAGCAGGACCACTATCCCCTTACTTAGTCCACCTACTCTGGGTGTCCAGGTTTGAGAAGGTCTGAGGAACTGTTTCCCTGCAACTTCAGGGGCCCAAAGAGAACCCTGCCTAAAGGGCCAGGCCCGCTCTGTTACTGAAGATGCGAGCCTGTGAGCCCGTTGTACCAGATTTTTTTCTTGGGACTATTTAAACAAAGCAACATTGCACTGTAGGGGCTAATAGCGTAAGAGCAGGAAGCTCAGCTCCACAGAGTCCAAATTGGCCTCCTGGCCTTCACCCTTCCTCACGGAGTGACTTGGTTAAGTGACTTCGCTCCTCTGGACCTGTATCCTCATCTGTTAAATGGAACTTTTTGATGGGTTTTGTGTGTGAAATGTTTAGGAAGCGCTGTCTAACTTAGCTCATATCATTGTTTATAATGATGACGATGATTGTTATAAATAGAAGGGACTGGAAGGGGACAGCAGAACAATCTAATAATTATCTACATGTTCTGGTTGTGCAAAGAGGAGGCCTTAGGGATTGGAGCCCATAGTGTGGAGGACTGGTGTAGACCCCCACAGTGTTTTAAGGAAGATTTTCTGGTACTAATATTCCCCTAACACAGCCTGCAGGGTAAGGAAAAGCTGTTTTGTTTTCAGGAATTCTTGTTGCATCTTTTTCAGAGATTTTTCTTCCTTGTCTTTCTCTCTAGCCAGCCCAGGTCCTTCTCCTCCCCCCTGCCCCACCATCATTTTGTTTTTGTTTTTGCCTCTTTCCGTTTCCACCCTGCTTACTGGCATCACCCACCATCACCATCTCCAATCTCCCCCATTCTCTCTGGCGCTCGGTTTGCCATCTGGAGAAAACAGCTAGACCAGATCCCAAGGCCGGGTTCAAACAGTAGTATGTGGGCACAGGTGTCCAGTGGGAACCGCTCATAGTTTTCACACCCACCTTTGGGGCCAGAGAGAGCAATTGTGATGTTCTTTATCTGCCCAAGGCCTGGAATTATTGCAAGGCAGGGCCCATCTGAAATCTTTGATTTTTTTTCTGAATCTTACAGTGAAGAAAGAAAATAATATCAGGTATTAGTTCATAAGTAAATAGCGTTTAAAAGAAGATAAAGAGAAAAGAGGGAGAATGAAGCATAACTTGGTTGTCACTGAGAAAGTTGACTTTTTAAAAAACACATAATTCCCACTATAAAATCTTTTCATATTTTTTTTTAACTAAGTCCTTGGAGTCAATAAGTTATTCGGATCATTTCTATTTCTTTCAACATTTTCCTGAGAGCTAAGAATGCATATGTCTTCAGTGTCTTTTTTATTTGACTTGATCTGTTCTCCACCTTTCTCCCTAGATTCTCTGGTGTATACATAGCAGGCACATAGTAGGTGTTCCGTAAACATTTATGGACTAAGTGGATGAGTCATTAGCATGCAGATCTTTTAAGGCTCTGTACAGTCTATAGTGAATAATTTTCTGGAGCATTCTGATCCTTTGCCGGGAATGCCCAATGAGGAACCAACCTTGGGTTCATTTATGTAGTGCAGAGGTCAACCTCAATTTTCCACTTGGCTGCCATAAACTGGCCAGCAAGGGGATAGATCTTGGGCATCTGGACCTCACCTCTGACTGACCTCACCCATCCAACATCAACTCCAAAGATGCTGGAAATGTATCCTGGTGGGTTACCTTGGCAACCTCACAATGTCATCTGTTAGAATGTCCTAGGGCGGCAGCTTTTAATTCTATCACAGCGGTCTCATCGGGGGTCATGTAATAGTGCTGTTTTTCCTCTGCTCACACTTCCTCCCCCTATGATTTAACACTAAGTACTTGGGGAGGGAGCCGAACACGAGGAAAACCAAGCTATTATAGCACGACAGGTCACAGATGGCCCCAGAACTGGGATCCCGAGTGTTCACAGTCGATAAAACGCAGGCCCCAAGTTAATGGGGAAGCTGGTTCTCCTCACACCCCCCGTGGAAAGGAGAGGAGTTAAGCCAGCCTAGGCAAGCGTAAGAAGCAGCTGTGGCCAGACTATACAATTCTTGTGAAAGCTCGGTTAAAGGAGCCCCCCTGCTGGAGCAATTCTCTCTCTTGGCTTCAGCAGCATTGCCCTACTCTGGAGATGATTAAGACTGTGGGTACCAGCAACTGGAGCAATTTTGCTGCATCCCAGCTATGCTGAGACTTGGAAGGAAGGAGAGCCCCAGTAACCTCCCATTCTGCCCACCTCTTCCTACTCTCCAGCCCCACCCACATTTTCCTCATACCCTACTCTCCTGACTTAGCGCCATATAAACTCAGCCCCCATTATTTTGCAGATATCAATTTAGGGCTGAAAATGGACCCAAGCAGAGCTGCAGAACCTAAAAGCTGTCACCTATTTGTTTATTCACAGGGCCACAAAACCCAGATCTTACACAAATGGCTGAACAGCAATGCTTCAGGACTGGTGAGAGAGAGAAGTACACGCATCTATGCCCTGGAGGTATGAGAATTATTTATCTTTATCATCAGTTAATACTTGAAGTGGGTTTGCAGCTACAGTGAGAGCACAGTTTAGCCAGCTGCTCTGTACTGAATGGCTGCAGGGAGCTCACCCCGTATAGGGTGCCACTGCTTCCTAGAAGGAGGCTTGATGGCAGAGACCCCAGGGGCTGTGGCCCAAGCTGGAAGATTCCCTACCCTTTGTTCCTCGTGACAGGTATACCCCTCACAGAAACAGCCCTGGCAAATCCATGGCGCCCTGGTCACACGGGAGCAGGGCACACCCGTGTCAGTGTCCAGACAAGCCCTGTAACTCCCTCAACAGTGCAGAAGTGTGAATTGGGATGGTGGGTAGGGAGCTTGTTAGCACACTTTATAGGTAGGATTGATTGACTAAGGCCAAGGGGCTTGTGTCCAAAGTGTAATCAGGCTAAGATTTTCCAGGGCTTTTCATGGACTTCACCAATTTGAGGAATGCTGGGTGAGTGTCAAATGTTCCATTCATCCCATTGCAAACATACGTCTTCTACTCCTGAATCCTCATCCACTCCTCATTTTACACTGAATTCTGTTTGTCAAGCAGGCAGTTTAGGGGAGCAGAGGCCCTCCTGTGGCTGAGAGAGAATTTGCACCCTGGAGCAAAGAGCCTTGAGAGACTGAGTTTCAGTAACAAGAGTGTGAAACACACCGCTATTTGTAGCCATGTTTCCCTCACGCAGCCTGAGGGACCCCCTAAATTTATTCACCAGAAGCCATCTACATCTACACCCCTTCCTTTCTATCTAGACTTTCATTTGTGAACAAACTTTTATTACCAGAGATAGAAAAACAAATTTATATGTATGTGTGTGTGTACACATATAGATGTATATGTGTATATATCTAGATCCATAGATAGATTCATGTGTGTGTGCAAATGAATATTTAGGAAGCTTGTATGTTCCATTGACAGGGGGATTGTGAAAATAAATAATTCAGTAAATGGTGGGTTAATATTTTGATGCACTGATGGGTGTGATTTCCCTTCCACCACTGTTCCTTCCCCTTTCCCCACTGCGTTCTGTTTGCAACACCAACCCTCTTCCCAAATTGAGGCCACCAGAGAAGCCGTAGTTTGCCACAAGGGAGAGTGATAGTGACAATACCAAAAAAAGAACGTCAAATTCTTGACTTTTGAGTTTCAAAAGTCAAGGTCCAAATATAAAATGAAAAATGTCTGGAGAGATAAATCAAGTAGAACCATTGTTCTCTAGCCTATCTCCCTTCCTTCCCCTACTCACCCTCGATACCAGACACAAACATGTCTTCCCAGAATAGATCCAAGTTGCCAGACTGGAGCAAGGGGAGCAGAGAGAGACCTACGGGGCACATGTCAATAGGGAGCAACCGGTAAGACTCAGAGACTGACCAGAGTCAGAATTCAGAAACCTACCATCCTTCACTCAAGTGAGACTCATCCATCCAGAGCACCTGGGAATTCTATGGACAGCAGGACAACAGCTCTTAGAACTGGTCCAGGAGCAATGTAGATCTTCAGTAGAGGAAAGAAAAATGTTCATCCTTCCCAGTGATGTGTAGCAATGAACTCCCATCGGGAATAGCCAGGGCACTCTGTAGGCCATCTGCAAAGACTAATTCCTTGAGTTCTACCCTCATTGAATAGGTTAGAATGCCAATAAGGTCTTGAGATGGAGACGGCCTTTTCACTGAGGAACAGTGAAAAGACCCAAGGGTATGAATGGACCAGCTCACAGTCTTCCTTCCAAGGCAAGGCTGTGATTATCATCAATGCTGTTCCCCAATATTTCTGGTCCTCCCCTTTTGGTTCCATGGCTCCTTTGGTCTTCCTGGCTCCTTGTGATTTGGAGAGGCTAGAAAACTAAGTCTGGCCTACGAATTGGGAGATGAAGTGATGTTTAGCACTTTAATGAAAATCACCTAATTATTACTCCCTCTAGCAAGGCCACTAGCAACATTTTATATGGTGGCTGTTTATCTGTCCGGGTCCATGAGTGATTATGAGAAGCTAAGCCCTCTATCTAACCTTAATGTTGATGTAACATGAACAAGAAGTGACTTGTTAAGCCCTAATACTACAAGTTGTTTGCTTCTACAGCATAATCTAGCCTATCCTGATTTATATTACCTATTAGAATCCATCAAGTGTTCTGGAAGGCATCATGAGCAAGCCTGGGAGACAGAAGAACAAAGGAGGCAATCAATTAAAGGATCATTTCCCTAGAATCCCTGTAATTCTTGAGACGTTCAGTGTGATGAGTCCATGGTCAGAGAAGCAATACGAGTTATTATTTACACTCAGTGTGAAAGTCTTTAATGAAAACCTACTATGTGCCAACACTGTGCTAGGAGTAGGGGTAGAGCCAGGAATGTATCACTGTTACTATTCTCAGAAAGCTTTCTGTCTGAAATTCAGCAGTTATCTCATGATGAAAAATGAAACTGGAGCCTAGAGAAATGGAGGGATTTGCCCAGGGTGATGCAGTTAATAAACAGTGAACTCAGACTTAAACTGGAGCCTTTTGATTCCAAATTGTATGCTTTCTTCATTATCACAGACCACTTTTAAAATAACAGAATTAGTGTTGCTTCAAGTCTTCTCAAAAGAGTAGGTGGAATTTAATTCTAGGCTGCCTTCTTCCTCCCTTCTTAATGTTTGCTGATACCTGAAATTTTTTTAATAAGCACAACTTTTCATTCCATAATTAGTACCTAGCAGAGGGCCTGACAAATAATAGTCACTCTCTAAATGTTTTTATGCATGCTTGAATGAATAAATGAATGGAATAAGAAGGCTTAAATACTTAAAACTATTGATTTAAATATCAGATACACTCAATCTCACTTTTACTAAACCACAACCAAATAATCATCCAACACAGGTGTTACGCCTAATACGGAGGAATCTTGAAATATTGATGTTCTTTCTCATGTCAGTATTTCCTGTGATCTCTCCCTGTCTCTGGGGAACCCGCCGAACTATTTGGCATCTGTAGTTCAGGGGATGGTTGTTACAGGGGAAAGGCAAAAAAGCGTCTTCGAGGACTCAAAACCTTGGAATTTTGAGTTTTAAATATCCAAGGGAACTCAAAATTTAGGGGAAAAATGTAAATACGTTATCCCCGCTGCCCCCCGCTTCTCAGAATATGCTGCATAACCCCAGCCTGTAAGAGGGAAAAAAAGTGAGGAAAAAAGTGTGAGTGGACCTCCAGGTAATTCAAAGGGCAGCAAATTTCCCTTCAGCATAGGAAAGTCGCTTGTACTGAACCTCTGCTCTTACAGATCAGCTTTATTCCAAATCTCAAAAACAACTTGGAAGGCAATTAAAAATAGACAAAAACAGGAAAAGGATCAGCACTTGAAAAGGAATCATCTATAAGTGGATTTCCCTTTTTTTTATTTTTAAAATGGTTTTTCACCTGAGGGCAAGCTTCAGTTAATGCCCCAGACAACATCCTAAATTTAAACCCAGTCATGCCAGCTGAGGGCTCGGGACAGACTGTCGAGTGACCACAGCAGCAGGAGAGTGAGGGGGCCGAATCCCAGAAATGAGAGGGCTCTGGATGAGGAACAGACTGTGTATTAAACTCTGCTCTTCCCTGTGGCTGACCCCTGAACTCAATCCTAAGCAGTGGCCACTGCAAAAGAGACCAGGTTTGGAATGTTAATTCAGCACAATTAACTGCCTGCTCACATTTTGTTCAGCATCAATAATCTTAAAAGTAGTATAGTAAGCACTCCCTAATGGAGTAGTGGTTAGGTCATTTGCCTCCAAAGGGGTGCAGGCCTCAATACTCCTGGGTTTGAGTGGGGTGTGTGAGGGGAGATCAGCCAGAGTAAATAACTAAAAAGGGATGGTATAAAATGATCCTTCCTTTTCTTTCTTCCTGCCTGCCCACCTGCTCACTTGCTTTAATTCTTGCCTGCACCTTTCATTTAAAAAAAAAAGGTAATATAGAATCCAGCTCTTGACGACCAATCATCCACAAAAGTCCACAGTACAATCAAAATTGCTAGATATTTTTTATTAGGAAAGCATAACCCATACCCTAGAGAAAAATTAGTAGAGACTAAACCCAAGATGAGCCAGATGATGAAAAAAGATTAGGATGTTAAAACACTTATTATAACTTTACTCAAGAATATAAAGGAAAATATATTTGTGATAAAGGCACACATAGGAAATTTCAGCAGAGAAGTGGAAACTATTAAAAAGAATGAAGTGGAAATTCTGAAACTGATATCCTAAATGAAAATGAAAATAATGATGGGTGAGATCATGGAAACCTGAGATGAGTTCGGGGCACCCCAATACAGAAGGGACTCGTGGCTCCTTCCCCAGTTGGAGCTCAGGGTGGCACCCAGCAGGTGTGTTTAGGTAGGTGGGTCTGAGGAAGCTTCCACGTACCCTGGGCCATAGCGCACTGTGGAAGAAATACAGTAACTCATGAGGAAAGCACAGAGGTGATAAAGATCTGTGGATAGTCTCAAAGATTTCTGTAGCCAGTGAAGGCACAAACACAGCAAAATTGCCCGTGTCCTGAGAGAAGCAGGAGCGTTATCTGAGAGAGCTGTATCAATGGGATAATGCAGCAGAAGACAGGAGGACATGTCCCCAGGAGGCCATTCTGGGTGCTGACAGGGATCAGAGGTACCAAATGCTGCTCATGGTGTGGCACAGTGGGAGCATCCACCCCCCAGAACTTAAGCCCAGCTCTAGGGCAGTCAGTTCTGAAATGGACTAGGAATCCATTTTTGCCATCTCTGTTCCTTCTGAAGTGTGGCTATAGAAACAAGGTACCTTTTTGCGTGGCACATCTGAAGACACCTGTGCTCTATGAGGTAGATGTCTGTGATATGATGGGGGAGGTTAGACAGTGGGATGTTTCCTTCGATGACTAGGAGATAAACATATAGACCCCCCAGCCCTCCCCTGCTGTATGGAAGGAAACCCTGTCTCCCCCTTAACTGTTCACATGATGTGGGCTCTAAGGTGTGAGCAAATCTTCGCAAGATATGTGCTTTTTACTTTTTTTCAAAACCTTATTTTTTTTTTGAAAAAAAGGAAGACAGGCAGGAATGAAGGCAGGCAAGGAACAGGCAGGAAGAAGAAGGAAGAAGCATTTTTCATTTATTTAGTTGTTCAATTTCTAGTTGTTCTCCTGGGAGGCTGGGTCCTTGGGTTATGTGTGGACTGCTCCCAGGCACGGGCTTAACACCTGAGCCATCAGGCATGCCCAAAAGGAATTTGTGTAAAGGTACCTCCTTCTAAGAGATTTTTGTTAACTGAGATTTGACTGCATTGCCTAATATGATAGCCAAGTATTCCTCTTCTGTTTCCCAAACCACATGAGGGTTTTGTCTGTCACTTATCTGTTTCCCTGCCTTGTAAAATAATGTGATGAATGAATGAACAAACAACAACAAAAAAGGATTGAAGACAGGAATAAATAGGTAAATACTATTTGTCTTAGTCCTTTCAGGGTGCTATAACAACACAACAGATTGGGTGACTTATAAACGACATTGATTTCTTATAGTTTAGAGGCTGGGAAACACAAGATCTTAGTACAATGCCATTTCTTAGATAACCTCTTCCCTGTAACTTCATGGCAGAGGGACAAAGGATCTTTCTGAAGCCTCTTTTAAAAGGACACTAATCCCATTCATGAGAGCTCCACCCGCCTGACTGATTTACCTCCCTAAGTCCCCACCTTCTAATACATCTCGGAATTAAGATTTCAAAATATGAATTTTGAGGAGACACAAGCATTAGACCATAGCACCATCTTACCAGGAGATACTTAAATATTGCATTGGTAATGTTTCTTACAGCGCCCACTGTTTTCCTCCTCCTAACTCATTCTGTTCTCCCCATCCCATTTCTGAAATGCATTTAGAGGGCTTAAAAGTCACTGGCCACAGGCCCACTTTCCTCCCTCCTGCTGTCAGTTGTTTCTTTACTCAGCTGAAATGGGGGTTTTGGACTAGAGCACTCTGTCAATCAGCACTGAGGCCTTTTCTCTCTGCCCTAGTGTGTCCAGGTCTAAGTATCAAGAGTCAACCTGACAGCCTTGGTACTCAGGGGAAGGAGCATGAGAGGCTTTTTAAGAAGCCTAAATCTTGGTTTTGGCATCAGCTACACAACAGCTGGATGGTAGTGTGCCAGGGCCAAACATCTGCCTTTTCTCCAGGCATTACGTCCAAACGTCTTTGCTAATGCTGTTATTAAGAAACCATCAATATTTTACAAGTGCTATCATTTCTTGAAAAGATAGCTAGTTAAGTCATGCAGGACAGGACCTCAGTGGTCAAAACAGGATAAGGCCAAATCTTAGTCTCATCTCTCATGTCTTCTCAAAGTCATTATGCTGACCTGATTTTCCTAAGGAAGGAAACTGATTCCACAGGCCCCTCTCCTCTTATCTTTGTGCTAACCCCAGTTGCAGTCTCTCTACATTAATTTCATTGTGAATCACTGAAAGTGTGCCAGCCAGAGCTCTTGTTGCATAACAGAGAGATGGGCCCTGGTTATCTTAAGGTGCAAAGACAATTATAAAAGGTGTGGGGGTGGCTCACAGAGTCGGTGGGAGCACTGACGACCAGGCTTGGGTAACGTGGCTAATTGTAATTTTCCAAAGATGGCCCCCAGTGCTGTATATTGTCACACGTGCCTTTTAGAACATTGTGATTTCCACATCAAAAGGTAGCATCTCATTCCCCTCTCCATCTGAGTAGTTTGTGACACTTACAACCAGTAGAATGTGGCATAAGTAAAGCCATGTGGTTTTCTGTGAATGGAAGTCATGTAGCTTCCGCTTAGACAGCTGGAGTTCACTCACGAAAAATTCAGCCACCATGTGTGCTTTGAGGCCCCCTTGTTTTGAGAAAGCTCAAACTAGCTCACACGTAGACCACGCAGAGGGCCTGAGACCACACAAAGAGAGAAGTAGATGCCCATCCAGTCCCAGGCTACTTTGGCCTGTCACTGACTTATGCTGCATGGGAGACCCAAGTCAGAACCACCCAATCCCACCTGCTCTAAATCCTGACCCACAGACATCATGAGAAATAACACAGTCATTGTTTTAAGCCTCTAGGTTTGGGAGATACTTGTTACGCAGCAATTGCCAAACAGAACAGTCAGGGACCAAGGGGGAGAGGAAAGAATCAGAGAGTTTGTTCAAGCAGGCTTGTCTCAGGCATCACCTCCCTCAGACCTCACAATGGCTGATGCCTGGTCTGCAGAGGTATGTAAGAAAATGAGCAATGAATGTAATCTTGACACTTCAGTGACACACAGATGATTTCCTTAAATATGAAGTTAATAATCTAAAATGAAACTCCTCTAGTCTCTTTATCTCCTTCGTGCCTTTCTTCCTTGTCCCTACCACACAACAAAACCAAGCCAACAATAAGGTGGTGTTTTGCCCAAATGAGTAAACCCCTGTTGTATGCCCAGATTTTCTTTTTTTAATGGAATTTTTATATGCTCATTTTTGTATTTTAAACACTATTGGTTAAGTAGGCTAAAAAGAAAATACCTCCTAGTCCTTTAAAGCACACACTTTGTGTGAGTATTAAGACGCCTCAATCCTGAAGTCATTTGGAGAGACAGCCCTTGGTTCCACAAGGGGACAATGACAAAAAGTTTTCCTGCTCCTTTTAAGACCCTTTAGCTTAACTCACCTTCAAGTTCCTATTTTGGTTCTCTAATGTGGACAGTGTCTAGTGGCGTTATCCACTAGACCACTGGGGCATGCTCCCACCGCCTTTATGACCTAGCCTCAGTATCATTTCCATCACTTACCCATACTCCATCACTCAAAACAGTCACATTCATCCAAATCAAGGGGAGGGCCACAGACACCCCTCTCAGTGAAAGATGTCACTTTGTAAGAAAAGCATGTGGGAGAGATATTGTGGCCACCATCTTTGGAAATTGCATTCTGCCATAGGTCAGGTTCTCTAGAAGCTGGCCTTGAGATGGGAATTCTTGTGCAAGTCATTATTAAGGAAGGGAAAGGAGGAGAAGCTGAGGAAGTTTGTAGTTTTAAGTAAAGTCTAACATTAGCCTGAGGAGAGTGATTATTCACAGGTACCTCATAGCAGCTACTCCAGGCGTCCACGGATGTCTGTCAGGCAAGAAATGCCATGTGAGCCTTTTCAGTCACCGGTAAAGGAGCTGGGATCCGTGTGGGTACAAGAGTCTCTGTTAGATATGAGACAGCATATTCAAGGACTAATTTCTACACACAGTAGCAAGTAAGGACTCAAGTCTCAGTAGGCCCAGGAGGCTAACCCTTAGGGTGGGAGATGTTCGGGGGTTGAGTGGGAAATTCATTCACAGCATATCCAAGGTGTCTGATCCAAAATGAGGTTTGTGGGTCCAGTCAGAAGACACAAAGTGTTTAGGACAAGAAATCCACTTAAATTGACTTCATTAGAAAAGGCTCTTTCTGCCTTTTTGTGGGCTCTACTCCTAGGAGGCTTGGTGGCAAGATGGCTGTCTGATAGCATCTAGTAATACCAGGCTCATATCCTTTCCTCTCAGCAAACCCTGTGGCTTTCCTTTCCTACTTATTTATACAAAGTCCCATCATTGAATATCACTGACTTTGAGTAGCCTGATTTGATCACATGACCATCTCTGAACCAATCACTGTGGCCAAGATGATGTGATGCTCTGATTGGCCAGAACTGAGTCACGTGGTCCCCTTGGATCTGCAGATGGAGTCAGTTCTGCCAGAACAGCAGGGTTTTGGAATAAAGGAGGGGCAGTGCTGCAGGAAAAGCAGGCATCAATTATCAGAAGAGTGGGGGCAAGGACAGATAGGGACAATTTAACCCTTAACAAAGGAAACTGAAGGTCATGTGGGGAATTCAGTCACTGATGAACTAGGATAGCAAGGCTAAAATAATCATTGCAAGTCTACCTAGCTATTTAAAAAGATGAAATTATGCTCTTGCGACAACAACCTGAGTGGAACTGGAGGTGATGATGCTAAGTGGAAGAAGTCAGAAAGAAAAAGAAAAATACTAGATGACTTCCCTCATGTGTGAACTATAAATAAAGACAATGAATAATGAGCAAAACTCTCAGGAATCTGAATTCAAGACTGTGGTTACCAAGTGGGTAGTGGGGACAGAGGAAGGAATCTGGGTTTGAAAGAAGAAAAATGATAGTGGTTTCTGGCACTTGGATTCGAGCGGTGGGTGAAGTGCGACATGCATGTTGACTGAATTGTGACTCTAATGTCATAAAGCTGATATAGTATTGTACACTAGTGAAACATACATACATTCGTAGACAAACGGGGTCAATTGTATGAAAATTAGATTTTGGATCAGGATCAGAGTATACACAGATGTTGAATGTTGTACACTTTAAACATATGTAATGTTATAAGCCAGTGTTACTTCAGTTAGAAAAAGGGTTTAAAATAAATAAATAGAACTAAAATAATTATGGCAGGTTCATAGGTTCCTCTCAGAGTCAGGTGTCCTCAGTTGCATACAATTCCTCCAAGAAGGACAATCTTGACTCCAGAATTTGGAGTCAGAGTAATGCATGAAGACCTAATCATCCAGAAGAGGCTGTGTGGCTTCAGTTTGGAGGCTGGAAGAATGTGAAAGCAGGAACTGAAAAAGTGATTAAAATTTAATTCTCTAGCTACACCAGTGATCTTTAGTGACCACACAAGTTTTTAAAAGCTCTAACTGTAGGTTTTATTTGATTAAATTCCACACAAAGAAAGTCAAATTAATTGGTATTAATTAACCAGGGAAAACAAACTAAAACACACACACACACACACACACACACACACACACACACACACACACACACAGGGAAGAATATTTTAATTAAGTCATCTTCCCTATTTAAAAAAGATGGTAACTAGCCATTCTTGAACTCTACTGAGGATGAAATAAAAAGCAAATGGGCTTAATTGAAGCACTGGGGAATTAAACATGAGAAGGAATTCTTTGTTCAACACTGGCCTAAATTTTAAGCTCTATTTAATTGTAAACTTCCTCTGGGTAAAAGAACTGTGTCTTCATCTTCCCAAAAGTTTGAAAGGATAGATAGCTGAAAACTCTGAGTAAGATAAACACAGACAGACCTGTGGCAGATCCTAAAACTTTTAAGTTATTTATGGCTCTATATGAGTCTGACAGATCCATTGTATTAGCTAGGAATGATTTGGCTGCAGGTAACCGACAGTCTGACTATAATGAGTTAAGCAAACAGGGAGATGGTTTTTCTTACATGATAAAAAGTTTCAGGGAAGCAGTTGCTCATCCTGGTTTGCAATTTATGATTCTTTTGGCCTTTTCCTCATAGTCTTACAAAGGCTGCTGTAGCTCCAGGTATCACATGCATCTTCTATCAGAAAGAAAATGAAAAAGATACAAATGACACCTATATCTGGGAAGTACGTACTTTTCCAAGACCAAAGAGTAAACATGCATTGATTTCTTGTCAGAATTCTGTGACTTAGGAACCTCCAGCTAAAAGGTAGCTAAGGCAAGAGGTTGAGAATAGGAGTTTGATCAGTCAGATTCATGATATTGCCTTGTTTTTGAAAATACATACCTGTGAACACAGTGTGGACAAATAAATATTTGTGCCAGACAATGGCTTTGTTTGGGGATTTAGGCAGACCATTTGTGTCTCATACACAGTCTCAGTTTATCAAGTCATTTACATTTGACTCTGTATCTTGGTTTGGGGAGTGCACCTCTCAGATTTAATCTTCATATGCTAATGGATTCTTGGTCCCAGGAGATGGATGCCCTGGCCACAGGTATAAGCACATGACCCAGAGCAGTCATTCAAGTAACCCAGCCCCTGCGACCCAAGGATTAGTCTGTGAGTGAGCATGAGACTGTATCAGGACCAATGAGAGTTAATCCCTAGGATTTTTAATTTAGAGTTTTTATTTTATGTTCATTGTTGGTGACAGAGCTGGACACAAGCTGCTGGCAAATATCTTCCTTGCCACGTGCAGAAAACACGTCTTTGAGAAAGAGAAAATGAGGTCTCAACCATACAGTGCTGTGTAAACTTTAGAGAGCATGTGGAAGCAAGAGGGAAAGAACAGACTACAATCTCATGTAAGTTTCTGAACCCAGCTGTGGCTGGTCTTCCACTTCTGTGAGCCATAAATTCCCCTTTTTGCTCAAACTGACTTAGTTGGATTTCTAGCTACTATATCTGAGTGTCCTGATTAATGAAGAAGTTGGACAGGCACCCAGTCATGCAAATGCCACTTATTTGGAATTAAGGAAAAAGTTTGCCAAAGTGGAATAAGAGAGATGCTTCATGGAGTTATAGTGAGCTAGTAAGATCTTTAAAAGCACTTAGAAATATCAGGGTATGCAAATACTGCTCTTAAATAATTATAATGTCTGTAATTGTTTCCTATCTTTTTTCTGAGGCCATTTCAAAACCTCTAAGATGAGCTGTATATGCTGCTTTCCTTTCTCCTGTGATCCCTTCACAGAGGGGAAAACACTGCCAAAGATGGGATCTCAGGATGACAGCCTGGTTGGATGGGGATGGACTGGAAGAGGAGGCAGGCATCTGAGTTCCCATTTGCGCTGTGCTGTTTGAGTGCTGTGTGCACTAGTGAGTTAATGAACCTCTCTGGGCTTCAGTGTCTTCATCTGTTCAGCCAAAGACAGAGATCTCTGACTTCCAGACTGTTCTCTAAGTCCAACTGCCTTCTTGCTGTTTACAGGAGAAGAACCATGTTCCACTGGGACTTACTTTCATGTGCTGTAGAGCATTCTGACTGTTTAACTCAGTACCTCCAAGCATGAAGAATGAGGCCCAGGTCATCAGCTCAGTCCCTGTGTGGGCCATTTAACTTCCCTCTCTTCATGGCCCAGGCGTTACCCCAGTAACTGACTGCTGTCTTGCAAATGCATGCATTTGGCACAGAAGGGCCAGGAGAGAGTGCAAATGCATCTTTGAGGCCTATTGGGGAATAACAGGAAAAGGCCACTTGTGGCATCCACATCCCCTGGTGTGGGTTTCTGAGTATGAAGGTGCATGCAAAATCACCATCAGAGTGAGTGGTCAGATGCCACAATGCAAGGACTTAGTGGTCCCACTGCCATACAAGGACAGTATAATGTGGAATACACTGAAGTGTTGTGTTGGAGGGTGAGGCATGAGCTGGATCAGCATCTCTCCAGTTATGTCCGGGGGGAGTCATGGATGCTCCAGGATGATGAAAAAGAACGAGTTTTCAGTGCTCAGTTATGTTTGAGAAGTCCTGTATTCAGTAGATTGGATGAGGCAGACATCATCATCATTAGCATTCTTAACTCCTGTGTGTCTCCAAGCTAATTGAGATCTCTTGAACATTTTCTGTCCATGAGAGTCAGGTCCTTGCTCAGGGTTGTTCTACAAAGTTAGATGGAAAATTCCCTTTGATAGAAACACTTTGGCTGATAAACGTGTCCTGGGGAAATGCTGAACTAGATGATCCCACTAGATTAGATTTTTCTGAACAGTTTTGATCATGACTCACTCCATGACCTGATATAAACCCACTTATATGTAAAAAACTGAACCAAACAACATTCAGGACACAAAACTGACCCCGCTTTGTGTGACATACCCTGATTTTTGCACCCTGTTATTTTCTATTCTATTCCCTTAAAAAAAAAAAGAAAAAGAAAAAAAGAAAATTGAGACCACCTCAGTTAACCCATTGACGGGCCACACCCCGCAACTTGGAAGACATCACTTCTTGTACTTTTCATGGCTATTTGCCTAGTGTTTTGCTTCCTCCATGTACAGGTTGTAGGTACCGTTTTCCTGTCCTGGAAAAATAAGAGAAAACTACACAAAGCACATCGACCAGCCCTTCACCCATCAGCTAACTGTGCCAGCCAGCCCTGGGGGATTGCAAACCTGAAAGGCGGTGCAGGGGCTAGGCGCCGAGTCAGCAACTATCAGGCGGCACCAGGCAGTCAGGGTGTAACTTTGGGCCACGCGGGTGCTGGCTGGCTTACCCATTGATTTAGTCATTGTTTCCCCCTATCTGAGTTTGGATTGTCTGAGAATCAGATGCTAAGATGGGATGCAACTTGCAAGGATTTTGTAAGAGGAAATGTCATGCTAGCAAAATAGAGATGAGCAAGGGATGTCTTGGAGAGCGATCGCTTGGTGATGTCAGTCTCCAGTGGAGGAGAGAGTGATGGAAGATTGTAGACAAGCATCCTATGCTGCTGTGTAGTCCAAGGAAGTGTCAGCCAATTCTCTTAGGGAGTCCTGGAGCCAAAGTCATCTGATCAAGGGTCCTGTGTCTCCCAGGAATAGGATGGCTTAGTGACCTGGCATTCAGTCATTGGTTGGTAGTAGTCCACATGAGGGGTGGCCTCCCCACCAACGTGGAGCTGGACCTCAAAGACAGTGAACCGGCTTTGGTTACCTGTGCTGCCTGACTGGGTACCCCCCTTCCTCTCTTTTTAAATTCCTTCAATTATCACCATGTGGTGTCTGCCCTAAACCTGCTTCTGTGCTGGAGTGACGGTGGTCAGACAAACTTGGTCCCTGCCTCCTGCAACCCACAGTCTGCTGGGGACACAGACATGAGGGGAGAATTCCACAGAGGATGTTGAATGACCCTGGTGAGAAATACTCCTGCTTGGAGGCCCGGGGAACAGTGACAGCTGAAAATAGGAGGGTCAGGACCTAGTCGGGAAGCTCAGTGGGGTGTCTCGGAGTCACTGCTGTTGCTTGAGCTTCAGAGAAGGACCAGGCATTAGCTGGGAGAGCGCAGGGGATGCCTTTTGGGGCAGTGGGAACAGCAGGTGCCAGGGTCAGGCAGTTACGGAAGATGACAGGAGCTACCGAGGGGCCAGGTGGTCAGAAGCCAGGGGAGTGAAGGGCAGAGAGTGTCTCAGCCCATCCCCACAGTTGCACACAATACCACAGACTGATAGTATTATAATAATACCATGGCTTATAAATATTAATATATATTTAAGATATGTTACGATACTTATTACTGTAAATACTAGTATGACTTTAAATAACAGAATTTACTTCTCACAGTTCTGGAGGTATTAGTAGATTGGGCGGGGTGGCTGATAAGGGTCCTCTGTGTCCCTTCCCCATGTTCCCCCGGAGGAAGGTACAAGACAGCTCTGTGGAGCTAAAGGGCACTAATCTCCTTTGTGAGGGCACCACCTTCGTCGTTTATTATGCCCTTCCCAAAGGCCCTGCCTGCGAACACCAGCACACGGGCACTAGCATTTCGATATATGAACTTCAGAGGAGGGCAGGATGCAGGCCCTCAGCCCGTAGCAGGGAGGCGGAAGAGTGGGCGGGGCGCCCTGGACCTACGAAGTTTTCCTCCTTCGCAGAAGGTCCCACCAGTGCCAGGACTAGATTTGCATCTGAGCAGACTGTTCTGCCTGCAGCCTGGAGGGCAGGTTGGGGGACAGAGTAAGGGTATCGGGGGGCCGGTAATTGGCAAGGCAGATGTCAGGGTACAGTGGAGAGGACTTGGGCGGGAGTCACTGTGGCAGAAATGGGGAGAAGATGTCAAAGTGGAGGAAACCTCTGCGGTTGCATAAATAGGACTCAGAGATGGAGCAAATGCAGGGTGGGGAGTGACAAGGATGACTCCCTTTGTCACACAGCCCAGAGCTTCAATTACCTGTGCCACAGGGTCACCTTCCGTATTCGGTGGCTTGCGGGAAGGCTGCTTGCTATGGGATTCATACAGACCTCAAATAATTTAAGATTTACGTAATTCAAGAGCAGTCCTGCCAGAGCAGTGAGGGTAATTCTGCTTCCTGCCGAGTTGCTCCTCCAGGTGGCAGCAGTGTAGACCAACCTTCTAATCTGCCCACTTTATAGCTCAGAAATGCTACCTGATTCTTGATGAGCTTTTACATGTTAAGGGGTTTGAATTATCCTGAATCTTATGGATAAGGCAACATTCATATTTTTATACTGCTAGTCAGAATGCAGCAAATGCAAATTCACCAGACTGGTTACTTTGGGTTTCTGCTTTCTCAAAGGCTCTGCCATCTGCAGTGGGCCTCTGGAGCCCCCACAGAACCAGCAGCTCATGCCCAGGTCTGTCGAGGGTCTGGGCTCCTGTGCCCTAGCCTGACACTTCTCAACTTGGTCAAAGTCCGCAAGCAGACCCTGAGAAGGAAGACAGAACTCCTTGGGCAGGAACAGGCCAGGGGCCCGTTTGGAGCAGTGGACACAGAATAGAAACTCAAAAGATGGGCTGGCCCAGCGGCCAGAGAGGAGGAGGAGTGCAGTGGGGGGGTCACTGATCCTATAGCCTGGGGTCGAGATGGGGGCGGGGCTGTGTGGCGTGGGTTAGGATTGTACTAAAAGTTTTTTGAGCGAATGTGTGAAAATGTGATACAAGGTCCGAAGCTTGTTGTCCATGGCGATGTTGATGTGTTTTCTAACATTTCGCTATAAAAATTGTCAAAACCACTGGAGAGTTGAAAGAATTCTGCAGCAGTCTCTTATAGTCTCTATCCCAATCCTACATTTAACCGTTGGCTGTACTTGCTTCATCATGTATCTAGACATTGCTTCATCCATCCATCCATAGAGCTTTTTCTTAAAAGAAAAGGTGCAGGCAGGAATGAAGACAAGTAAGCAAGCAGGCAGAAAGAGAGAGGAGGAGGAAGAATTTTTCAATTTATTTGTTTTTAATTATTCGCCTTGGTTGTCCCCCCCACCCCCCACCCTACCCGGGATGCGAACCCCCTGTGCTCAGCTGGAGGTGGCAGACCTAACTTCTGCTCCACCAGGGCATGTCATCCATATTTTTGATGCATTGCTAAGTAGCAGACACATCTACACTGCGCTCCTAAACATTTCATCATGCATATCACTAACTGGACTATTTTAGCACAACTGTTATAAAATAGATCCAATACCTCCTGGCATCTCTTATTTTCCTTCTGAGGTTAATTTATCTTCAATAACATGTGAATCTGAAGTGTGCCACTAGATGATATCCGACAAATGTATTCTAAACTTCTGTTGAGATGTAGAATATTACCACCACTCTGGAAAGTTCCCCCAACCCCTTTTTAGTTCTTCCCTACCTCCAGAAATGACCGCTGTTCTGTTTGGCTTTTCCACCATAGATGGATTTTGCCACAAATATGTGGAGTTGTACCTGAGGTGCCCTTTATGTCTGACGGCTTTTCAGTCCACACAGTGGATTTGAGATTCATCCCTGTGGCTGCAAATATTGGCTACTCATTCCTTTTGATCGCTGAGCTGTGTGCTTTTGTAGGCCTTTATATGCTAGCGTTTACACACTCTTTGTTGCTGGACAGGGCCTGTTCCAGTTGCAGACTCTTGTGAACAAAGCAGCTGTGAACAAGCTTGTCAAGTCCTCATTTTTATTATAACACAAACTGAAACATCATGAAATTCAAGCCTCAGTAAAAATCTTCATCTGAGCCCAACAGTCTTCTGGAGAGAAAAATAAACAAATAAGAGCCACCTTTTGTGAGGGGCTCCCAATGTGCCAGGCTGCCTGCTGAACGTTTTCCTTCTATCAGCCAATCTATTTCATCCTCACGGCCTCATTTTTAAGATTAACAAACCAGAATAGGACAGGAAACTGACAGGCCTAAGCTCCTGGCTTGTGCGTGGCAGATCCTAGTCTGCCTTTTGGAAACTGGCATGAATATCAGTAATGAGCTCAAGACCAAGAAAAGATGAGTATGGTGTTTTGTTTTCCCAGTTATCACACATTATTTTGCTACTGACATCATTTTTATTTGCTTTCTATGATGAGCTTTAATTGCAATAAGGGAAAGGAAAAGGCAAAGTTACAATGCTAGAAAGCAAGATCATTCCTTTATGAAGAAATCTTTGTAGTTAGCAAGGGTATTTAAAAATACTTACAGGATACACTGAAAAAAAGAGAAAAATTTACATTCCAAAATCTTAGAAAGTATTAAGAGTTCCAGAAGATAAGTGCTTGATCAGCTTTTGTTCATATATAAAAGCAGATATGACCAAGTTAGAATATTTTGCCAGGAAACTTGTAAAGGAAGGAAGGAAAGGTTTGCAACTTGTGTTTATCAGTATGTACTAAGTGCCAGGAAAATCCTCTGCTGGACACCTTACATATATTTGGTTCATTTCTTCTTCCTCATCATCTCAATATCCATTCTCCCCTTCTTCTTCATAATGGAACTCCCAGTTTTTATTGAGACAGGTGGTCTTACAGGGGGAAAGCATTTCTCAGCTTCCTTTGCAACTAGGTTTGGCAAGTGACTGAGTTCTGACCAAAGGGATATACACAGAAAGGGCTGTGCAACTTCCAGGAAGAGAGTGACCTTAAAGGGAGATGTGCCCTTCTTTCCCCTTTCTTCCTTCTAGATGAATGGAAGCAGATGTAATGGCTGGAGCTAGAGCAGCTAGTTAGGACTATAAAGTTAAAGAAATGTGATGGGAAGGGCAGAAAGAAATAGAATCATGGGTATTTGATGACTATACAAGTTCTCACCTGTATGTCTCCAGAGTTTGTTTATGGGAAAGAAAAATGCACTTCTTTTGTGTCAGCTCAGGCCAGTCTTTGTTTTGTTATTCTAGCTGAATCTAATCCTGATATAGGAGCCATTTCCATTCTCACTTTACAGATGAAGAGACTGATCATAAGTTCACAGATACATGGCCATTGTCTACTGAGGAAGCTATTACAGCCTGAGCAATTTTATCCTAAAATCATATTTTGTTTTAATTTCTCATCGAAACACACACAGAGACACACACACATGTGCACACACATACCTCTTTCCTTAAAAGAAAATCATAGGTCAAAGTTACATTTTTCCCATATATTTTTCAACTATTTGAGTCTGAATGTGGGCACTTCCCTGACTCTATCTGATGGATGGGCTTGGTTACTATCTCAATTCTTTTTTGGCTTTAACTTTTGTCAGTGTAAATGTTTTTGCTTCATTTCAACATCTTCATTCCCCAAACTAGACATTTGTTGCTTCATTATTTCAGGATTTGTTTCTTTTTTCATTTTCAACAGTGTGAAATCTGACAATTATTTACCGATAAGGAGTATTGAAAGATTGAACTACTGCAAGTATGAGTTTCAAAATCCAGCTCTGGTGAATTTGTTTGAAATAATGAACAATATGACCCTCTCATCTTTTAGAGTTTTTTTTTTTTATAAATGTTAAAAATAAAGTGATATTGCTGACCTTGTCAGCCTATCATTTTAGCTTTCTTCTTACAAAAAGTTGGAAGACATTGACTGATAAAGGACAAAGGATAAAGAGACGAGATGTGTGTTTTTAACAGATGTCTCTAGCTATGGAAAATGAATTGGAGAATGAGAGTCAGAGGGAGAATGGAGGCAAAGAAAGCAGTTAAAGTTTGTGTTACGGTGGATAAGTCGTGGTGGCAGCCTGGAGCAAGATGGCGGTGGGAGAGCTGGAGAGAAGTAGGTAATGAAGGGAGCTGGGTGAAGGGGGCCATCAGACCAACTTGAAACAAAGGAAGGTAAACTAAATAATCTCATCATGAAAAGATGGACTTGAATTCCCAGTTATAGTCTCTTCCTCAGAGCAAATATTGTAGTCAAAAGATGATAATTGGTTTTGCATCTTCTTCCTTTGAATTTACTTCCAAGGTCAAGAAAGTCAATACACAAATTCTTAATGATTGTAGATGATAAAGTTTATTTAAAATAAGCAAGGTTGAATATAACTTCTCAGAAGTTTCAAGACAAATCCGTTCTTCCCTTTCTCCACCACAGATATACTTTAAATTAAACATTAAGCATATTCAGGAAAGGAACTTTCTCTCTATGTTTTTTCTCCCAAGATGGGTGATGTTCTGACTCACACTGGTCAGAATAAAGACTGCCCAAGAGGCTGGATTGTATGATTTTTTAGTAAAATGAGACAAACATTCTCAGAAGCATAATTGTGGCCTAACAACAATATACACAGTTTTCTATAGAGGGTTTCTCCTTTGGGAACAGAAATTTTTCTTTCATTAAGTTTTTGCAGCCACACACAGATGAAAAATATGAAGAAGGCATGAAATATCAATTATGAAAACAGGGCTACATTTTAAGAGAACACAGACTTTGTCCAGGTCCATCTTAAATCTTCAACTCAGGAATTCTAGATTGAAGCAAGCATGAGTGCTTTTTCCTAAAATCACTCTTCCTTCCTTCTTGTTAAATCTTTGTGCCAGTAACACTATAGATTGGCTCTAAAAGTGCTCATGAATGAAAACCTGTTCAGAAAGGGGTGCTCTGCTTACAAATAACAGTAATGGATTCTGGTTCTCGTGGACAGAATCAGAGTAAATGGAGGGCTATCTGGGACTCGCTGACATGATAGAAGTCTGGGGTGCTGGGGTCCAGAACAAGGGAGTTCTGAAAAGGACATGTCGCAGAAATCACCGCTGCACACGGGCACCATTGTCACCGCTACATGATTTTCAGGTTTCAGAGCCTGGAGGGCAAGCTGCACCCATGTGCAGTCCTGTTCCCTGGCTGTGTTCCTCCCAAGCCCCCACAATGGAAAATACCTCCAGAAGGGATGGTGCAGAGGTCAGAGGATGCTTTCATGTCCCATGTCCACCCCAGGTACTCCTCTTAACTCCAGGAACCCTGGATTCCTTATATTTTATGGATTTATCCAGAATAATTGCTAATTCAGGTCTCACTAACATGATAAGAACTCACATGGGGGGAAAATGGAGTTTAACAGTAGCAAAGACATTGTCTTCTGATAAATGAAAGGCATCAATGAAATGGAAGAGTGCCTTACTACTTAAGAGTATTTCATCTTTCGGAGCCCTGATGTATTTACTAATAGTCAAACTATATACATAGGTAAGATCCTGGGGCTGGAATTGGACTTTTAGGGGGTAAATGAGTCTTTGTTAAAACTTAGTAACCCAATGGCAGTGCTTATGGGTGTGTATGAACTGCGTTTGAACAAGGCATGATTGGAAAAAGAAAGAAACTGGATGTTTCAGACTGTGTGAATTCAGCGTTTCCTTATCTGCAAGCCTCTTTTAAGACGATCATGAATGATGAGTATTTCCATAAAATTTTCAATAATTAAGACTACTTCTTCTTGTATAATGCTCCTCAGGATATTTTCCTGATTATTACTTATCCACCTCCTACCGCCATAAAGTCTACAAGATGGATAAATTATTCACATTTTACAGATGAGGAACCAGTCCCTCGAGTTCCTTCCCTGATACTTCCCATGTCACTATGTTTTTTTTTTTTTTTTTCATAATCCACCTCTTATTTTATTACTGTAACATGAATATACAGTTAACTTGAAAAGGGATGGTATTCTCAGTTCATGTTAAAATAACCACAATTTCTGAATAATGGGCTGAGTGTGCTTCTTGGACACAGCCCAGCTTTTGCCTAGTCTTAGACTTGGATTGGATGCCACCCTCGTCATTTTCGTTCCACATTGACGTTTGCACAGCACATGAGTTTTACTGCAGCAGTCACAAGCCAGAGCTCCACAGAGATGTCAGGACGAATGGTGAAGCTGTGAGCTCCCTTGAGCGAGTCATCTTATTGTGTATCTGACCCACATTAACGGGTTTCCCTCAAAACTCTACCTTGCTCCTGTGGGTTCACTGAGTCACCAGTCACAATTTGAGAACCATTGTCCTAGAGTGTTGTCCTTGTCCCATTGGCTGTACCACTCACTGAACTGGGCCTAGATATGGCTTTTTCTGACCGGTCTGGTAATCACTTCCTCCTCCTTCCCAGATTCCTGTCATTACAAATCACCCCAGATGTTATGCCTGGAGGAATGAGTGCTAATGAGTTTTCCAGCAGTTTCCTTGCTCTCATTCCTCAGTCAGTGGGGACCAGCTTCCCCACCCCGGCTTGCCTTACCCTAGGGACAAGCCTAAACCAACAATCAACCCATCAGAAAAGTAAATGTGATGTTTTGTAGGTTCTGCAAGTATTTCAAAATCACCTCCAGTCCCCGAATCCTGTGCTCACAGCCCGGTGATAGAGATACACCCTGACACAGTGCTGCATTGGAAGAATGAGTGTTCTCTGTTCCATCCAAAGACTGCAAACGTTATGCGTGTCTGAAATGGCAGGGTGTCAGGGAGATCTTCTGGTTGGAGCCCAATGTCTTGGAGACACCCCACACTCTGGACTGAGCCCCTGGGCATCTTCCAACCCACGTGGTGTCAATTCCGTGCTGTGAGCAAGTCCAGTGTCTTTGTTTGACTGTGACTGACTTTGATTTCCATTTCAAACCCCTGTCTGCTGGGTGAGAGAAGCTAAATTGCAGGCTGTTCTGGGTTTCCAATGACATGACACAGAGCTATGTGAAATTGCTGCTATTTGATCATTTTTAAACAACAAAAATGGCAATTGCGTATGTTTCAAAGTACATTTCGGCTCCATGGCTCCCAGGGTTGTGTCTACATTCCAGCGGGCTCGCATGATGCTGGCACATGTGGGGAAGGACATCCGGTGTGGGGAGCGCCTGGTGCCCCGTCGTACTCCTAGGTCCTGCCCTGAGCTGTCCTCACTGACCTTGCTTTCCATCACAGCTCTGTGAAGAGCCCCGTCCTCCTTCCCCCACTCCACAGTGTCTCCTGCGCTTTGTCCCTCTCTGCAATCCCCGCGGCCCCTGGAGTGCGTGGGAAATGTGTGTGGTGGGGGCAAGTCCCTCTTCTCTGCGATTTATTCACATCCCGACGCCCTGTTCCCCACTCTCTGGAGTGAGAAGAACCAGCTCTTGACACTCATTTAATCTTCCAGATCTGTTGCTGTTGGTGTGAACTTAACCTTACTTCCTGTGGAGTTCAGGATTTTAAGTTCTTGTGTCTTTAAAGCCTTCCTTTAAACGGAAAACATTTGCTTCTGTTTTTATGCCTGAAGGTCCCTCTAAGACAGTGGATACCTCCAGTGTAGTTTGAATGGGAGAAATTCCTTGGGGTAAAAATAACTAAAAGTATCACCATTGTCATGCTATGTCCTGGGCGCCTCCTCAGGTCTGTGTCTTCTTCAGATTTTTTTGCAGAAAGACATCAGGCAAGGAGTCAGGAGACTGGGGGAGAGTCCTGTTTCCAGCTGTACAGCCCTGGGCCAGTCAGCCTCTTGATGGACACCAATTTCCTCAGGCCCTCAGAATCAGAAAATGTGTTCTCCATAGACCGCAAGCCTATCCTGTGTAGTCAAAGACATGTGATTCAGTGTGAATATAACTACCACCAGTGGCATTAGGAGTAAGCAAGGCAGAATGGCTTTTAAAAAGCCCAGAGATCATAGATGGGGAACGACCTGTGTATAATGGACTCTCCTTCATTGTCTGCACTGACCAAGTCCAATGAGAAAGATACAAAGCACATTTCTGGCTTGGCCGTCGCCTGTGTCACTCCAGCATGTGGTGAGACACCCATTTTCCCACTCGGCTGTATTCCTGTTTATTCCTGTGAACACGTGGTCTCTAAAATTGGCAATGACTTTCTCTTTGTTATTTTTACCTTCCTTTCGGGGGCCAGCCCAGGCTCCTGCGTGGATTCATTTCCCATTGAATTACCAGAAAAGGGCAGAATCTGATAGGAAGAACCACGTGGCAGAAAGCTCCGTTCCCAGGCCCTGACACGAGGGAATTTGTCCTCCTCTCCAGGCCAGAGCCCAGGGGCCCTCGGGGGCAGGGAGAAAAAGGGACATCCTGTCCCCTGCAGCAGCAGCATTCTTCCCCCAGCAGCGTGACATTGTCCTTTGTGCTGTCACACAATGTGGATTGGGTGGGGTAGCCAGTGTGGCCTCACTGGAAATACCCGCATCTCCCACACCTGTGCCAAGGGCTGCAGAGACCATCCCACAAGCCACTGCCTGTGGTCCTTTAAAGAAGAAATATTCTAGGAATGGGCCGAGACACCCAGCAAGATTTAACTACCAGTCTCATAAGCTTCCGAGGAGACAGAACAGCTCAGGTCTCTGATACTGAAAAATAAGCACATGAGGTGTCGTGAAGACACATAGCTTTGCCGGGGGTCACCCTTTGGGCGCAGGGGAAAGGGAAAGGTCCAGTGCAGTTTTTCTTGGCAACCTTAGAACCTCTGGCAGAGATCCTAAAGAAGCGCTTTATACTCAACCCTGCTCATTCAGGAATCCTGGGCAAAAGGGCCTCTACTCTCGTCTCGAATCTTTTCTAGGATGGGGAGCTCACTACTGTTCTCTAATGAGAAATTCATTACCACAAAGTCCGATGGCTCTAGCCAGCCGGTGTTGAATCACAGCCACTCCATCACATCAGCTCCAGAGCAAAGGGGAAGGTTGAGCTTTCTTGCTCAGTAATTACAGAAGGCGCTTCCTGTCACTTCCCTCGGCCACATGACCGCAAATATGTGCCTCACATTTTGAAGCAATTGTCATTCATTTTCTTCTTTGAACGTGAGTATGTTTTGGTGGCTTTCATGATCACGAATACAGTAAAATTTGCTTTAGGGGCAGTGTTCAGAAAAATGCAAATGTAAATTCGCAGACTTTCCAGGTAGTGTTCCCACTGTATGAACTTGCAGTGCGATGATTTGTCCGAGGTTATTCTACTTTGGTCACTTAGAGAGGCCTCGTGTGACTGGTGTAGAGGTGGAAGAAACTTTGTCCATTTCTTTTTACTCGGGATCGTTCAATGTCACTTATAAGTATCAGGGATTTGCCTAACCTGCCTACTGAGGACACCACACTACCCCCAAAGCTTTTGTTTAGCTTTGATTTCAGCACCAAGGTAAACCAGCTTTAGCTTTTGGGTTTAAGGTTTGGCATGCGTGTGAAACCTGGTAGTACTTTGGGGAATTTTTCCAGAGGGAAGCTAAGGTTTTATGAGCACTAGGGCTTCCAGCTCAAATCAGCAGTCTGCAGGAACATGCAACGGCCAGCCGAAAGAAGCGCCTGCCCCTGTGACCCTCAGTGGGAATGCGCGGAGGACAGAGACGTTGGCAAACGGGGTTTTTGCAAATAGTTGTACAACGGACATTCAAATTCTCCTGCATGTATTGTACCAGTGGCCTAAAAGGAATCAGAGAGAAGTCTTAGGAGAAATCAAGAGTGAGGAATCACCAGCCCACAGAGAAGCTGTCACTGATCTTGAGCCTCACAAACATGACAATTGAGGCAGAAGCTGTTGGTCACCCACCTAATAGTCATTACCTCCTGTGTCTGCATGAACAGAACACAGGGTAGTTCCATTCAGAAACTGAGCAGCAGCTAGTTTTGGGAGGCAGGTCCTGCTTAAGTGTCAGGCTGTAAATCTTGCTTAGTTTGTGTCCAAAATGGTCATTCTGTCTCCCTCGCCGATGATGGGATTAAGATGAGCCACGTGCTTCAAGTCGGCCTAATGAGAAGTCTGCCAAAAGGACATCTAGGAAAGCTTTTCTCTCTCTTAAAAAAGAGGAAAACTAAGAGAATTTGTTTCTGGTATGTGGGTGTTGCTGGGAGAGCACATGATGCTTAGAGCTATTGTAGCCATTTTGTGACCATGAGGTCACAATCTCGAGGCAAAGCCAACATGCTTAAAAGGATACCCTTTTCCATGTTAGCAAGATGGAAAAGTTCCGAGTCCTGCATTTTGTTGCTGGTACTGCCTCCTTCTGGACTTAATGTTATGTGAGAAAAGAAGTCATTTTCTTACTTACTGAGTCACTCATGATGACAGTGTACAGTCAGACTTCCTGGGTTCATACTCTGACTTTACTGTTTACCAGTTGTAGGAGTTGAATTTCTTTGTGCTCATACACCTGGTTTGTGAAATGGAGATACTGATAGTTTACCTACCCTGTCTAGCATCGTTAATAGAATTAAATGAATTAACACATGAAAATGCTAGAACAATTCCTGACCTATGTTCACCACCCCAACATTCAAAAAGTTTATCATTTAAGTCATATTGTGTTGAATCTTCTAGATTTTGATTTGTCCTATGTAGATGAGCAATTTCAATGAACTGTTTTTCCTATCAAAAGGCTAGGAAATCATCAAAAAACAGTTCCTTTAATAGACAAAGAACTTGAATAGACTTTTCTCCAAAGAAGACCTAGAATGGCCCATAAACACGTGAAAAGATGTTCAACATCATTAGTTACTGAGGAAATGAAAGGTAAATCCACAAGGAGATACCACTTCACACAAGATCGTACTCCTTTTAAAAAAACAAAATTACAAGTCTTGTGAGGATGTGGAGAAATTGGTGTGAATGCCAAAAATTACTTAGTTCCTAGGAGAAAACAGTTTGGAGTTCCTTTAAAAGTTAAACATAGATGTGACATGTGACCCTGAAATTCCACCCCTAGCTGTTCACTTCAAAGAACAGAAGACAGGGATTCAAAGAGCACAGGTAAACGTATGCTCAAGGCAGCATCAGTCACAATCTCAAAGGTGGAAACTCAGCTCCAGCCACCCAGCCCCAGTCCACCGCAGGCTCTAGGATTCCAGAAATCCTTGCTGCACCTGCTGTGTTCACAGAGACCCGGGGCTGTACTGCCCCAGCCTCAGCTCCGGGACATCTAAGTCATAGTCCTGGGGCTAGAGTAAGAGGGAACTCAGAGAAGCTCATCTTGATGTTCGCCCCCACCCCACCCCGCCAGACCTCAACTTCCCCTCCAAACTCGGAAGTGAAACCCACCACAGGTTATTCCCATGTGCCCTCCAGAAAAGACAACAATAGAAAACAAACTAGGGCACCAGCTCCCCAGGAGTCAAGGCCAGACACAACACTGGCCAGGGCTGCTCCACGTGTCCAGTTGAAGGCTTCTCTGATGTGCTGGGGCTGTAAAGCCCTCTTCTCTCTTCTGAGATGAGAGCCCCCAGTTTTCTATGCCGACTAAAGACCCCCCCTAGCCTTGCCTGTCTGGCTAGGCTGGTGGCTGGTTTTACGTGCATTCGTGTTTTGAGCTGAATAGAAAGCATTAAACACGGTTGGAGGGCTGGGGGCCTGGAGGGCTGGGGGTGGGTGGGTGGGAAGAGCTCACATGTCCATCAGCAATGAATGGATAAATGGTGGTATAAGCATATTATGGAATAATATCCAGCTTGTAAATAGTTTTAAAATATAATGAGGAAAATATCTCTTTCGTAGGAGCAACAAAAATGATACAATACAGCAGAAATATACAACTTGACCTACGAACAGAAAGGCTAGAATGATGCTGACATATGTCAACCCTAATCAATCTGTAAACTTACTACAACTTTAATTTTTTAACTGGACAAATTGATTTTTAAATTCCAGGAGAAGGATATAGTTGTGAGAGTAACTAAGATCATTTTTTAAAAAGTAAAGAGAATAAGCCCTATTAGGTTATAAGACGTTTTCCAAACAACTGTGATTTAGAGAATTTGGTACCAAGGTAGGAATGAAACAAATCGACGAGAGAGCCCCAAATCAGAATCTTTCATGTTCGAAGATTGGCAATTGTAACAGGTGGGGAAAAAGCATAACTAGTTGGAGGACAACTGGCTATACACTCATATACTAAAATAAACTCCAAGTGGATGAAATATTTAAATGGAAAGATGGAACCACAATGTAACTAGAAAAAATGTGAATAAAATTTTATGTCATATCAGGCTGGGGAAACCTGGCTAAACATGACTCTGGGGCAGAATTATAAAGAAGAAATATATTTGACGGTAAAATTTAAACAGAAATTTCTTTGTATAAGAAATTTAAAAACAAATGAATAATGAAGAAAATATGTATTAGTAAGGACTCAGTATCCAAAATATGTAGAATTCTTAAAATGAGTAACAAAACAGAAAATGGAAAATATCACAAGTATATGAACAGAAAAATTGTAGAACAATCATGATGAAACTTTACTAATAACTTTATTAGTAATTAATAATATAAATTATGACAATAATGAGCTGTACCAAATTGGAAAGATTTTTAAAATAGAATACTCAGCAAGAATGCAGGGAAATGGGTATGAATGTTCTCTAATTTGGTAGAACTTTTCTGGAAGGCACTTTGAAAATATGTATCACTAGATACGTAAGGTGTACCCTGTGCATTGACCCAGAAATTTCAGGTCTGGAGATTTACCTTTAGAAAATAACGAAGGACATGATATGAACTAAAACCTGGTAGTCATTTATGATGGCTGAGTATTTAAAAAATATCATCATATAGCTAAATAATATTATGTAGCCACTGAAATAGAGCTTTAGAACTATGGTTACTGAACTACAAAGATGTTTTGAACATATTGAGTGAAAACATTATTTTAGAATGATTTGTATAATGATATCACTTTGTAAAATCATACTGTCTTTACAACCATGTAGTAAGATATGAACCATGTTTTTCTCTGGACCTGGGGGTGAGGGAGAGTGGGTACTTTTCTTCCTCTTCCTTTAATTCATATTCACCTCTGATTATTCTTTAATAAACACATTGTAACTCTGAAATAAAAATGCCATTATGAAACTTGAAATCTTTTCCTGAGTAAAAATAAATAATTATTTATAGACACACCCTGTGGAGTAGAGGTTAGATCTGCTGCCTCTGCTGACAGCACAGTCCATATACATCCCAAGGACCTGAGTTCACATCCTGGGGCTGGAGGGGAACAACCAAGATGAACAAGTAAATTAAATTAAAGAATGTTTCTTCCTCCTCTCTCTTACAGCCTGTTTGCCTCTTGCCTTCATTCCTGCCTGCACCTTTCCTTTAAAAATTTTTTGAATTATATATATCTCCATACATGTTTATATATATCGACATATAAATATCATAAAAAATAAGGAGAAAATGGAAAGGAGAGTAATCTATCAGGAAAAAGAAAAAGTAAAGATGATTCCAGAACAAGAAAGAGATAGAAAGAGGAAAATGTTAACATTTCTTTACTACGTTATATAAAGAATAAGAAGTCTTGATTAAAAATGGCCAGCCCCAGGTCAAACTGGCTAACCAGAAAAGAGAGTTTATCAAGTCTACTGTGAAGTGTTTCAAATACTCAAAGGAAAGATTGTCAAAGTGAGTCACATGTTCAAATGTTTCTTGAGTCCTCACCCGGGCTAGACTCTTAACAGCTAAGGTACAGTCCTGCCTTCTTGGACAGGATAGGCTTTGCTGCAAAAACAAGTTGAGTCCAACTCGCAATGGTGTAACACAACAAAAAGAGTATTTTCTCCCCTTGTCTGTCCGGTGCAGGTCAGTGAAGAGACAGCGTCCACTTCTCTCCGCCATCTTGGAGGAATGACCATTTGCAGCAGGTGGCCTCCAGGACCTCAGGGTAGCAGAAGAGAAGATGGAGACAGCTGAGGGGAGGGAGGAGGCTGGGGAATCTGTGTGGCTCTTTGGGAAGCACTAATTATTACTGCTGTAGACATCTAAACTAATTATAAGGAGCAGGGTAAGATGAAACAAAGAAAAGCTCTCTTTCTTTCTCCGCATTTGTCAAAATATCCCAAGACCTAAAATGCCCCATTTCACAGTCACATTTGGTTTTATAGACAAGACTTCGCTTTCTCATTTGATGACTCGTGCATCTTTAAGAAACTGTTAGCTGGTGTTTAATCTGCTTCCCAGAATTCTCTCTGCTCTCATTCTCTTTTTGATAATGAAGTGTCAATAATAGATAGCAAAGGCTAACGTGGGTTCCGCGCTGCTTGCCAGTGTGAAATACAAAAGAACCAGTGGAGTCTGATGAAAGAACAGCCTGACCGTAATAACATACTGGGGGTAAAGCTGATCTAGTCGCCCTGGATGAAGCTTCCCACACTGTTTTTACCTTTTGTAAAAAAAAAAAGCAGGTACGGAGGGGAGGCCTGGACCCCTGCTCAGCATCCTGGGTAGAGCAGATACAATGGAGCTGTCAGAGTGGGCATCCCTGCTGTGCCCAGCTCGTCAGACTTGGCATAGAAGTGTTAACCTCACGGAGCGAAGCCCATCCATCCTCTGCCTTCTTCCTCAACAGGGCTTTCAGCAGCGCTTGTTGGGGAAGAAAAGGTGCTTGTTTTGTTCCTAATTGCACATAGCAGCTGATCAATGTCTGCACGATTTCTTGAACAAAGAATGTATTTCAGACCTTCTTATTGCTTGCTTACTTCATTTCAAATTTAATAGATGTCGATTGTGATAAACACTCCCTCCCTAGGCGATGGATTCAGGCAAATTTTGTTTTACTCCTGGCACAAAAGCCACGCTGTATTGTGTGTTGAAAGGCCTTTTTTTTTTTTTTCTTAAAGAAAGAGAGAAAGAAGAAATAACATGCTGACTTAAAAACCTATGATAATAGGATACCAGTTTCCACACATGCATTGTCTTGGGAGGCTCCTTTGGCTTAGGGCGCCACCTAGTGAGCATATGGCAGATTACACGTGGGCTGTTTCCTCGCGCTCCACACTCTAACGTGAGTGAACACTGGCCGTGTATGGGTGCAAATGCTTTTTTTTTTTTTGCAGATTTCCATGCAGGGTAACATGTTGTCTTCAGGTTCTGTGTCTGCTTCTCATTAGTTTTGAAGCCTTGGAAATCCTTTGAATCACTCTGAACTCCAAAAGCTTCTCAAAGCTTTCTTTGTGGGGTGGTAGGGTGTTGTATTTGAAAGCGAGTGTAAACCAAAGCGCTCAGACTCAAACGATTATCTGTCAAAATGTAAGTTAAATTTAAAAGACTGACCTTACCAACTACTGGCAAGGATGTGGAGGCACTGGAACCCCTACATGGCTGCCGAGAATGGAAAATAGAAAACAACGGGGCAGTTACTTAAAGAGTCAAACATACCTTTACCATATAATCCAGTCACTATCCGCCTAGACATTTAACTGCAAAAACTGAATACATACGTCCATATAAAGACTTATGCAGAAATATGCAAGGAAACGTTTGTAAGAGCCCAAACTGGAAACAACAAAAAAAAATGTCTGTCAACTAGTGACTGTACTGTATAAAGGAACTTGGAAATATTCATAATGAAATACCATATCATCATCTTTTATTATTAGGAAACGTGAATCAAAACGATGAGATATCACCTCACAAAAGTGCGAATGTCTGTGATCCAGAAGACTGGAAATAGCAGGTGTCAATGAGGATGTGGAGAGAGAGACGAGAACCCTTCGCACTGTTGGTGGGAGTGTACACAGATGTAATCACATGGAAAGCAGTATGGCAAGTCCTCAAAAAATTTTAAGATAGAAATTTAATACAGTCAGGTTGTCCCACTTCTGGGTATTGACCCAATCAACAAAAATATGAAGAGATATTTCCCCCCTATGTTTATTGAGCATTATTTACAGTAGTCAAGAGCTGAAATGGCCTAAGTGCCCATCAACAGATAATTGGATAAAAAAATATGTAGTAGATGTACACAGTGGAATAGTACTTAGCCATAAAAGATGAAATCCTGCTGTTTGCAACAACGTGGCTGGACCTAGAGGGCATTGTGCTCAGTGAATGTCAGACAGAGAAAGACAAACACCATCTGATTTCATGTATTTGTGGCATTTAGAGAAACCAAATGGACAACTGAAAAACCAAATGAAACAAAAATAGGTTTCTCGTCTATTAGGACAAAATTGGTGGTTACCAGAAGGAAATGGGCAAGTTGGGTAAAAGAGATAATTATAAGGTGAAGGAGAGACTTGAACTGTTAGTGGCGAAGTTAATGCAGTATATACAGATGTTGATTTACAGTGAAACAAACCGTAAACCTCTGTGCACTGCTATGTCAGTAAAATCTGGGGCGGGGCAGGGCAGAACTACTACTCACAACAAAAAAGAACATACAACAAACATGGATGAATGTCACAGTAACTTTGCCGAGTGAATGAAGTCAATTCCATGAAAGTAAAACTAAACCTCAAGAAAACGCAAACTAATCTATAAGACAGAAAGCAGATCCGCGGTTCTCTTATCTGAAGGGACATGAATAAAGAAGATTGGAAAATTGGGCCTAGCCCTTTGAACATGAGTGAATTTTAAACAAGAACTGGAAAAATGAACCTTCTATGCTTGGGGATGGAACTATGGGTGAAAACTTTCATGACAACTTAGTGAAAAAATAGAAAAGGGCAATTTTAAAGCTATTAATATGAAATCAATGCCTTACAGTCATTTGCTCCTAATTACTTTTCTGTAATGATTTAAAAATCAAAAAAGGGGTTTAGGAAATAAAATCCAGCACTTTTTTGAGGAGTTCATAGAGTGAGACAATTGTCTGCAGTAACGAATGACAAAGTATGGATTTTAAGAGGGCTTTCTTGAGAGCGATACAACCCAACCGTAACAGCAACTGATTAAAACCAAAAAACTACATTGAAATCTTATCAGAATCAAAGTTGCAACATCACTGACTGTACTAAGGCTCTTCCGTTGAAAGTCCAGTTTTTGTGGCGTGCATACTGAGTACCAGGCGTCTCGAATCTGTAAATCTGCCATTGGAACTTCTTAAAACTTTCCTGGCTTCCTGAATGTCATGGCCAAGCCGGTGAGGAAAGACGAAGTTCCCTTCACTTAGGACCTATGTTCATGTCATCCCTGGGGCCCCTGAGGTGTCTGCTGAGGACTGTATGAACTGCAGTTCACAAAGGCAATTTGTATTCATCCCACAAGCTCTAACGAACACCTGCTTTGTGGCGGGCTCTACGTGTGAGGCATACGACGATGAATAAAACACAGTTCCTGCCCTGGAAGAATTTACAAAGAAATAGGATAATACAGGTGCTGTGAAGCTGTAACGTGCGGGTAGGTGTTAGCTTAATGCTATCTTTTTAACATCAAACATTTTATTTCCTCTGTTTTTGCATTCTTATTGTAGACAATTCAAGTACTTCAGACAAGAATAAAGAAGAACATGAAAACTCCCTGAAGTCCTACCATCAAGAAAAAAGCATCCCTAACATTTGGTGAACGTCCTTCTTAGGCATTCATGTAGTAAGTACCTGGGAATTATACCCCGCATGCTGTTTTCAACCTGCCTTTTCTGAGCAGTAATGTGTAGTAATCTCTTGGCATGTTCCTCTATACCATCTTTTTTTTCAATGAGATACAATCTATTATCACTATCGCTATAATACCAAGTCAAAATGACTTGGCCTGGCATGAAAGTCTGCAGAATCTAATCCAAGCTACCTCTCTTCACTCTCCTCTGCTTTATCTTGTAGGTGCTGTCAGTTGTTTGTTCCAGAGTGTTAGGAACCTTGACCTTGAAATCAAAAGTCCTTGGTTCTGGTGCTGAACCTGTTTTGACTCTGAGTTATCCCTTGAACCTCCCAAAACTCCAATTTTCCTCTTCTGTGAAAAAGAGTGGGAAATGCTTGCCTTGCCTGCCATTTTTCATTCAGTGAAGGGGCCCCAGGGTCTTTGCACTTGCTATTCCCTCCACCAGAAACTTTCTAGGACAGGAAAACACTCTTTGATTTCCAGGATTCTACAGGCCAAGGGAGAAAGAAAGGGGAGACTTACAAAACACTGTGTGAAGAGCTACCTCTCCCCTGATCCCCCAAGATGTCTGTTCTCAACCCAGCATCCAGAGTGGCCCTTTAAATGTTTTAATCAATTATGTCACTGCCTTACTCAAAAACACTTCGTAGCTCTGACCTACAAAGGGTGCCCGTTACTGGTTGTCCTCAGCTTCTACTGTCTCTCTGTCCCTCACTCCACCCAGACATACTGGCTTCCTGCAATTCCTCACAACCACCAGGCATGCTTTTCTTGGGGGTGTTTGCATTGGCCAGCTCCTCTGTCTAGAACTCTTCTCCCAACATCCTCACAGTGACCTGCTTGGCCTTTTCAAGTCTTCCCAGTTGCAGGAATGAGGTCTGTTTGACCTTCATATTCAAAAGGTACACGCTACCACGAATGCGGCATTCTGGATCTCCCTTTCTCTGCTCTGTTAGCATTTTCTAATATACTGTGTGCTTCACCTTTTATGCTGCATTTGCTTTTCTCCCCAACTGGAATGAAAGCTCTACAAGGGAAAGACATTTTTTTCAACTTTGTTTGCTGGTATCTCTGCAGTGCCCTGAACACTGTTTGACATCGTATATGCCATATAAATGATTAATTAGACAGAGCTGAATAGTGAGTGGAACATGGGAGGGTTACCCCACACACAACCCTAGCTGGGGGCTCCCTTCACAGGATAACCTCTGTGAATGACTTCTTCTGAAATTGTGCAGTGCGCAGGCTGTACAACTGAATTGCAATGAGCGATCAATGACATGGAACTCGTTTGTCAAAGAGTTTAAATTATTCGCTGGAAATTCTTTTCTAATAATTAAAAAAATCTCAAAAACATAAAAAGGAAACAATATCTTGAATCCTTTCATCTAGTATAACCATTAGCAGTTGCTGCCCGTGCTCCTATTTACGTCTTTATACATAGAGACGCATTTTATCTGAGTGGCATCACACTACACGAAAACCTGGGGCCTTTTTGCCCAAGCACATTATGATGAACTGTCTTTGTCAATAAATGCAAATCCATATCACCTCTTTAAACTGGGGTCCATAAATTAAGGCCCAGAAGCCAAATCTAGATTTAAAAATATATATAAATAATATTAAAATATATACATAAAATAATAATTTTATTAGAACATAGCCATGCCCATTCCTTTAAACATTGTCTATGGCTGCTTTCATGATATGATAGCAGAGTTCATTCTTTGCAACAGAAGTCGTATGGCCCACAAGTCTTTAATATTTACTATTTGTTCTTTACAGAAGTTTGCCAGTCCTTACTCTGTAACTTAGTATCACATATAAAATACCCTCACTGAATCATTCCCCTATTGGCACACATTTAGCTTGTTGCCAATTTTTGTTGATGATTGAGGTCATCGAGACATCTCAGCACACATGCCCAGTATATCTGCGTAAGATAAATTCCTAGAAGTGGGTTGGCTGGATCAAGCAAAAGCTCTGTAGAGGTTCTTTATAAAACATGGTCAGAATGCTCAACACATGGCCATTCCGGAATGAATGAATCTGCTGCTCCCACCAGCACTGACATGCCCCTTGACTCCATCCATTTCTATGCCTTGGCACTGTCTCTGTGTCGTTTGCTTTTGTTCAGTTGACTCAAATAAAATTAGCTCCTCTTGAAAAAGTTCAGCTATTATCAGCTCTATGAAGGGGCGTTTCTGTCCACACCCAGGCCAGAGAAATCAGGGACAGGCAAACCCCACAGAACAAGGGCCCAAATGGTGGAGAATGGAGAAGAATGGAGCCTGAAATTTCAGAGTGGCTGGGACAGGTGCTCCCCTACCTCGCTGTGGAGCCACCCGCTTGGCTCTGGATATTTCTACTCTGTGCTCTTGACTCCACACGGTAAGAGTTTGGCCGTGAATACACAGCAATGGCAACCTTGCTTCTTTTTCTGCACCCCTCCATCTCCATCTCAAAAATGACCCCAGTTTTCTTATCAACTGTCTAGAGAGAGAAATACAACCAATGTTTTTGTTTCGTTCCTAAATTTATTAATGGTAGAAATAATCAACACAAAATAAAATTGACAACAAATTAAATTCGTTAATGGCAAATACTGCTATTGACTAAAAATGGACAGAAAGATCAAATTTATATATATGCAAAATGCAATCCTGGAGAAATTTGGATTATGAAAACAGAAACAAAAATGACAATAGTTGAAACTAAATGAGGAAAACTAATGTGGCTCAAGACATTGATTTATCAAAAAGACAAGGGTGTTGATGAGGCTGTGGAGAAAAGGGAACCATATATAACTGCTGATAGGGAGACAAACTGGTATATACATTAAGGAAAATAGTATGGGGTTCCTCAAAAAATTAAAAATAGAACTATCATATGATCCAACAATCTCACTTCTGTGTACATAGCCAAAGGAAATGAATCAGTGTCTTAAAGGCGCATTTCTGCACTCCCACATTCACTGAAGAATTATCCGCAATATCTGAGATACGGAAACAACCCAACTGTCCATCAATGGATGAATTAATAAAGTTTATATATATATGAATATTATTCATCCATAAAAAAGGAAATCCTTCCATTTGTGATAACATGGATGAACCTGCAAGATGTTATGCTAAGTGAAATGAACCAGACTCAGAGAACAAATACTGAATGATGTCTCTTATATGTGCAATCTATAAAAGTCATACTCATAGAGCCAGGAGTAATTTGGTGGTTGCCAGAGATTAGGGGTGGGAGAAGTGTGGAGATACTGAGAAACTTTTATTTATAACATGATTAAGTTCTGGAGATCTAATAAACAATGTGGTGACTATATTTTGTTGTATGTATGAAATTTGCTGAAAGAGTAGATAATAAGTGTTCCCACCATCCATACACATGCACACATATACACACATACACACACACTAACTTTGCGAGGTGATAGATGAATTAATAACTTATGGCAATCATTTCACAATGTGTATATATATTGAAACATTACATCATATACGTTAAAAAATCACATAAAAGATAAAAAATTCTACATAGACAGTACCTAAATATTATACTTCTTTTTCACATTTCCAGGGCCAGAGGCATTATTGTACTATTTCCAAGTCTTTTTTATAAGACAAATTTAATAGAGGATAGAAAACATTTTACAATTTAAGATAGTGTTACACATTAATTTTGTTTGGTTTATAGGCCATATTTTTTTCACCTGTCTACTTTATTGCTTTACCAGGTTTCCGATGAGTATTTTCTAATGTCATGCTAACTGTTTTATTTTTATTAAAATATTCTACTTATTGAAGATTTTCTATCAAAAAAAACAAGGGAGAGATCAGAAACTGGTCATGGCCTCTATAGTGTGTGGGCACCAGTGCGCACATATTAGAGGTAAAGTATATTTTATTTTTATTGTTATGACTCCCTGAGATCTCATTTAAAGACATTGCTCCCAAGCTAACGTATGTATGAAAGAAATTGTGGGAGGTAGTAGCCGAGAAAGAAAAGTGCAAAACCAGTGGAGCCACGTCTCAAGTGACAAAAAGGATCCCATTGCCTTTTGTCCCCTTCATCAGAATCGACCTTAGCCCAGGTCTGCAAAATTTCAAGAGAGACCAGTAAAAGCCAAATTGTCTGAAATGGCCTTAGTCACATAGGTGAGAGTTGGTTTTCTTGCAAAGAAAAAATATCCACAAAAGTCTTGACACTGAGCTTCTTGGAGGCAGAAGTATTTCATTAGCTCTATAGTTCCCAGTCCTTAGTAACAAGCCAATGCATCGAATTTTTAGTAAATGAATGAGTGAGT
Organism: Solenodon paradoxus; assembly: GCA_004363575.1. Classification (NCBI taxonomy): domain Eukaryota; kingdom Metazoa; phylum Chordata; class Mammalia; order Eulipotyphla; family Solenodontidae; genus Solenodon; species Solenodon paradoxus. The sequence continues at coordinate 75,975 of RJWH01002429.1, forward strand.
AGAGAAAACAAGCAGAACATGAAGGCTTAAGTGAAAATGTTTGTCATTTAAATATTTGGAACCCGGTTGTCTAGCTCATCTCAGTGGTTCTCAATCTCAGCTGCACATTAGAATCATTTAGGCAGTTGTTTTTTTCTTAACGTATTGATGTATTAGATATAGAAAAGTATCTCTAGCTTGGGGATCTTTTAAAAATTGAGGTGTAATTTACATACAGTAGAATGCATCTATTTTAAGTGTATATTTCCAGTTTTGACAAATGTATATCCTCCCTATAAATCTTATTATAATCAAGTAGAGAACATATCCCTTATCTTCAAATACTGCTCCTATTCAGCCCCCATGGAACCACTGGTCTGACTTGTCATTACAACTGTGACACTATAAAACCCAGAATCTCATAAGCAGAATCGCACAGTCTTGCTTCTTTCACTCAACATTACGTTTCTGAGCGTCATCACACAGTTTCAGAAGTTTATTTTTTTCTGCTGATTAGTATTCCTCTGTATGGAGGCACCATGTTTTGTTTATCCATTCATTTGTTGAGGGACATCTGGGCTGCTTTCAGTTATGGACTTCTATTAATAATGCCTCTATGAACATGCATTCAAGTTTTTGTGAGAATAGATGCTTTCATGTCTCTTGGGTAAATAACTTAGAATGAAATTTCTGAATCATATGGCAAGTGTCTTTAATTTTATAAGAACCTTCCAAAATATCTCCCAAAGTAATATTATTTTGTACACCCACAAGCAACATATGAAAATTCAGTTGCTCTACATTTTTGCCACAACAGTAGGTACTGTCAGTCTTAAATTTTAACCATACTAGGAGGCATCAATTTTTAAAAGATCCTCTTTTCTATATATAATACCTCCATACAATGCTAAGAAAAAAACCAATTCCCTAAATGATTCTAACGTGCCGCTGAGATTGAGAACCACTGAGCTGAGCTAGACAACCGGGTTCCAAATATTTAAATGACAAACATTTTCACTTAAGCCTTCATGTTCTGCTTGTTTTCTCTACTCACTCATTCATTTACTAAAAATTTGATGCATTGGTTTGTTACATTTTAACATGAAAGAGAGAGGGAAGAAAGGAAGGAAGAATTAAGGAGAGGGAAAAGGAAATCAAACAAGGCTGAACATGGGCCTGAATAGGACCCAGTATCTCCAATTTGTATAATTGCCCCTAAATCAGCACCATTTTGTGGGCCTGGGTTATGGAGAGAAACCTGTTGTAACCGTCATAGGATTTTGGATTTGGTCACTACCAGTAGAAGCAGTAAGTGAAGAGACGGACACTTGACATGGGTTTTTTCAGAACCCTGAATTAGACCACCCTAGATCCTTGAGAAGAACCTGCCTAGATGGCAGACATGTCAAGGAAACACATGGCGGAATCCCAGGACTTCCTGTTTTTGCTGATTCTTTGATTAACCAAAAGTGATTAAAATCACTTAAGATTATACAAAGGAAGAAGTGCCAAGGTATTTTAGTGGTAATGAAACAACTCACCACCCACATGTAAAGGAATGAAATTAGACCCTTACTGTGCACTATATAAAAATATTTCAAAAATGAATCAATGACCTAAATGTAGGATCTAAAACCATAAAACTCATGGAAGAAAATAGAAGGATAAATCTTCAAGACTTTAGATTTGGCAATGGATTCTTAGAAATGACATCAGAAGCATGAAAAGATAATGCAACACAGATACATTAAACTATCAAAACTGAAACTTTTGTGCATCAAAGAACATTATCAAGAAAGTGGAAATCTAGCCTACAGAATAGGAGAAAATATTTGCAAATTATCTCTGTAAGGGTGTACTGTTCAGGAGAAGTACTTATGTATATGTATCTGTGAATATATTTCTTAAAAATTGGCAGTAAAAAGACACCCCAATTAAAATGTGGGCAAAGGACTGAATAGACATTTGTACAAAGAAGAAATATAAATGATCAATAAACACATGGAGAGATGCTCAATATCATTAGTCATTAGGGAAAAACAAGTCCAAACCACAATGAGATTCCATTTCATGAGGATAGCTACAATTGAAAAACAAAACAAGTGTTGGCAATGATGTAGAAAAATTGAAACTCTCATATATTGCTAATGGGAATGTAATATAATTTGGCGACTGTGGAAAATAGTTTGGTGAGTCCTCTAATGATTAAACATAGAGTTAAAATATGACCTTGCAATTTCATTCTTAAGTATATATACCCCAAAGAATTAAAACAAGGACTCAAACAAGTAAATGTACACATATTCATCAAAGCACTACTCACTATAGCCAAAAGGTGAAAAAAAGTCATTCTCCATTAACAGACAAATGGATAAACAGAATGTGATATATACGTACAATGGAAATTTATTCAGCCACAAAAAGAAATGAAGTTCTGACACACATGCTTCCATATTGTACTAAGTGAACGAGATGCTAAATGAAAGCAGACACAAAAGTTCATATATTGTGTTATTTCACTTATACTAAATACCCCAAATAGGTAAATCTAGAAGTAGAATGTAATAGTGGATAGGGAGGGTGGGGAAGGGCAGTAATTATTTAATGGGTAAGGAGTTTACTTTGTAGTGATCTGACTATTTTCTAATGAAATATATTTCTGGTGATTTAGTTGCATGACATTGTGCATATTAAATGCCACTGAATTATTCACTCTGAATGTTTAATTTTTTTAGAGGAATTTTACCTCAACAAATATTGTTAATGAGTCTACAAAGGAAGAACACTTGTTCATTTCTGATGTATGTTCCAAACTCAACAACAGATCTTTTCTGTGTGAATCACTTCATTCTAAGAAAAGAGAGTGGAGTAAGTGAAGTAGGATGGAGGTTTAAGTGACTGTCACAGAGAAATTTATGGTAGCGGTTAAACTTCAGGGTTGATTGACGTTACAGCTAACTTGCTCTGTGACATTAGGCAAGATATTTCATACTCTAAGCATTCGATTCCTCACCAGTTAAAAGTTGGGACATAGCTAACCTCATTGGGGGTGTTTTGAGATTTTAATGAATGGAGCTACTTAATCCAACAGTATAGAGCCTAGCACATTAGTTCTAGCTCCATCTGTTCTAAGTGTTTTTTTCCCTTCATCAGATGCTATTGTCCATTTTTCATCATCGTCCAAGTTCTGGTTTTTACAGAGCAGTTACTTCTATTTTTTGCAATCAAAAGAGACTGCTATCCATGAGCTTGTGGAAAAAGCAGTGCTCCAGCTCTGTAGAATAAGTTTATGTTTCTCCAACCCAGGGCATTTACATTAGAGAAATCACACCTGAAACCTAAGTGTTATGTCCAATCCTTCAAAGGAGTTGGTGAGAATCAAATGAGGTCATCCATGCGAAGTGGCTGAAAACCCAGAAGCCCTGTGCAAATATCAGGGAGCGTTCTGGTGATGAACAGACCAGGATGACAAATCCTGCCAACTACTCTGAGCATTCTGGGGGAGGTGGGTGTCAAAACTGTGCTGTGGAATGCTTGCCCTGTGCACAGCTCTTTCATTCACTTGCCGGGTGTTCTATTCATTGAAGGCCCTCCAGAAAAAAAGAACCATTCTAGCATATATTCTGAAGATGCCAGGATGAGCTGAGTACTGTATTTCAGGACACAGGATCCTACCCATTCACTGAACCATTCACAATCTACACTTGGAACACTTGTGACGTTCTCATCGCTAAAATATAGTAAGGCTTAGAGAGGCTAGGTGAGCTTGGAGAAAAGGCACGTGGGGTCTGTGGTGGATGAGAAACTATCCATGTGGATGTGCTGTTAAATTTCATCACATTGCAACCCTATAGATTATTAGGATTACTATTCTTTTACATTTGATATATTTTTATTGTAGCAATTATTCTATACATTAAAACAATTTCCTCTGTATAGGTTCTCCATTTCTTTGATATATTTCAACACATCATGCTCTCCACCAAATCACCATATGTTCTTCCCCATTGTCCATAGGGTTACTATTTTACAGAGGAAGAAACACACCAAAAGAAAAGTTTATCCATAGTGATGCAGGAATGGTTGGGGCTGGGATATAAAGTTCATATTCTTTTTTATAACTTTCTAGTATGTATCCTGAGATGGAGTGTAGAGTGATTTCAGGCATAAAGGCATTTAAGAATGTTCATAATAGCAGTTAGTCAGTAAAATTTGAACATTCAAATTGAAACATAAAAAAATTCAATTGTCCCTCAGCAAGAGAAATAATAATAAGTCACGGGATACTCCACTGATAGATAACTAAGCAATAGTGAAAATAAATACAGTCTCTGGGGCAACATGAATGAGTCCCATCATAGGAAACCAAAAAAAGCAAATTTCAGGACAAGTCCATTTAAAGTTCCAAACCATACTAAATGATACTGGATGCCTTTGCTTATGCAATTGGTCAAGAAAAAGAAATAAAAGGTATGCAGATCAGGAAGGAAAAGTAAAGTTGTTTTGAACGCAGATGACATAATTACATAGGAAATCTTAAAAGAACTGCCAAAAACTCCTGAAACTAAAAGGGATACAAGTCATTTGCTTTCCCATTTACCAGCATTTATCAAGTGGAATTTGGAAGCAAAAATAATGCAATTTATATCAACACTCCCCAAAGCAGAATAGTTGGGTATAAATCAAGCAAAATGTGTACAAGGTCTATATGAGAAAAACTAAAAAACTCTGATGAATGAAATCCAGAAGCACTATAATTCCCCAATATTCCATTTATTTAGAAATGATAGGAGGACTCCACGTTGTTATGTCAGTTCTCCCCACCTTGATCTATAGATTCAATGCATTCCCAATCACAATCCCAGTAAGATGTTTTGTAGATATTGATGAATTGCTTCTAAAATGTATATGGAGAGGCAAGAGACCCAGAAGAGCCAATACCATATCAAAAGGGAACAAAGAGCAGAGAAATGAGACTACCTGACTTCCAGACAAAACCTACAGTAGTTAAGAGAGTGTGGTATTCATAAAAATTGTACAAATAGATTGATGAAGCAGAACATAAAACCTAGCAAGAGATCCACATAAATATAGTCAGTTGATCTTTGACAACGGTGCAAAAGCAAAACAACGGTGAAAGATAATCTTTTCAACAAATGGATATGGAACAAGTGAACATCCATACGCAGAAAAAAAAAAAAAAAAAAAAATCTGGGCCCAGACCTTACACTCTTCAGAAAAATTAACTCAAAATGTGAAACTCAAAACTATAAAACTCCTAGAAAATACATCGGTGAAAACCTAGATGACTTTAGATATACCTCCAGAGATATGATTCATGAAAAAAAAATATGCTGGATTTTATTAAAATTTAAAATTCTGGTCTGCAAAAGACAATTTCAAGAAAAGAAGCCAAGCCACAGATTGGGAGAAATTTTTTGCAAAAGATACATATGATAAATAACTGTTATCCAAAATACACAATTAATTCTTAAAACTCAGCTTATAAGGAACATCCTAATTAAAAAATGGGCCAAAGACCTTAACAGACACTTCCCCAAAGATTTACAGATGGCAAGTAAACATAAAAGATGTTTCGCATCATCTGTCATTAGGGAAATTATTAGAATCTGCAACAGTGACAGTATCAAAGGTTGCAAAGAATATGCAACAGTAGGAATTGTCATTCATAGCTGGTGGGAGTGCAAAATAGAACAGCTATTTTGGATAACAATTTGACCCTTTCTTACAAAACAAAACATACTTACATACCATTCAGTCATTGTATTCAAGTTATTTACTCAAAGTAATAGAAAAGCTCAGCCCACACAAAAGGGTACACACATATGTTTATAGTAACTTTATTCATTATTGTCAAAACTTGCAAACAACCAAGAAGTCCTTCAGTGGGTCAATGGTACATGCAGACAATGGAATTATTCAGGAAATCATTCAAGAAATGAGCTCTCAGTCATGACAAAAAATGGAAGAAACTTAAATGCATATTACTAAATGAAAAATCAATCTGAAATTATAAAACATGATCATTACCATTTGTTTTTTTTTTTTTTTTTTTGTCCCGTCTTGGATTTTGGCATATATTCAGCCTATTTTTAAATCTGTTCTTGTCACCCTTGCCTGTGGTACAGGCTTGCTCAGGGAAAGATGAATTCAGTATAAAAAATTCATTATGAAAATGACCACATGGGATTGTTGTCCAAATCCAACTACCTCAGAACTATGGGTAACTTGAGAAGCTATAGAGATTCCATCTGCAGCAGTATTTCTCAGAGTGAGTTTTTCAGAAATCAGAATTACTTAAGGGACTTTAAAAAAATGCAGGCTGCTGCATACCCTGCTGGCTTAGTGAGCCTGTGGCCTCTGGTACACAGTCCACATACATCCCAAGGACTCTGGTTCACATCACAGGACTGGGGGGAACAACCAAGATGAACAACTAAATAAATGTTTCTTGCTCCCCTCTCTTCCTGCCTAAGTTCATTCCTGTTTGCATTTCCTTTAAAAAAGAATCCAAGCACTGAGACTGGGGCCCAGTAGTCTGCATTTCAGAAAACCACTCCAGATGATGGTTCTGCTCTTTGACTTCTGTGAGATTAGTATCAGTGAGGTAACTTGCCCAATCAAATACGGGGCTAATTTAATTGCAGCTACAACCTGGAATGGTGAGCACATGGGTTTTTATTGTTTGGTGTGACAGGCCAACCTTACTGATACATAGCAACCATGCCACGTTCAGAAAAAAAGTACATTGAAATTTTCTCATTTAACAGGTATACTATTTAATTACTGCTCAGATTTCACACACACCATAAAGCAGCTCAAACTCTAAGACGGGGGATCAGCTTAAGTAAAAACAGAAAAAAAGGTCTCTGTGATTTAACTTACCCCTTTCCATTCATACTGGTTCGGTCAGGCTTATTCTGGGGGCTGGGAGGGGATTGGTAATATTTCTAAGATGTGTACACAGGGAGAAGGGACCAGCCCGCTGTGAAGTTGATCTGACTGTACCAGTGCAAATCAGTTGAATGTCAGCCCTGCTTTTCTTCTAGAGAAAATAGCTTCATCCAAAATGGAGCCAGATAGTGTCTCTAGCCACTTTATTTTAGGAAAAGACAATAGATGTGATCAGAACCTGAATGCACTTCTGCTAATTTGTTTTTTGTAAAAAAGGACTGATTAAGGATTATAAAACCTTCAACTTTCTGAACCATTTGAAATGTTGCTGTTGCTTCAAATTTATATAGAGCTTTCATGACCCCAATATCCCAGTCATGCAAGCATTTGTTCTATTGTTAAAGACCTAGTGAACTGGTGTCTGGGACTCTTCTATGTGGGAAAAGGCATGTTCCTAGTACACAGCTGTAATGGAGGTGCACATAAGATACAAAACCTCCATGTGCCTTGGGAAAATGAAGTAGAGACTCAACTGGAAAACTTTCTATTTCAGACCAGTTAAAAACATAAAATATAGCTACCACAGAGCTTTAATTGTACAGTGGTAGTTTCAACTTCTATATCCAGAGACAAATTTTTTGCATTTTTTGGGATTGGCCCACAGCTACAGCCATATTGGACAGATGTTTTTTAACTCTAAATGCAATGTAGAATTACCTATCATTTCTTTGCTATGCAGATTGAATATTTTACATGAGCATTCAGAAACGCATGTTTATAGTCTGAACTTCTTATGTTTATTGTTTTCTACCACCAAATGTATTGTCTACAGATGGAAAACTCAAGAGTCTTTGATGGGTAGTGAGGAATTGCTCAAAAGATTCAGTTACACAGAGAGACATAATACACATAATGTTGGGAAGGGCTAGATTACACAGTTATCAAAATATGTACAGGAGCAATCCTCATCTATAAGAAGTGTTTCAGGGATTCCAAATGATCATCTTCAACAGCTGGGTCTATTTGCAAGATTTGGTCAATGGAAAATGCGGCTGCTTTTCTTCCCCTTATGGTTTCCCACCCTCTCTATTGCCGTCTTTGCGGAAAGGAGAGTGGCACTCTGCCTTATTGCTGCTGTTCCTTATTATCCTCAAACAGCAGCAATGAAAACAGCCAAGACGATTAAGCAACGTGGTGCCCATTTTTGAGTTTACCTTTAAAGACAACCAAGAGAATTTTTGAGATGGGGTTAGAGGCTTCACAACTATGGAGAACTGCTATGGAACATTTATTTTGAAAGTTAGTGACTACCTTGCAGTTTAAGGATGGTAATACTGAGCAATTATTTCAAACAATTAGACAAATACCATTTCTTGAAAAAAGCATACAGAATATATTCTCACAGGGATAACCAACATTTCTGAAGTCATTTCATTTTGCCTTGCCTTTTCTTAACAAAAGTGCCACGTGCATGTTTTCAATCTCAAAGACTTTGTTTAATGTTGGGAATTTTGTAGTATTCCTCAATCACAAATATGCTTAAAATAACATCAAGTTGGCTTTAACAACTCTTTTAAGATTTTACGTAGTCTAGTTTGGGGCTCTCGTTAAAGACATTTTCCTTGATCAGAGCTAAATATATATATATATATATATATATATATAGCCATATATTGTATGCTTGTATACATACACATGTACATTTACAGATTCCTAATATTCAACAAATTATTAATACTTTCAACTTCAAAATTTAATCATTTCTGACTCAACGTAAGACAAATTCTTTTCTCATGAGAACTTATCTCAATTTCTTGAGAAGGTATTAAAAATACTATGTACAACAACTACTTTTATAAAAAAGGATGGCAGGCAGGAATGAGGGCAGACAAGCAAGCAAGCAAGCAGGAAAAAGCATGTCTTTTATTTGTTCGTATCTGGTTGTTCCCCTAGCCCCAGGTTGAGAATGTGTGTCCCTGGGTTTTAGGTGGCCCCTGCTTGAGATGCTGGCTTAATGCCTGAGCCACCACGGCATGCTCATAATTTAATTTTATGAACTAACTTTGCCAAATTAATAAACAATATTTACACTTCTGAATTTCAAGGATCTAAAACCTTGTCACATATAAACCACCCATCTCCCCACCATTTCTTTAGATGTGACGTGAATAAGTGGGTCAAAAACACTTTTGAGAAAAAGTTTTTTTATTTCTATTCATTTATGCAGACAGTATTAGCAATAACAACAACATACTTTTAAATTTAAAATTAATTTTCCATTTTGAAAGGTTCAGGACTTTGTCTCTTCTGTTACTCTTAAAAACTTCAGTCCAACAAAAAACAAACTAGTTTTCATAAGGTCATACTGGGATAATTAGAATTGGCTCTTTAGAATTTAGGTACTACTTATAGTAATATGGAGATTTAATTACAGAATGATACATGTAAGAGTGTTATAGCACACATACAAAGTACAAGGATTTTTAAAAAGGACAAATATCAGGGCACTTTCAAATTCTGAGGCATCAGAAAGCTCTCTTGGGGAGTGCCTTAAACTAAAAGACTATTCCCTTCAGATTCAGAATGAAAATTACTGTAAGACAAAAATGGGCACTGATGATATGGCTCATGTTAGCTATATTAAGATAGGAATAAATGGAGTCTTCAGTTTCAGAAAAACGGCCAATAAAAGAAAGTCCAAGAAACAACTTTAAACCTGTCCTTGGCAGGTCAAAGATGCTGATACAAGTGTTTCCCTTAGAAAGGTATTATGCTGTTGCCACCTTTCCAAGACTTAACCTTCAAATTGTTCACACTGCAATGTCTCTTACCAGTTCTAGGAGCAAATCTCCTGAAAGATGTACAGACAGTAAAAGCAAGATGGTAGGTACAGCAAAAAGGCTCTTTTGCTCTATTTGTACTGATGCACAATCTCTTAAGTAAAGTAATGAGCTTATCTAGAAAATGGGTTTTTTTACTCTGACTCTTAAGTATATTCTCAGGATATACTAATTGACAACTTCTGTGGTTTAGATATTCCAAAACTATTTTGGCTCTCCTGGACATGTTTTACTTTAATAAGGAAATAGCTAACAAAAATAAAAATTGATTCGCTCTATAACTAGTAACTAATATTTGAATGTTTTTATAAAAATAATTCCTTTCAGATACTCTGATTAACCTTTAAGCGACATAAAAAAGTTTCGGCATTGTTCAATACCAATATTTTGCACAATTTAAGCTATTGCCATTGAATTTAGCATTTTAAGGAAAAAAATTAAAATAAAAAAGGAAAATATAACTGAGAAATTTATATACCTACTAAAGTTTAGTTTGTCTTGGATTTAAAAAAAAATTAGGTCCAGAATTTTAGTTATCCTAATTTCCATCTGAAAGAGAATCTATGTGTGGATTCTAGATAAAAGAGAAAATATCTGAATATATAAACATAAGACCCACTGATTGGACTGTTTGTTTAGAATCTGTTTTACTGGGTTTAGATAAGACAGACTTGAAAAAACCTAACTTTATATACTGAGTTCCACTGATTAAAAATGCAGTTTTAAAAATTCTGCTTTTGTGGTAAATTTGTAGACAAATCATAAATGTAAAGCATATTGTAAATATTGTACTGTTGGTTCTTGCTGGAGAAGTGAAATGGCTGCATTCAAACTGTCAAAATTCTGACCTTTCAAAATAGTATGTTTCCTACTACAACAATTTTTTTTAAAAACTAGCATGCTTTTAAAGTCTTAAAATGTCTATTTTAATTTTAAAATACCCTTACAAATAAATCTTAAAAGTTATTTCTTTCAGATTCAATTATTTTTACTCTCAGCTATATAGTCAACACGGAACCAGTATCTAAAAATCTAAAGAAGAACAGTTTCAATGTAAAATAAAACTAGGTATTCTAATACAACCATGTATAGTCTGAGTGTGGCTTATCAAAATTCAGAATTAAATTTCTATAATAGTGAAAAACTTTCAGTCTCTTCTTAATATTCAAAACCAGCAAATTTCCATGAGACTAGAAAGTTATCAGAGAGGATCAAACAGATTTAAGCACAGCCCGACTTCTTCTGAAATGATGCACTCTTTTATCCTAGAAAAGATAAAACAGTTCTTTTTTACTTCCTTTAAATTTTCCTATTATCATTATGAGCTAAGAAAGCTGCATCCTGATGAAGTGAACCTGCACATCTAAACTTACATTATTTTGAAAATTAAAGTTACCTGAATAAAAAAAAGTTTCAATATTTAAAAGTATTTATTTTAGGTTTAAAAACTGGAAATGAGAAAATGGTGATCTTTTTGGGATAACAAATGTATACATGTAATTTTATTCAACAATTTACTCTAAAAAATCTTGGTCAACTCAAAAATAGAGAACTAAGAATCATTATCATTTTATACCGATTTTTGATGATATGGCAATAATGCCGTAAGACAAAGACAACTGGTAGAAAACTGAAGTTTTATAAATATTGTTTTTGTTAACTGAAGTGTATCCAATAGAAATCATAACAAGAACAGTACTACATTTCAATCTGAAATTCTATGTTCTTAGGTGAAAAGATATATTTTTAGCATATTTAAAGACTCATTTTAGCCTTTGATGAAGATATTATCATACCTTAGGAAAAGAAAAAAATTAAATATATGCTAAAAATTTCCTTTCACTTTGTCTGATAGAACACAAGTGAAGCCTTAGAAAGTGGAATGGAACAAAGTAAGCCAGTAATAACATAATAGTAGTATTTTCTTCTCTACACAGCTTAACTCTCCCTTTCCCTAGGGATTAAATTCAGCTGCTATGTAAAGGGTGACTTTTGGACATTATGTACTCTACTAACAGGGTTATAACCTATATTTAGGCTAAGGTCCAGAAAAGTGGTCACAACCTCAAGCATCTTCAGAGAACAAACAGGAAACGAAAGATTCTGAAGGTGCTAGAATTAAGACAATTTACCATGGAAATAGTATACACCCTGCCTTGATGTATTCATATTCAATTAAAATGTCAAAAAATAAATTTATCCAATCAAAATAGGTATAAAAATCAGGCAACTGCAGACAGACTGTACCAACTTCTGACTCCTAGCACAGGAGCAGAAACTGAGAGGCTCAAAGGAGGCCTTTTGTCTATCATCAGTTAGAATATCAAGCTTAAAAACTATTTTCTGCTTTTCAAACAAATTGTTTTAAGTACCACTTAGTCTCAGACCTTTAGGGGAGATAAGTAAAGTATATACAACCAACATGTCAATCAAGTGATGAATGGAAAAACAATGCGGTATCTTCATTTAAAGAAAGAGATGAAATACTGATTTATGCTATAAATTGATCAACTTTGAAAATATTATGCTAAGTGAAATAAGCCAGTCTCAAATACCATGTATTTTATTATTCTATGATATACCTATAATAAGAAAATCCTCTAGCCTGAGCTGGGAAGAATGATTAAAATATTCTAAAACTGATTGTGGTCACCCTTACACAACTTTGTAAATAAACTAAAAGCTATTAAATTTTACACTTTCAATGGATGGACTGCATGATGTGTAAATTATATCTCAATAAATCTTACTGAAAAAATAACTTTTCTTTCCTTATAAGCCCCATCCTCATTGGAGTAACCACTTAGTTCCTTTCCAAATTAAGATTCAGAACTAAAGGATCTTGGAGACCTTTAATTCTATGCTGCCTCATTTCAGACTTGTGAAAACTGGAGCCTCAGTAAGATTTTAATGATTTATCTAGGTGACAGAACAATCAGAAACCAAAACTTTCTTAAACACCCACATTCTCTTCTACTTCACCAACTCTGAATCCACTTCCATTTCTTTCTACTCAGCTCTTTTTACTTCTTCACTTTATCTCTTCTCCCACTAAAATAGTTCAGGTATGTCTTTTAAGTGGTCAATTTCTTTTCTTCTCTTTAGTCCAATATCCATGCACTCTTAAGTTCTGCTTTTTCTATCTAAAGTTTTCTTTTTCTACTTGGTCAAACCAACATTCTTTCAACTCTCGTCTTTCATGAACATTTTCAATTATAAGCTTCTGCTAAAGATTTCTTCCCTGAGAACAAACTACACTATATACACAAGTTTTGAGAAGCAAAAACTGCAATTCCAGGTAAAACACAATAATGCTTTACTGGGTTACAGTCAAATGCCAAGAATTCAATTAAATTTTCTATGTAATCTCAAAACATATCACAAGAAAATGATACTCAAAAGCTGGCAAATGTGCTTTTTATACTATATACTAGCCCTTTCATACCTTGAAGTAGTCATCTTGAGTAACAAGAGAGTTTCTCATTCTGTTCTCTGGATTAAATAGACAAGATACCACTGTCTGTATGCTTCGGTCCACAGATTTCTGAAACAAAGAAGTTCACAGTCATCTAAAGACTATTCCTTTTACTCACTTTAAACCATATTTGAAAAACTTTAATGAAATACATAGAATTTCTAAGGAATATTTATCTTAATTAATCATCAGTATGTAAATTTTCTGACAAATTTTGGAAATAGTTTCAAAAAATTCAAAAAGCTTTTTAATAAATTCAAAAAGATGAATTTATTAAAACTCTAAGATACTTGCCTAAGGTTCTTTAATTTTTCCTATTAATAAGAAAGTTAACTTTCTGGGTAAAAAAACCCTGAAAAATTTGATAATTATACTGTAAGGTATTTAATATTTTAAAAATTTTAAATAATGTATCAAAGCAGGGAATTTTTTTTTACCATGTGTTCAGTAATTCTTGGTATTTTTTCCTATGTAGAAATGTGTGGACAACCTCTAGTGGGAATCCCTCACTGTTATGCATAGTCCTAGCACATAAACTATTTCCACATTCCCACCCACCATTTAAAGAAACAGAACTCAAGAATTAGAGCACTGTTATGGGAATCTGCTCTAACGGTTAAAAAAAAAAAAAGGAAGCCCACCTATTTCATTATTTCCATTATTACGTGACTCTGCTACTCTTGAGAGCTGCTACCTACCATATATAACATTACAAAAGAAAATATTATACATAACTGTGTGTAGAGTATTCTATGAGCTATTTAGCTTAGCAAATGTTTAAATTGTTTAAAAACAAGGTAGACATAATTCATAGCAATCTCTTTCGAAGAATATGCTTTTTGAGGAATCCTGCCAATTATATCCTGTCAAACCATTTTAATACAATACTTATTAAAGTGTAAATAAACCCCCAAAACAATGAAAATAGAAATGGAAGAACTTATAAACAGAAACTACATTATACACTGAAGTATGGGGGTGCCTAAAATTTTATCAGCTCTTTTACTGAGTTATGAGTCATTTATTCAAGCTCTATAATTTATGGCTTCCACATTTAAATTTGGGCAAAGATGTTCTCTTTAAAAGGACCATTAATACAACAAAAAATGAAAATATAAATATTAATAAATAAAATATATTTGCCTTTTGTGGGCCGTTTCCAGAGGATGGAGTAGCTTCATGAACTGAGCATTCACTTGGTAAAACTTCAATTCCTGGGTCAATGTCATTACAGTGGTAATTAACAGTTGTATAAGCCTACATGTAAAATGATAAAAAGTATAATTAAGGAGATATTATAATAAGATCCATTTCTAAGCAATCCTTTATTAAAAAAGGTGAGCTGATATTAAAATTTTAAATTTGAAATGTATTAAAATTCAGTCACATTATTTCAGAAACTTAAAAAAAAATAGTTGAAATGCAATAGGCAGTCTTCTATTTTGAAGTGTCAGTCCTAAGTTTCAACATAATCAAAATTTGAAGGGCTCTCAGAAAAAAGAACCCTGATATATAGTAAAAGAATGGATATTTCCTAGTGCCTGAGAATTTTAACTCCTAGCCTTCAAATATCCAACCTTGATGAAAACAGAAGGTAATAGAAGATCAGGTGTTTCAGAGATAGCACCCTCTTTTCTTACATTAAGTCTCACAGTTTTAAACAGGAAAGCATTTCCTGGTACTCTTCAACAGATTTTTATGGGATAAAAAAACAGAGGCAGATTCGATACTAATTGTAAATCCTTAGAATCAGAATTAATCTAGGCATTAATACTTTCTTGTAGTATACAGTCTATCTACAAGTAACCAAGCACTTGTATGCAGAACAGTCACTGGTTACGCATACAACCTGAGAAGCAAAGAGCAATTTCTCAATGGGAGTATATACTTCACTTGACCAGTTATTAGTCAAACAAAACACATAATGTAAAAGAGCATTTAAAAATATTTCTAGGTCTACACGAATAGCAAAAAAAAAATCAAGAAATAAACAACAGTTGTATCAAATATTTTAGTAAAGAATGGGGATTTATTTGGTTAATTCAAATTACCGGAGGAATAACGTAACTCCTTTGTTCACCAGCAGGCCACTGTGGTGGCATCTTAAGAAAAAAAAATAAAACAATTATCTAAATATCCCAACACATTTTCACAAAGATGTGAGACAGTAATGATGCATTTGTCATACTGGTTTCATAAATTTGTTATAATAGTAATAATGGATGGGTTTTATTGTTGCCTACATAAACCTGACTTTTTTCTCACTTCTGGCATTAATTTTCAGGAAAACTCAAATATAGTAGGCTCTTTCAATTTCTTACCAAAGATATGGCCAAGGGTCATATACAAGGTCATATCTATGAAGAAATTCAGAGAAATGCAATCTTGTAGTATAAAGTACACACTATCAGATATAACTAAAATTCAACGCTCTAAGAATTGAGTAATCATTTTAGTTCAACCTATCCCCCTAGAAAAATGTATAAAAGTTTGGCCATTTCAGCTATTTGAGAGCAAAGATAGAAGAATATATGTTGAAACATACACAACAAGACACCAAATCTTAAAGTACAAGAGAAGTTTCTGCGTGAAGTACATTCCTATCAAAATATCATTCCCTTATTTCTAAATAACGGAAGTCCTGATTCTAGACTAATTCTAAGTTTTTTCCTTAAATTTTAGACTACACTAGTATAAATGACAATTACTGGATATACATACAGACACACATACATAAAGGCCTCAGTTATATTTCAAAGAAAACCATTTTTGTTCCCTCTTTCTTACCTGATAATTATATACAGGCAATTGGTATCCAGTGATGACCTGAACTGGAGAGCTTGGATAAGGAGGATACGCCTGAAAATAAAGTTTACAGACAGAATGGATTAAGATTAACAAAGCATATATTTTAAAGTAAGAAGGAATATTACTCCCAATATAACAAAAATATGAAAATAAATTTTAATTACTTCTCTCTATAAATGCAGGATTCTATCTGAGTGACTGATTTTATAAAGAAAAATAAAGTCTCTCAAATGTTAGTCTTTTGGGTGGGGAGGAAGGAAGGAATAAATGAAGGAAGTGACTGATTTTGCCAATGTAATTATCTCCTATTGTGTCTCTATCACCATCCAGAAATTCTTATACTGGTGATAGGCTCTATTAGGACAGATTGATTCCCCTGTTAAAATTATGTTATTACATCTATTTCTTTGTAAAAATACTTTGACAGTCTTGTATTTCCTTGATTATATTATGGGCCAGTGTGTGGTCCTTCTACAGATTTTATGGTTCTTGTATTTTATTTATAAAAATGAAAGGCAGTATATAATCCAAAACTGGAAGCGTGAGTACAATGTCATGCATCTTTCAGTAACTACTGATTAAAAATTTAGGTAACAGCATACCTGACTACACCCCGAATAGGCAATATAGCTCACAGTAAAGGTTATGAACAAGTAGGACTTTTCTTCTAGCCATGTTTAGAGCAAGAAAAACAAGGAAAGGAATATCGTACACTTCAGGTAGATAAAAATATAAACGAACTCGAGTCAACCATGCAGAAATATTTCACTTATTTTATTTCTTTTCCTGCAAATAAAATGCCTTTTAAACTGAAAAAAGTGAAATAAAACAAATGTTATTTATTATCAATAGAAGCTAGTAGTATGAGAAATCCCACTACAAATATTAAGGTAACCAAGTAACCAGACAAATTATATGCCAGAAACCCATAGTTTACACGCACACTTATAGGACTAGAATACAACCAGAAGTGAGCAATCTGTATGAAGAGGCATCTAGAAATCACTACAAATGAAAAATAGCTAGAATTGCTAATCTTAGAGAACACTAAACTAGGCAGACACATAAGGAAAAGTGCCTTCAAATATTTGTAGAATAATCACATGGGGAAAAGGAGGCATTTGTATGTTCTTTGTGGCTACAGAAGGCAGTTCTAAGATAAAGGCTTCCAAAATACATAGAAGCAGATTTTAGCTTACAATAAGGAATAACACTGACAGATTTCTAACAAAGGTAACAAATTTCTCATCTCTCCAAATGTTCAAACAGAGATGGTATTATTACTTCTTATAGAAGCTGTGGCTATAATTTCACAGAAGAGAAATAGTAAAGTTGGCTTACTTTTAAGGTGTTCCCCCCCACTTCTAAGCTCTCCAATACTGTATTAAGTGAAAAATAAGAGTATCAAAAATTCTTACCTGAACATACTGAGTTATAGGATTCATCACAGGTGGAGGCTGCATGTAAGTTTCAGTATTTGGATTACTCCAGACACTTTGAAACTGTGGTGGCGGAGGAGGATTAAAAACCAAAGGACGTGGTTGCACATGATAAGCACCTTTTTGAGGAATTAAAAAAAAAAAAAAAAAAGCCTATTTTTAGTTATCTGAAAAATTACAAAGGTATTACCAAGACCAATTTTTTCTTACTCACATAAATTTTGTTTCCTGATTGCAGGGCCCAGTTTCAGCTTTTTACCATGAAAATTTATCTGTGACTGAAACGAAAATAGTAAAATTAGAATCAATGTCTTAGTCTTCTAAATTGGTAACCATCCCAAATCCTCTAACGTTCCTATTAAATGAGAAGATTAGTGGTTAAGAACATAACAATTAAAAGTTTCACAGTATAAAACTACTTTACTTACCCTCGCTACTCTAGGCAAATGTTAAAGAGTTGTCTTGGAATTTGATCAAAAACCTTTACAATCAGTTTCCATTCTTTCCTATCTCCTGTTCAAGAAGTTATATGACTAATCAAAAATAAACAGGTTTCTACAAATTATGTAAAAGAATTCTAAGTTTGAATTCGAGGGAATTTTTTTCTATATGATACAAGATGAATAAGTTCAGGAATCAATACTAAGCATGCAATTCCATCTATAAACAAGATTTTTTCCATAAGATTACTTACTTCTATGATCTTCTGCACATCCACGTCATTATAAAATGAAACAAATCCATAGCTAGAAAGGCAAATAAATGAAGTATAAAATCACTACCATAACAGCACATAGTTTAAAGCTTCCAGTATTCTATGATAATTAACAGAGTTGATACTGATAAGGAATGAATAATGCAGAGATAAATATTTGTAGGATATATGCTAGATGCTCAATAAATATTACTGCTTTTTGTTTTCTTACCCTTACCTATATGAGAATGTGCTAAAGTTAATGTAGTGTGGAAATTTCATTAACAGAGAGTTCCTATCTATGAATGTAATTTACTATCTATAGCAAGATGGTTAAAATTAAAGAAAACATGAAATGGATTCCAATTCTTGATAGAACTAATTAATCCAATTATGGAAATAAAGATGAGAAATATTTAAATACAAATAGTAAGAAAATGATTAAATAAAAGAGTTGGCAACAAATTTTTCTTATGTGAAAGAAAAAAGGAATTTTACTTAAGTGTAAGAATACTAGTTCTGTATTATTATTCTCTGATACTCTATAGATGCTCCAGTTTACATATTTTTGATAATTTAATTGACCATACATTTTACTCACCCTTTAGACACACCAGTTCTATCCGTGATTATCTTTACTTCTTTCACTGAACCATATCTAGCAAAGAAACTTCTAATTTCGGTTTCATCCATCTATGAAAAAGAATTTGATTTCAAGAGGAAAAATTCAGCATTCCCAACTTTCAATTCTACTGTAAAGCTTAAATATCACCCCCAAGTATTCCTAATACTTGGGCTCTTTGTCAAAGGTACTTCAATCCATATAGGTTAAACATAAAACATAAAACCAACTACAAACTATGTAAAATACAAAAAACCTTATGTTACAACAGGGCCCAAATCCTATTATTCACAGAATATTTTAAAATATGAATGGAATATGAATACAATACCCTAACATCAATTCCACCAACAAAAACGGTGTTTGGCATGATTTTGCCTTCTGGTAAAACATAGCCGTGGCTGGTCGTAGCTGATGAGGACTGAGTGCTGGCTTCTCTGGAGATGGTTGAGTTTGGAGTCTCAGGATTTGCAGCAGACTGTAATTTGGAAAGCAAATATCATCATTAGATACATAGGCAAAAATCACACATGGTGTGAAATTTTAGTATTTAAAGTACAAAATGTTTACATATAAATTACCTTCATGTTATCAAAACATGAGGACAGGCTCAGCGTTTATAGTTTAAGTATAGCAGCAGGATATTTTAACAAAAGTCCACACACACACACACATCTATCTATCTTAAATCTATCATTGCTCATTGTAATTTCTTGAACTATCCTCTGGCAGAAGAGAGATTTTGCACTGAGTTTGTGAAAATGTTTTGTGAACTGTTAAAAAAATTATAAAGTTTAGATTTATAAAAACTAAAGTCATCTTGGTCTATGTTGATAAAAAAATTACTGAGTGCATTAATAAAAAGCACGGTAAGTCTTAAAAAACAGGAAATTTTTTTAATTACAAAAAAATAAACATTTTAAACCAATTTGTTTTGCTTTCTCTTTCTATTCACCAAAATTAACATGGATTATAATTATAATTCTCACTAGGTTAGTATGCCTGCTTTACTTTAGAAATGAATCACAAAAGCATATGCTCACATATCGTAACTCTTATTAAAAAAAAATAGTTTTTCCTAATACAAAGGTGTTCAAATCATCTTTGGAAATAATATTTTTCTTCAGTAAACCAAATCAGTCCCACTGATATTTCTGATTTTCACAGTGGGTTTATAGATATAAAAGATATCATCTTTACTTTCAGATAAAGGAACCCACACATGAAAAACCATTTTTCTGGACTTTGGATAGAATTCTCTCTAGTCTTCCCACAGTGGACTCTTAAGGTAATGTAAACTTTTCTGAAGCAGGATTTACTGGTAGCACATATGTTGGAAAGGCTATACACTATAGCACAATGGACAAAAACTGATTCAGTCAGGAGATCAGTTCATGTTCCTAACAGAGTTATAAGCCTGCTTTGTACCTTGGGAAAAACTACTTTGAAAATGAAATGAGATAATATCTGTGAATTCCTTGTAAAAAGTATAAAGTGCAGTGCCAATATAAGCTAGTGTCCTATTATTTGAATTTACTTTCAATAGGTTCTTAAAATCTCCCTTCCTTGTTTTACTATATACTTACTTTGTAGATTTTACTTACTAACTATTCATGTCTTACTGAGTTGTAACTTCAAAAACTACAGTTCATTCACTAATTTGAAAAAATATGTTAGATATTACAGGTATTTTGGTGGCTTAGGCTGTACAATTTGGTTTCTGCTTAGCTGGACTATTAAATATAAAAAAATCACTTCATTAGTATCATGTCTTAAATTAAGGAAGGCAACGGCATGTCCTAAGACTCAGCCAGCAGGTGGCACTCACGGCTAACAGAGCACAGTAACTCCATTTTAATTAAGAGGAGTGATTTTTAAACTCCTGTATATTTACATATCATTATAATTTATATGGTACAGTATCCACAACCAATAGACAACCTGTGTTTACTTTTAAAATTATGGCCAAATGATGTCTAGAAATGAATGCTTAGACTATAGCAAAAAGTCTGGTATTTCAAAGTATTAATAGTATACAGAAAATTGCATTAAAGATAAGAATTACTTTTCTTAATACCTTCATGTGAGTTGGTGGGTTTTCTAATAAGTAATGTTAGTATACTAAATAGTGCTAAAATTGGAAGCCATAATACGCATAGTTCTTGTCACTATTTACTGTAATATTGTTCCTACTATATTTGGATAACTAAATGTCAAAAACTAAAACCTGAAAAAAACGGTTGCCAAAGTTCCATAGATAACAGTTTTGTAGTCACAGTTAAAAAGAGCTAAAATTAAGGAATTAGGAAACTCTTTAAGTAAATCTAAGAGTAGATAAATTTGGGGTAATGGGTGGGGGCGTCCAAACAATCAATCAATCCTGGTAAAGCTAAGGAAGAAAGCAAAAATTATGTATTAGTTATGAAAATGAGGATATACATTAAAAGGATGCTATTAATAAACTCTATGGGAATGAATTTGGAAATCTTGGAAATGACTTTCTAGAGAAACATAAATTTAAAAAAAAAAAATCTTAAGAGAAAGAACACTCAATTCCTGACTTAGTTTCACAGGGAGTTTCTCAAACAGTAAAACAAGATAATTTGTGTGCTGTATGCGGGAGGGCTGAGTCTGAGTGGGGGAGAAGGATACCAAAACAGGGACTATGGTAGATATAAGAGAATGGAAAAGAAAAGTCAAATCACTTAAAAAAAAAAAAAAACTTCATAGAAAGATTTCTCAATACCTTTTACAAAACCAACACAAACACAACCTGATTAAGATGGTCCACCTGAGCTCCCAACAGAGATTGTAAAATTCCAGCAGCACATATTCCCAATATTCCCTCCCATCTGAAAGTAGAACACACCGATTTGGTAGGTTGTTTTTGGTGTTGGGAATGTTATTTACCATTAATTTATATAAAAAAATGTTGAACATTACCCAACCCAAATATTAACCTACCAAATCATTCCAAACAAGTTCTACTTTTGGAAAGTGCAGGAAATCTATATAGAAAAAATACACAAATCCATAAAGGAAATACAGAGATGGTTCATTCTTCAGAAAGCATTTCACTGTAATTTACCATTGTGAAAAAATTTGATACAGCATTCATTTAAAAATTTTAATATACTCAAGTAAAATAGAAAAGAATCTTATTTTCTATCTAATTCTAAGCTACCACTAGGCTTAAAAGTGTAATTAATAGTTTCCACTGCAATTAGGAATAAGGTTATCTCCTTATCACCACTGTACATTTTTTCCACAATATGTGACAAAGGATTTCAGTAAGAAAAAGAGAGATATTCAAATAGAAATGTGATTTAAGAATTTATAAAAAATAAAGCTAATGATTGAAGCCTCAACTTCACTAATGATTGAAAAAAAAGCACATCAAGTTAAATATTTTCCAGCTATTAATTAGATTGGCAATTTTAAAAAGTAATAACATCTCACATGGAAAAGAAAGTGTGGAAACCATATCGACCCACAAATCATAAGTGGAAATATATACTGGTATATATGCTTCTCAAGAGTAGCTCGGAAAGATATATAATAAGTATAAAATGGGCATAATCCTTTCGCCTCGAAATTCCTCTCTGGCAATTTATTCTAAAGAGTTAATAGAGAAGCATGCTAAAATATTTGTACAAGAATATTCATTACATCTTATTTTGATATAAATTATTCCTCATAAGGGAATTTGGTTAAAAAAGGACTGGCACACTCCTACTCAACACAATATATTTGAAATTACTTCTAAAAGTTATCTTTTGAAGCAATGCCCACGCTATTAAGTGAAGGATAAAGATTATAAAGCAGTTAATATATAACATGGTACAACGTTTGTGAAATAAAATCGATACCTACCTATAGGCAATACATGCACACAATCTGGAAGGACACACACACAAAACTTTAACAATGGTTACAGGGGCTGGGGTTAATTAACATCGATTACTTTCATATGAGTTAACATGCTACTTTTGGAAAGAGAAAAAAAAAATCAAGATAATGGCATTTCCCCCTTTAACTTCTAAAAACGGAGAGGAAAAAATGTTATTGTAATATGACTCAAAGTTACCGTTATGTAATTATTCACATGGCTAACTACTTGACAAAGATTACAAATAAGTTACCCACAGTTCTAGCAATTTCTAGTACTCATGTGAATTACAGATCCATTCCCCGCCTTCATCTCTGAAAACCGAGCGATTCTACTACCAGTAAACACACACCGCCTGTAAGACTGTGTGACTCACTGGTCGGTCAAGTGTGGGCGTGATGGCCTACTTCACGCACCGACCAAAACTCAGAAAAACACACCACAACGCGTATATAGCGCTAAAACCAGTTTATTTCAAGTTCTTGTTTTCTCTAGAGAGGAAAAAACGTGTCCCCAAGTCAACGTCTCGAGTCTGCGGTCCCTCAGGGGCACAGGCAGCGAGAACCTCTTCAGGAAATAATGGCGTCAGTCGACGCTGGTGCCTGTGGTCGCGCACGACGGAGCCGCCATTGCCAGGTGCTGCACGAGGCGCCACCACAGACACACAGGGCCTAGCAGTGGCTCCTCCAGCTGTGGTCCCCACACGACACAGCGCAGCCGCCCCAAGCCCGGCTCCTCACGGCCGCCGAGCGGGAGACGCGGCCCCCCACGCCCGCAGCGAGCTCCTACCGAGACCCTGGGGCCCGCCGAGTGGCAGGCCCGACGCCATCTCGCGGGGCGGCACCACCTCGGCTCCACCGAGAGTGAGCCGAGGGGCCCCAGCCCAGCCGCTCGGCCCGGATGACGCGGCAGCGGCTGCGGTGTGCGGGCCGCGGGCCTTGCACGTGGTGGCCGCGGCCACAGGCCTCCCAGCACTCCCCACACCGCACATCCGGGCCTGTGGGCCGCGGGCCGGTGCCTCTCCCCTCCCTGCAGGCCGCGGCCTGTAGTCACCCAGCTGGCGCCTCCGAACACCGAACAATGCCCGGGTGGCCCCGGTTTCCGCCCTCTCCTCGAGGGGCGCCCCCAAAGCCCATTCCCGCCCTGCCGCAGGATCCCGCGGACCGCCGCCCGCCCCTCGGGCCGCCGCGCAACTCACCATGATGGCGGCAGCTAGCAGTTCCCGCCGACGGCGCTCGAGGAGGAGCGGAGGCTGCGCTGCGGGTACCAACCACTCCGGGCCTGCCGGTGCCCGCTGCCCGGCTTCGACTGAGCAAAGGGAGGAGAGTCCGGCGAGTCAGGAAAATCAAAAGGTGGGCAAGGAGACCGAGAGCCCTACGCCGTCACTGGCAAGGCTCAGGGCTCCAGCCGATTGAGGCGTGGCCCGAGGGGCTCCTGGGGGTGGCTCCTGCGCCCGGTACTCGGGCTCGTCGTAGCGCCTCAGCCAATGGGGATCAGCGCCTCCGCCCCCTGCTCAGGGGGTCTCGTGGGGAACGACAGCGCCCTGGTCCGGGTGTGCAGGGGGGTATGCAGGGGGTGCGCGCGGGCCGGCCAAGTGCCACCTCAGAAGGGCTGCCCTCAGACACACGCACACACACACATAGTGCACATGCACAGACCACCGCGAAAGTGCTTTTTAAGCACATTAAGTATGCATACTTAAATATAAGTTAAAATAAAAAACAACTTGGGTCTCGGTTTCTAGTTTCAAAATGGCGCCTTGTACGATCGGCAAATAAGCCGCGTCGTGGTGGTACCTATTGCCAGCCCCAGAATCGATTGAAAATACCCACTGAAATAGGAAATAGAAGCAAATCTGTGGGGAACAGGGAAGGAGACATCCTAAGTCTGGAAATGTGGGCATCTTTCTGTCAAGTTTGAGGTAGATGGGGTTGGATTGGGACAAATACCAGCGACAGCAGGCCAGCTCGACATTCGGGACAGTTATTATTTTTATTGCGGGCCTACGATAGCCAGGTGCCACAGAGGGACCAGTGAACAAAACAGGCAAAAAGGGTTTTCCCTCCGGGAGTTCAAATATAAAAGGAGAGTTTATCTTCTAGACCTTACGGAAAGAAACTAGGCCTATCTAGAGAATTCTAGAACATTCTCAGGATCAAAGAAACAGGGCCTAAAGCAGGGGTGAGCTGTGGGGCAGTTGGTGGTACAAATCACCCAACTTTGGGAACCACTCCAGCACCCTATACCCACAGGGGAAATGCTGTACTTTTATCCTCAAACTTCACTTTTGTACTGATGAAAAGCATGAATATACTACTTTGTGAGCTGGCAAAATGGTGGATTTCTATAACCCGAAAATTTAACTACCAAGACTTAGTATTGCTGGATAAAATAAAATTAATAACAATTTTAAAAATAATCGTAATTTTTAATAAAAATAATTATTTTTAATATGTAGCTAACTCATTAGATATTAAGGGAAATCTCAAGATACCAAAATTTAAACTGAAAACCAGAGCTGTGATTTGTTGAACTAATCCTTGCCTGGCCTTGAGCATGAGGGCTAGAGTGTAGAATAAGGAAACATTCTAATTTATATTGAACTTCCTTGATTTTAGTAGAGAAACACCCCACGTCCTTGAATATCAGGTACCAGGAAAATCAAGACATTCGATAATCGTATCTGTGGCATGATGTTAGTTTGTAATTTGAGACCTGGAAGTATCTACAGGAGGTGCGGTGGGAGCTGGAACTCCATACACTACAAAAAGACATGGTCCCTGAAAGACATCATCCTCAAGAAAACGGTAGCCTAGGAAAAAATAAAATACCCAGTAGACAATTTGATAAGGAAGCTTCTTCCATTTCTAGGTCAAAAGGAAAAAAAAAGAACTCAAGTGAAATTTAAAAATCTTGGACCTACATTTTACAAGAGTGTAAGTTTAAATTTATAGCCCTATATGTGGAATCTCAAATTCTAGAAATTGATCCCCCAGCCCTCACCTCCTGACAGAAAAGATTTCAGACAAAGTGCATCTAGAATCCCTGGCAGAAGCAAAATAAAACCAACCAAGAAGGATACTTTAATGAAAGACTGAAAGGGATTCTCACAAGAAAAATTCTCTTTAAAGATAAGCTCACAATGAAAAATTAGAAAACGATCTACCATGAATAACAATAGCAGACAGTATAAATGACTACAATGTCAAAATGAATGGAAGAAGATTCTTTTGGATAAATTGTATTTTTTCATAACATTTTTTCCCTCTCCGTTTATTTGGAGTAATGAATATTTTTGAGTGATCATTCTATATTTTAACATGTAAAGTTGAAGTCTAAAACTAGTACCTATCTTTATTCTCCCATTGGATCATTCAAAGGCCTTAGGATGTTTTAACTCTGTATATCTCTTCCTTATTTATAAGCAATTATTATTTAATAGGTTCTAACCTATTTTCCTACTATAGATTAGATATCATGTGTTTTAGAACCATCCACATATGTAAGTGTATTTTGCTCACCACTTCCTTGCATATATCAGATCTTCCTTTTGGATTATTTTCCTTGTGTCTGAAATAAATTCTATAGAATCTTCAGTGAGAGAGTGATGTGGCAAACTTCTCAGGCTTTTTCTACCCGAAACAGTTTTATTTTTGCCGTTGTTTGTTTAAGATAATTCTACTGGTTATATAATTCTCGGTTGTCAGTTGTCTTTTTTTCTCAGAATATTAAATATATTGTTCTGTTATTTTCTGGTTTCTGTTGCTCCTGATAAAACTGTTGGCAATTTCATTGTTGGTTAAGATCTGTTTTTCTTTAGTGTTCTGAAGTTTCACAATGATGTGGCGAGGTGTGCAGTTTTAAAATCTCCTGGTTATGAGTTTTGGGGTCTCTGAATTTATGGATTAGCTTTCAACATTTCTAAGATATTTTACCTATTTTCTTGTCAAAAATGAACTGGTTAAGGAATTTAACCTGCTTTTCATATTTCATACTCTGTTTTCAATTCTTATCGTTATTCTTGTCTAGATCATGATCATCTGAAAGATTAGTGATATATCTTTGAAATCTCATGAGATCTTTTTTTTTCTTTAAAGGAAAGGTCCAAGTAGTAATAAAAGGGAGTAGAGACAGGCAGGCAGAAAGAGAGGGGAGGAAGAAGCACTTTATTTTATTTTGTTGCTCATCTTGGTTTTCACCTCAGCCCTGGGTCTTGAAGGCAAGTGTTTGGGGTATGTGACCTGTGCTCTAGGCCAAGGGCAGCTGACCAAACCACTACTACACCAGGCTATGCTCTTATGAGATTTTTACTTAATACAGAAAAAAAGAATTGTCTTTTAAGATAAAAATTGACTGTAACCATTTCAGTGTGTTAAGATTGGTAGCATAATTCATATATTTAAGAAATAAATTTCTATTTTGCTTACTTATCCTCTGAAAACTGACAAGGGAAAGCAAAGAAAAAAGGCTGATATTTTGTTAAGTCCTCTGCCAGTTCTTTCCTGCTCCTAAAGCCTGGGACTTTGGGTAGAAGACTTAAAATGAGGATAAACTCTTAACTTCATGCATTTGCGAACCATTTTCATGATTTTTATTGTACCTGCTTGAAATCTATATGGACATTTTTGTTAGTATATCTTTTCAAATCACATTCTCAGGTAATAGGTAATGTGCTTTTGGAAAGAACTGCACTAGAGCAACTTTATCTAGTCTTTGGCTATGCAAAATTAGGTCCCAGAGTCTAGGGTTGGTATGTCAACTTATTCTGCATAATAAGTGAGAGTCATTGAATTTGAAAGAGAAGCCCAGCATGGCAGGGAAAAATGGAAATCTGGGGATTTGGAGAAAAGAAATAACCTTGCAAAGTGGTAAATTGTAGTCTGATGTGAAAGGTGTTATCTAAGTACATTGGAGTTATCTAAGGGTTTAAAAATTTGTATTCCCAGGTCTTAGCCCAGACCAATGAAATTCACTGAGGGTAAGAACAAACATCAGTATCATTATTGCTTTTAATGTTTCTAAATTACTCCAATATGCAACCAAAGTTGAAAGTTTCTTTACTAAAGTAACTAGAGGGCTTTGTGGCCCTCAGACCAGAAGCTTTCCATCACCGTGATGTGGTAGGATCTCGAGCCCCACTCCAGACCTGCTGAATCATAATCTGCTTTTCAACAAGCTCTTCAAGCAGCTCGCAAGCACATCAGAGTTCAAGACGCACTGATGAAGAGAGCCTTTGTCAGAAACAACTTACCTCCTCAGATTTGAGAATCTCTCCCCTTTCAATGAGAAATTGCTTTTCCAGATTCTCTTGCGGTTAGACTTGGGCATATGCCCTACACAACGCCAATGAGATGCACCCAGTCGAAATTTTGAATAGGGATTATTGAATACATTCTGGAAAAGGGTAGCAGTGGCAGCAGTTAAGAGCAGCAATGTTGTTGCTATCAGTTGTGAAGTTTGACCTGTAACCGCCCAGCAGTGGCAGCTGAAGCTTCTTCACAAGATCAATTCTGTGACTCGTGTGTCATTCCTGGAGATGTAAACTTCCATCGTGGTTCTTCAGACCTCTTTGAAGACTGTTTATCCTGCTTGAATCAGTCAAAACTTTTATGGCTAATGCTTGCAGCAAGGAAGGTTGAAGAAAATAGTGATGAGTGAGGTCACCTAAAATACTTATAAGAAGAGTAACAGCTAAAGATTTAATGGCTCTTTGTTTTGTGACTGTGTAACATAGGCCCTTCTATTGCTCTGACCTTTAGTAAGGTTCTGCTACATACACAAAAGCTGTGTGCCTGGTGTTTTGCGAAGGATGTCGAGGAAAGGGTCTCTTTTTGCTCCTTATAACTACACAGTAGAGACAGACACTGTGTGATGGGCAGCAAGACAACTCACAGGTGAAATAATTCAGCAAGAAGAAAAGCCTGGAACTGGAAATGACCAGGAAAAACAGACTTCAGTCTCAGAATTCCCAGAGATAAGAAAAAACATGCGGGTGGGAATATGAGTTAATTTTATTGAAATCTCAAGATATGGTACCTCAGTTTCTGTGGGGTCCAGCATAGCCACACACATCTTACGTGCACTTGTGCAGCCTTGTCTGTCCCCTCGGCAATGTTGCTGAAGCTCTGCTTGTTCACCTTTAACCCTGGTACCTCCATGTAGTTTACCCTTCAACACTTACTCTCCTAAACAGTGTGCCTGAATCTGGGGGTTGGCTTAAACCAAGCGGACCTAATCTTTACAGTGACTTCGTAAGATGTGGCTAAACATAACTGTGGAAAGTGAATGACGTATTAAAAGCAACAAAAATACATTAATATGGTTCTCACTATGTAGTAGGCACTATTTCAACCTTTTTACTTCTGTTGGTCTAATCCTTATAACAACAATAGGTTCTAGTAATATCCATTTTTAGAGAGAAGGGAGTGAAGGCACAACTTACTCAAGATCACATTGTTAGTAAATATCTAAGTGGCAATTTTAACCCCGTCTGACTTCTGAGTCTGAATTCTTAACTATTATGCTATCTGAGCAAACTGCGTGGAGGAATAAAGGACTAATATAGAAAAACAAAGTTATATATTTAATATCCAGTTTCCATGAATGTAGGTAGCCAAGTAAAGAGGGAAGCTGTGAGCCACTTCTCATTAAAATTTTTTTAGTTATTTCTGATTTATGCATATTAATAAGGGTCAGGATCAGAACTTCATGTTCCATCAAAATGAAGCAAAACCCCCAAATGTACACCCAAACCAACTTATACTAGTGAATTGTTCTGTCTTTAACAGAAATGTCTGAATTTTACCTATCAGAGGATCTCCTTTTTCCTTTTTTTTTTCTTTTCTCAACTATTAGGATCAAATCTAAAGGGTTTGAGAATATCATTTCTGGTCTTGGCCCATACCTTTAACACTTAGGACATACACTGCTCCCAATCACTGTGCCTTCTTTTCTGAGCCAGAGGCATCACTCAGCAGACCTGAGCAAATCAGAGAAGTAGGTGCTGTCTACCACTTGTGGGGGATCTGGAGAAAACGCTGGTAGAACTCACTCATCTTCCTTCCTTCATCCCTAGCCAAGCTCACCATCGTTTTTTTTTTTTTTCCTCTATGTTTAGTTGTTTTTTCTTTACCTTATCCATTTTTGAGAGTACAAGGATATCGGAATAATTTTACCTCTTAAACATTGTTCAAAAGCATTGAAGGTCTATGTCACCTTTTGACCATCAATTTTGCATCCCAGACCCCTCCTCACAGGTAACACTGTTGGTAATTTGATATAAATCCTTTTTATCCCTTAGGCATTCCCTGTTGTTTATTTATATGAAATATTTATTTGTATTTATAGCAAGTGCTTGTACTGATGGAAAATTACTAGTACTTTTACTGTACTTGTAGAAAATATATGTATGCTCTATAGTTATACTTATAAAATATATATTTTATTGTGCACTTTAACACAAATGTTCTCATACTGTATTTATCTTACAACTTGATTTTTTCCTTTAACATTATGACTCAGAGACTTCTAATGTCAGTATATAGATCTAATCTAATTCCTATTAATGTGGCATAATTTTATATAGTATGGAGAGATCATAGTTATGTAACCATTTCTACTCAATGGACATTTAGGTTCTTTCCACTTTTTCATTGTTACAAATATTACACAATGAACTTGTCTAATTGGAGCCACATGACTGGTCTATACCAAGAAGTACTGCTTCTGGGTCATGAGATAATACACCTTTAAAAATGTGTGTGTATATGTTTTATTATATATATATATATATAACACATGTATGTTATATATCTGTGTGTATATATATATAACATTTATGTTATATCTGTGTGTATACATATAACATTTATGTTATATGTGTGTGTGTGTACATATATATATATATATAAAATGAAACTGCTTCAAAGTGCTGTGCATTAGATACCAATTTGCAGCTGTGAGCAAGAGTTCACATCGTCTGTCTGGTTACTGACATCACACTTCAGTGTGCCAGTCTGATGGTAAGAACTGAAATCTCACTTTCTTTTTACTTTACGTATCTCTGATTACTCATGGAGTTGAGCTGCTTTCTACTGTTTGTTGACCGTTAAGTTCTTTTCTCTGATGACCTATTGATAGCCTTTGGCCACTTTTCTTTTGGGTTGCTTCTTACTGTTTTGTGGAGTCTGGCTTATTTTTTCCTTAGTTTTTGGGGCAAAGTGGGGAAGCCTTGAGAAGGTACTGCTGCCTCCTTGAAGTTCTCATGCAGTGTAGTGAACTAGGCTTAAATGCATTTCCAAGAATTTCTTTCCCTTAAATTGAAGCAATGTAAGTTACAAACAAGGGAGAAATGGAAATCATGGGTGTAAACATCAGCTGTTGAAACTTTAAGTGTCTTTCAACATAACTCTTTCCTGGACAACCTCCTAAAAACAAGAGGGGAGCTCTTACTTAAATCAGTCCCTAATTGTCAAAGAACATATTTCAGAATTCAAGGAATTATCAAGAGAAGGGGAATTATTTTGAGGTATGGTGTTTAAAGAGCTTTTCTCTATATTGCGTTTTTAGACAGTTTGGCAGTCTGCTGAGGTCAACAGTGTGCTGAGGCCCAACAACTTGTAAAGTTATCTTCTTGCCCTTGCTTCCCTCAGTTTAGAGTGGTGTATCCATAGAGAAAAGAGGTGACTGCAACATTCACATGGCCTGTGAGTTTGGCAGGAAAGACTCTGAAAACAAGTTGATTAACACAAACATAGTTTCTTATTACCCTGAAGAGGAGAAGCCAAGATGTTTCCTGAAGGATTTTTCCTGTGTCCTCTGTGGAATTGCCTGGGGAAAAAAACGTCTATAATTTCAGAACCACCATAGCTTCCATTTTGGCAAAAGCTTTGTTTTGTGTGCTGCATTGCCGCCAGCCTGGACAAGGAAAGGGAAGCGAGAGGACAGAAGAACAGAACATATTTTGAAAGAATCACAAAATGAGGAAAGAGAAGACACAATAAGAAGAGAATAAACACAATTAAAAGTAAAGGGTGGGTGTGCTCTGGTGACTCAGGTGTTAAGTTGCAGCTCAGGCATAGTCCATGGAAAGCCCCAGGATCTGGGTTTGTGCTGCTGTCCGGGAGGAACAAACAAAAATGAACAAATAAATAAATACATAATACTTCTTCCTCTTCTCTTTTTCTGCCTGCCAACCCACTTGCCTTCATTCCTGCCTACGTCCTTTTTAAAAAAAGATGTAAAAGAAGAAGGAAGATCCTTGAGGAAAACATTCTCCTGTCATTTACCGCAGCTGGTCAGTCAACTAGTACTATTTGTTGTCATTTAAATTGATTCTTTAACAGTTCTTTCCATTCCACCATTTTCTTGTATACCGCAGGACATAGATTTAGTGAAAAAAAAAAAAAAATCATGGGTCAGACATGCTTTATTTTGTGCCTGGATCATTCTAATAGCTATCTGACTGGAAACATGCTACCAACATTTCCATCAGTCACTGCTGTCAATAAATTGCTTTGCTTCTGCTCCTAAACCTTCTAGGATCCCTAGTTTGTATTGATTGTGTTAAATTTAACCTTTTAAGCCTGGCTCTGAGAACCTGTAATAGATGTCACCCTTCCCCACCCGAATCGACTGCCTCACCAACATGCCCTTCTCATTCTGCCTCCTGTATTCCTTCCATTTAGAATGCCCTTCCAGCTTTGCTTTTCCTCTCTGAATTCTACCTGTTCTTGTTTGGAAGGTTTCCCCTTCTCAGTGAAATTTTCTCTGTTCCACCTTTATCTTCCTCTCTCAGTCATGTCAGTGCCCAAAGTATATAATGCGCAGTTTTGGATGGCTAGTGCTGTGAAAGTGGGGGAGGGAATATAGAAGCCTTTCATTGGGTTTGCATTGTCTTTAGCACTTAAAGCCACTGAGCAAAGTTACTTACCTTCTCTGAGACTCTTTTCTTTCTGTAAAAGGGCACAATACTGTTTTACCTTAGAGGAAGGATCAGTGGAAGGAGAGAATAGGTAGAAGGATAAGTATAAGGTGCTTAACACCATACCTAAGCCAGAAAAACTACACCAGTGATGACCCTAATTTCCCTCCTATCTTCATATCCCTTTCAGAAAGAACCTGTTTCTACCACAGCCCCAAAGGGATCCATACTGTTTTGGATGCTTTTTGGATACAAGTGACAGGATGACTGATTAAAAGTGATTCAGTAGTACTGGTTTTTAAAAAGACAAATTAACGTGAAATCTAGTTGTAAGTAGTTCCAGCGTTGGTATTGAGGCTCAATGATAGCAGAGCTCTGAGTTAGCAAAGAATTTTGGATTCTTTCGTTAGTACTGCGATGCATGACCTATTTTCAGCACCAAGAGTGTAGAAGAAAAGGATTCTCTTCTTACAACTCTTTTTTATTTGGAAGCAAAATCTTTCCTAATATATGTTTCCATTTATATTTCATTGGCGAGAAGTGTGTGATATATCCATTTCTCGCTCAAATGGAGTTTCTAGAAAAGTGCCTTTGTGGCAAAGGGTAAATGCATTTAGCTTAGTTGAACTGAACCAGTCATGATTCATTCTCTGAACTTGAGCATATTCATACCCGAAACCAGAAATGGGGTTCTGTTAGCAAAAAAGAAGAGGGAATAGCAATAGCACAAGTGTCAATCATATCTGCTTTTTGGGCAACTCAGGCTTGTACCTTCCCTCTTTTGATTATATGTGAATGAATGGTGACCCAAGCCAGTCATGTTCTCTCTCATGAGAATTTGAATTAAGAGCTCAAGAATCACTATTTCTTGATTCCAGTGCTTTGCTGGTATACTCAACTTTAGAACCTTATATTCTATGATATATGCTTCTGCATGTTTCCAAGAAAGTCTTTTAGTGTATTACTGTTTCTTGAAATCAGAATTAAGTCACAGAATCAAATGGTTTCAATAATCACTAAACTATTAGCTATTTTATGTATTGTCCCACTTAGTTTTTTAAATGGTTTTATGCATATCAGTCTCATCTTGCCACATAGCCTATAAATTCCTTAAGCAGAAATAAAATGTACTTTATTTCCCATAGTTCTTAAAGTAGTATTAACTCATTTGATGAGTGTGATGAGTTTTCTTAATACCTGTTGAATGATTTCATTGGTTGGTTGCTATTCTTTTAAGTTACTATTTTAAACCGTTCCAGAAGCAGATTACGGTCTGCAATTTATCTACCTCAGATACCTGAGCCCTAAAGGTGTGCTTAACGTCTTTTAAACGTTAGAGCAAACTGACAAAAGAATAGATATGCTCCAATATAGAAACCATAGTTGTGTTTTCTAGGGGGTAGGACTGTGGTCTATCTTTCCCATAATAATCTTAAGTCTCTCAAATTTTCCACACAGGACATGAATTTCTTTCAGAAACTGAAAAGAAATAAACAATTTCAAAAGAAGCAATCAGGAAAAATGTATTTGGCTACTTACTAGATGTTTCTTCATTTCCTCCTTTAGTTAAGGGCCTGGGACAAATAAGCTTTAACATTAGAGACACCAACTTTGGCTTTAATTGAGTAGTGAAAATTTGGATTTTGATCTCTTTTTAGCTTAGAATAATACTAATCTCACAGGAAAGGTTGACACTCTTATAAGTATACGTGTTCTAATTCTAAACATTTCTTATCCAATAGTGCTTGTCCTAAACACTTGACTATAATCATCATTGATCAGATTTCCAAATAACAAGTTGCCCTTAAAGAACTTAAAATTCCAATTTAATTTAAAACATGGTTTTAAAAATGAACAAAGGACTGTTTGGCAGTGTTTTAAATCTAAAATATTTGAGTTTTCTTGACATCTCTACTCACTGTTTAAAAGGAATGCTACTTTGTTAACAGATCATTCAAATGTTTAATGGACATTTGTGCAAAGTCTGAAAAGTAAAAACAAAATTCCTCTGGAACCCAGTATCATAAAAACTTGTTTCAGGCCATAAATTAGATAAATCTGTTTTTTTTCCTAATACTCTGAACATTTTATATCAAATAACCTCAGTTTAAGTAAATAACCATCTCTTTAAAAAGCAAAATTAATGTTGGAATTCTTTTTGTTTGTAAAAAGAGCTGGATTCAACAAGTTCCAGATGTTGGAATTGGACCACAGATGTATCCAAAATAGCAATAAGAAGAATACATTTTTTTGTTTGTTTGTTTTCATTCCAAGCACAAACAATTGCCACTTACTAATTCTCATTATGGCCAAAAGTTTGTACAAAAAAGTATACTCTTGTACCCAATAAATAAACACCATTGTTTTAGCAAAGTGTTTCAAGACATGATGCTGTATATACACCACACCTTCCTATCACAGAGTTGCCAGTAGACACACAGATTTCTCATCTTAAAAAACCAATTACTGTTGTTAATATTGGGTTAGATATCCACCTGTACTACATTTATATATCATTTATATATACAGTGAAAAGTTAGCTTAAGTTTAACTGTCTTCAAAAGGCCCTCATGAAGTCACAGCCTTTGGTGATAGAGGAGAATGCAAATGAGGGGAGGCATGCACTAATAAAGCCTATCAATATTTCAACCTCTTCTGGTGTCAGTAGTCTCTTTGGGGTGAATTAAATCATTCATGTGACACTTGGGTTTTTCTCAAAAATGGTGGTATGTAGATGGAGATTTTATAAGGTTTCGTGTTCATGGAGGAAGAAGGGCTTCTGATGTGTGCTGGGTCCTGAGTGGCTGTAGGGAGGGCCCCTGAGGAGCTGACCTGGCTGGTCCTGGGGCATGGGTGACTCCTCAGTTACCTGTCCCCACATAGGCTGGGGATCCCAGGGCCTGGGCCTCAGGACCCCAACACCCCTTTGCTAGCCCCGCCAAAGCCCATAGAGCAAAGCACAGCTTGGGGAGACGGAGTGGACTGACTCAGAGAAATCTCAAGAGTGAACCCACCTCTCCCCCAGCACACCCTTCCGCACAAGGCCCAACCACCGCAGCTCTGTGCACCCACCCAACCACAGGAGGCTTCCCCTTTCAGTTTCCCTCAACTTTCAGCTTTTCCTTACTGCCTCTGACACATCCTGGTCCTCTGAGCCTTTGATCTGGAGTGGGGATGTGAGGACAGACCAGTCTCACAACCTGTGTGGCCCCTTTCTTCTTCCTACAATGTGCCTGGGTGGAAAAAGGGCACCTTTTCTTTTCCTTCTTACAGACGTTCTGCCCTCCCTCCTTGGGGTCATAATGGAGAAAGCAAAATCACCCATAGAGGGAGCATAAAAATATGGAGGAATGGTTTAAATATTTCAACAGCTCCCCAAGTAAATGAGGGTTTCTATGAAGTACAGCCCCAGAACAGCAGTGGTGTAAAAGGTTGGATCCAGGGCAAAAGTGTGTCTAGGAAGTCCCCCATTACTTAGGGCTGCTTGGGCCTGGTATGTCCGTCCTGTGTGACATGTATTCCCAAGGGCACCTTGTTATCTGATGGAGACTCTCCAATTATATCTGCGTCTACAATCTGGCCAGGAAAGAAAAAGTAGGGGGAGGGTGGTAACAGAGCAACAGGTAAATGCCAGCTGAATTTTAAGGAAGCTTTCACTTGTCACTGGGCACTTTTTGTTTGATCTCACGTGGTTATATGCTCAGAAATCGGTCACGCAACCATTTCTAGCTGAAAGGAATACTGTGAAATGAGATTGCCTAGTGGGCACCCCAAATCCTCATTTCTTCACTCTGGAGGGAAGGATGATTATTGGGGACAGCCAGAAATCTGCAACTCGATGTTTTCATTATTCCATCCTTAAACGAGTTGCAGGAAAGTTTAAAATTAAAAAAAAAACAAAACTTCAATTCCAGTTCCAGCTTTTCTCCCATCTTATCATGTGCTCTTGAGGTGGCATTGAGGTTTAGCCCCTCTTCTGTAAAATGGGGTGGCACACTGGGTGTTGCAGAAGGCTCCAGGAAGCACTGATTACACAACCTACAGTACAGCCACAGCTTGAAAGACCTATGCTTTCTAGCTCTTACTTGGACTTTATAGAAATATCAGAAGTTATCCTGCCAGATGTACATGGGAACATACGTTTTCAATCCAATATAATGCACATTAGAAAACTGTTACTATAATGCAACCGCTCGTTATTGTCTGCAGTTCTTATCTGAAACACTTCACTATAGTTGCCATTGATCTGATTTTCAAATTTTATTGATTTGTTGGTAAATACAGAACATAGCAACCTAAGTGGTCATAACAAGATAGGTACATATGTATATGTATATATGTATATGCATATATAAAAACATATATTACCTTTTGGTATTGGTTCAAAAATATGTATGCATATATTATGAATACGAAAAAGTTTAAATAATGTTAATAATATATATGTCCATATTATATACACATGATGTATATCACAGTATATTAAATACAATAAACATGTGTAATGTAATTATAAAATAATTCTATACCATATTCACTAGAATATTAATAAATATGTAAATTTTATAATAAATAGATTAATAAAGATGGAAATAGTCGTTACATATTTATAGTCTCTGAGATTGAGGCCATATAGCTTATTTAACTAGACTGCCCCAGAAAAAGTCTGCACATTATCTGGGACAAAATCATTGACTGGTTAAAGCATTATTTTGGCCCTGAATGGCTTTTTTTTTTTTTCTTTTAAGAATAGGTGCAGGCAGGAAGAGGAAGAAATATTTTATTTATTTTCTTATTTAACTGTTCACATTGGTGATCCCCCTGGACCCGAGATCGAACATAGGTCCTTGGGCTGTGTATGTGCTCTGCTCCTTTGGAGGTGACTGATCTAACCACTACCCCACCAAGGTTGAATACCATTTTTTTAACGTCTTATTAATTAAACCTACAGATAAACTTTGGACATAGCTTGTGAAGTGTAGAAGACACAATGTGTCATTTTGTCTTGGGCAGAGTTACCCCACAAAGTGCCGCTCTTCTTCTTGGGTAGACACAGGGTTGCATACTGATTCTGTATCTGTTTTATCTTCAAGGTCTCTGTAAGGTCTCTCTCTCTCTTAGCTGGTTTCCCTGAGAATATAAATTTCAAAATCTATTTATTTATTTATTTTACTAAATATTTTTGGTGGGGAGGGAGAAGTGGTGGAGATGATGGCAGGAGTATAGCCTTAAGTTTGTGTTTGCAGCTTCTTTTATGCCTAACTGCCCCGTGTTAAGAAAATTCTGGAACTTCTCAGCTGAAGATTAAGCGGCCACTTTTGTCTTCTATTTCTGGGGTTTCTTTTCTTCCCTGAGCAATAGAGGATCTGAGGACAGCAGCCATTAAACCTCTGAAGACCAGCACATGGGAGAGAAAAGTAAACATCCTGAAACACTCTTTGCTGTCCTCAACACCATCAGTGTATTTGTTGAAAGCCATCCATACATTCCCAAGGGCATGATAATGGTGCTGCAGGACTTAGGTACCACAAACTTACTGGAGGTAACTTACATTAAATGGATGGAACATTCAAGTTTAAATATGTATCTTGTTGTTTCAGACTGAGATCCATTTCTTGTTTCTCTATCTTTCCCTGCATCTCACTAAATCCAGAGTACAATATTAGTTATATGTACCTTGACAGTAATTATATTCACCTTTGTCTTTTGGCTTCATCACATAGACTGAATTTATAGGTTATCTGTCCATTCCCCTTTGAAAGCGTAGTAGTTTTTTTGTAACTAAATTGTTGTTATTCTTGTAAACTGGAAGATTCTACTAAGGAACACTTAGCAAACTATTTGGAAACAAACTTTTGATTTAGGGTTGAATTACTTAAAGTGCTTTTCCTGGCTTAACTAACTAGAGATACCCATTTCTCCGGAGAAAGTATACAGTGTGAATTTTTAATGCCCTGTTAATATCAGGCCCTTCCCATGGGCTGTATTGGTATATGTTAAGAAGTCAGACAGTGAAGAATAATGTTGAGAATACATATTTAAATGTGATCAGGTTTAATTAATATTTTATAGTAATATTTATTATTTCTTCAGTTCACAATGCCAAATTCCACTTTGAACATTGAAATTGCACCTTAGTCTATATTTTATATATATATATTTGATTATTTAAAATAAAATTTTTTAAATTTAGTATTTAAATTAGCTTCAATAAGTAGTCTGAATCTGAGGAAATTTTTGAGCCAAAAACAAAATTGAAAATATAAGGATATTGAAAAACCAGCGAAGTCAAATTGATGCCAACTGTTATCTCTAAGATATAACAGAAAGCAAACATCTACTTCTTGAAATAATTTAGAGCGCCCAAGAAGAATATTCCTCACGCATGTGCAGATGATGACCACCCGCATTACTGTATTCACTAAGGAGGGACTGACTACAGGGACAGCAAACAAGGAAGCTTTGGACACCATCCAATAGTATGACCATGTGGTTTCACATGAGTGGAGGACATTGTCAGGATCACACTGACAGGACCAAGAGATGGAGGATAAATCTCATATAAGAGGAGCTTTCGTGTCTCTGGTGAATCAGCCAGAGCCTTAGCTCACAGTTAACAGGAGAAATGTTATCCTTTTAAAAAGCACTTTGAAATTGGGCATGTATTTTATATTTACAACAGATTTCAACTTGCAGAAACCATGCTTCAAGTGTTTAACACTGCATATGCCTAGTGGCTACCTTATTGATAGCATAGCCTTAGTGTTTATGGTTTGGGATCTTAGCTGTAAATACTACCAAAAGCAAGACATTTCTTTGAAGGAATTCTTTTATTTTCTTAATTAGCATACATATTTTAGTATAAAAATAATGTTTTATTTATTACGAATGAAAATCATGCTCATGGAAAATGAGCTATTGTTACTCTATGGCTGTGTTTCTCACCAGCATATTACTTTCAACCTCAGAATGACTGGCCAGGACCTGGAGGTTTCTATCTTGTTCTGGGGGATACTAGTTAGTTGGAAGGTCTTAACTCAGAAGGCCTTGCTGAGCCCTGGTTTTGTCATCTGTAAGATGGCATGCTTAGATGAGATCATTTCAAAAGTACTTTTAAAAAATCTCAAATTCTAAGATTCGTGTTAGGATAGCATGGACTCTCATGACAAAGGCTAGATACCTTTTTAAAAAGAAAAATGAGCCTTTTGTACAGTATCCCACAGAGCAACTTGTTTGGGGCCACTTTTTCCAAGGAGGAGAATGGTTATGACCTGCCTTCAATGAGTAGCCATCTAATCATTGTCATTACGGAGCAGTCTTTGGCAAAAAGCATCCACCAGCTCCCCAGACTGACTGCGTCGGCAGTCTCTGAGAACTTGAAAAAGGCCACTGGAGGCTTAGGGTTTGAAATCAAACACTTGTGGGCAGCAGGTACCTGTAAGTGGGAAACTGATGCCTCTGGAATCCCACTGGACATTTCACCTTGAGGCAGGGAAGTGTCCATTGTCCGTAGACCAGAGTAATTATTTGACAGCAAAGTGGTAGCAGGATGAAAACTTCCTGCTTTCACAAAGCAGTGAGCTAGCTGGTTGCCCTGAAAACAGGGCTCTGCTCCTGCACCTCGGAGCCTCGGTCACTGGGCGCGTCTGCTGATACTGTGACACTGAGGACAGATTCCAGTACAGGGAGATACG
The DNA here is from genome assembly GCA_004363575.1 of Solenodon paradoxus. Lineage (NCBI taxonomy): Eukaryota > Metazoa > Chordata > Mammalia > Eulipotyphla > Solenodontidae > Solenodon > Solenodon paradoxus. The sequence continues at coordinate 116,252 of RJWH01002429.1, forward strand.
ACACAAAATGGCCTCCAGCATAGGTTCTGTACATTTTCGAGTTGCCAACTCAGGTGTCCTTCAGACAAGGTTGCTTCAGCCCCTTACTTTTTCTCCTACAGATTTCTGGAGCAGCAGCCAGGGGGAGAGAGGTGTCTTCCTATGGTCTGCTCTGAATTCACTAACAAGGCAACTTTCTCTACTCCACATCTCTTCTCAGACAAAGCTTGGGGATTTTAAGAGAATTGATTTCTGTCAAATGTGCATTTGGGAAGAAATAGTTTAGAAGCAGGTCAGTAGGAGAGTGTGAGTCATTATGAGTCTACAGGGCAAAATTGGTTATTTAGAAATATTGATACTAGCTCTTTATCATATATATATATATAGTATTTTCTAGTCTAAAGTATTTTTTTTTTTAAAAAAAGAAAACACCTTTTTTCATATCCTCTGATTTAAACTGTTGGACCTCTATTAGTTCAGAGTTTAGAAATTAGGAATTGAAAACTTTCTGGTTAAATAATAATATTTAGACTAAGGTAATATTTAAATAATGATTTTTAGGCTGAGATTGATTTCTGAAGCTTTATGCAGAAACTCTAACTTTTAACATTTTTCTTATCCTTTTGGGCATGAATACATATCCACCTTGAGTCCCCCCTAAAAAATGACTGTTATGTTTAAAAAAAAGAGATAAATGAGGACAAAAGAGTGTGCTGTTCAGTTTTCCTTCCAACTGAAACATCTTATCAGTAAATTCTCACATTCTTGGATCAATTTCTGGAGAACAGGACAGAATGAAATACATAATGTGAATTCAAGTGAGGTGAAATGAGGCTGTTTACTTGAAAACATATACCAGATTTTTGTTCTGTTTCAACTGGGTATTTATTTCTGGTTCTGTGTGCCAAATAGTGCTATTGAGTGGGCTGTTGCTGAGGTAATGCATTCTTGCTCCAACTTTCCTGAACACCTGTATGTGGGGGTAGGTCAGAACCTCCCTAAATTGAAGAGAGACTAAAATCATGGAGGGTTACTTGGAGTCTTTTTTTCTGCTGTCTTTGGACCTTCACCCACAGGCCTGGCCTCTTGTCATTAGAGTGCTTGCTTACAGACCCTCATGGACATCGGATTCCCCGCTGCCTCTCTTGCCCCCCACATGCCTCTCCTGTCCCCTACCTGCCTCTCCTGCCCCCTCCCTGGCTTTAGTCACTCCCCACCTCTCACATCTGTGTCTTCCCTGAACAGCACCCTTTCTCGTTCCCATGCTGTCGTTCTTGATGCTCTCTCCAATTGAAATAATCTTCCACACCCTCCTCTCTTGCTTGTTCCATGAATCTTTCCTGGTTCCTCAAGACCCAACTCAAATGGCTCTCTCTTTGTGAAGTCCTTCTAAAAAATCCTGCTCCCACCTGACCTTCTTGTCAAAAGTCACTGCCATCTTCCGTGTGCTCTCAAAATTCACTGATTATTTTTCTCTCTCTAGGGTAACACCGACCACATGGTTGTGATGGGCTTCAGACATGCTACCCCAAAATATGGCACCTTGGTGCATTGACCTTTTTCAACTGAAGGAAATTAACAAATGGCACCTGTGAGAAGAACTCATGACCTTCCCCTGAAGCAGGTCATAAGATTCTCATCTGAGATGATCCCTCTCCTTATCTGGAAGAGAGGAGTAACCAACCTTATCTCTAAGTTAGAGGGGCTCTAAGTTTCCCCATTTAAATACGCTTTGCTCATATACCGACCTACTACATTTTCCGGTTACTCCTCACTATTGGTCAAACCTACTCTAAAATCACTCACAAATTTCTGATTCTCATTTTACTATGAATGTTCTTGTGTCATGTAAAACCTATGTTAAATACATGCCTATGCTTTTTTTTCTCTTGTTAACCTGTCCCCTGTTCCAGATACCCAGTTAAGATGTTAGAAGGGCAAAAGGAAAAAGATATTTTTCTTTCCCTGTGGTTTCACAGTACCATGTGACCTTAAGCTAGTTTCTTACGCATTTTGGAACTTAGTTACATCACCTGTAAAATGTGAGTAAAAATAGTACACACCTCACAGGGCTGTTGTGAAGCCAGGATACTTTAAAAGCCCTTAGCACTGTTCCTGGCACATAGTAATAATTGCATCAATGGTAGCTACATTATAGTCTTAATGACCACAGTAATTCACATGGAGCTGTGGAATATGGTAAAATGCTTTATTGGCAAAGTTTCATGGAAAAGACCAGAACTGCGGTATGTCTGCTCTCTCCCATTCCTTTTTTAAAACTTTATTCTGAAAATTTTCTAATATATATAGAAGTAGAAGACATAGTATAGCAAGTTTACATTACCTATTATCTGGCTTCAACAGTTATCAACATACGTCAAATTTGTTTCATATATATCTCCTTTCATTGCTAGTTTTTCTATAGCTTTATTGAACTAAAATTTACATTCTATAAAATCCATACTCTGTGAATGTGTACATTCCATGATTTTTTAGTGCATTCACAGAGCTGTGAAACCATGAACACGACCCTGGTTTAGACCCCATTCCATTTGACTGGAGAGCAAAAGTAGCTCGCCCCCTTATGTCATTACTATAACAGTGCACGGGCACTTTGTATTTTCTGTGCCTCTTATAAGATAAAGTTGTTTTCTCCACAGGACAAAGTCTGTTTTGGAAGCAAGAGGGTCTTTGAATGTGTCTACTTCCTCCCATTGCAATAAAAACCATCTGACATTTTAAAAAAGAAAAGGATAAAGAAATCAACAAACTATAAAATGCTACTAGAGACTGAAGATGTTTGTTTAGGAAGTGTCCAGAAAAAGTGATGGGGTCACTTACAAAAGATGGTCATGACTTAGTGTGGTCAGACAAGCATTCCTTTCTGACTGATTCATCCTGTTGCTGTGGTCAGCTTAGCACGTTGCATTTGCCATGGAAACTGTAGTCATTTGTAGGAACCACAATACTGGCTCTGGTGTCTCTCTCTCTCTCTCTCTCTCTCTCTCTCTCTCTCTCTCTCTCTCTCTGTCTGTCTCTCTGTCTGTCTGTCTCTCTCTCTCTCTCTCTCTCTCTCTCTCTCTCTCTCTCTCTCTCTCTCTCTCTCCTGTTGAACTCAACCTCAATGGCCCTCTCTGGAAAATTGGGCTATTAACAGCTCTTACTGAATAGAATTGTAGAGGTTACAAGTGAGAATGCACATAAAATACCATTCTTCCATTGTGCTCAACACATCGCAGATACAGAGTAACAGTGAAAGCCCATTTTTATCTAGGTTTTAGTGGGCTTGCAGATGTGGTTAGGTTCAGAAGCAAGCAGAGCCTGAAATGAAAGTGTTTGTGCAAGTGATTTATTTGAGAGTACCCATTTCAGGACAAACCTGTAAGGATGAGAGTGCAGCAAAGCAGGGAACGGCGCCAAGCAAGGACATGGACTTCAGTTAAAGTGGAGCCTTGGCCAGAGCCACAGGGGCTCTGAGCATTCGCAGCTCCACACAGTCTTGTAGAGGCTGGGCAGCCAGCTTTTCACATCTTTTATCAGTTGGTTGTTGGCTTTGTGGCTGCCCCTCTTGGGGCTGGGGATGTCACTTCCAGGAGCAAGTGGAATGTCACCAGCTGTGGCTTTTTCTCAGGACAGGGAGGCACCCGTGAACCATTTGCAGTCAACCCCCAGAGTAGCTGGGGCCTTGCCGCAGTGACCTGGTAAAAGACATCCAGCGGAACACCTAGCATTTCCTCTCACAGAGGCAAAATAGTGAATCCTCCCCTACAAAAGTCAGCATATTTAGGGGAGATGAGACATGTGTGACGCATTGGGGTGGTGGGTACCTTCCACCATCCTTCTGACTGGAGAGATTTTCATAAGACAGATTTTAGGGAGAAGGAAACATTTGAGCTAGGTCTTAATAAATGAAATGGAAATATATATGAGGAGGTGAAGGAAAGATTTCACTGATGCTACCAATTAGGGGAACATCAATGCCCAAAAGTTTGGAGAAAACCTGAAGTTCTTTTTACCAATGTGCCAGATACTTTACTCAGAGCTGGAGAGACCATGGTGTATATGGCTAAGTACAGTATATCGTTTGCCTTGAATGTGAATGGCATGAAAGGGAAACATAAAAGATGGGGTTGGAAAACTAAATCAGAAGTAAATTGGAAATGGGATCTTTGAATACACTAAGGATTTTAGAGTTTATTACATAGGCAAAGGAAACTGCTGAAGGCTTTTGAGTAACAGTGACATGATGAGAGCTGACCCAGGCTTATTCTCCTTAGTGGTTCCTTATATTTATAGGGCTAAAGACCACACTTATTATCCACACCTGCAACATACTGCTTGATCTGGACATGGCCTGCCCTCATAGATATTTCCACTCATTTATTAAGGCCTAGCTCAAATGCTGCTTTCTTCACAAAGTCTGTTTTAACAAAATCCCTCTCATCAGAGTGGTGAAATAACCTGCTCCTCTAATAATGACTCATGCATGTCTCTTCTCCCCACAGTAGGTCACCTTTTTAGGGTTAGGTCCATGTATATTACCTGAAGGAGCATTAAGAATGATCCAGAAGGGGATAAAGTCTTTGGGTGGAACTTCCCACCCTCTTTTCTTTCCAGCTCCCATTTTTAACTGGATATACTTAAATTCATTATTAGGAGGCAGTGGAATTGAGAAGGCAATATTTTCAAGCTATCTATGGTGATCAATAACAGAATTTATTTGATGAACTTTATGGAAGAAAGGTATTCTAAATGGAGACAAATAAACAATACATATAAAATATGTGGGTTGAAATAGTAAATATTTAAAAAATTAGAACTGAGACTGTCCTTTCTGTAGCAGATATTTTTTTTTTCCCTTTGTATTTGCCAGGTAACTCAGCATCTACAGAGAGAATATTGTGTCAATAAAAAAAATAGTACAATCTACAATAGTCATTGAAGATATCCAGAGTTTCAAAATTATTAACCTTAGCATGAACCTTTGAAGGAGATTACAGTTTGTTTAAGAAAACAATAAGACAGCACTGAAAAATATTAACAGTGGTATTACCAACAGACAGCTAACAAACGGATACAAGTTCATGAATACAAGTTCATTAAATATAATTATCCTACCTGGGTTATAATTTAAAATACAGATACTATAAAGAAGTTTTAAATTTTGCTTTATGAGCGCAGTATATGATACGTTCATTTTTTTGAAATTATTTTTAAAAATAATGTTTCAGTGGAACTGGTTTATATGCCCATTAATAAAATAAAATAAAATTGCTATTATAAATCATGCACAAAATTATCTAATATGCATTTTTATATTCCTTTAGCTGTAATTCCCAACCAGCAAATTCAGGGCTTCAACACTGCTGTAATACTAAAGGTCACATGGACTTTTCTCTCTCTAGAAGGCAGGAAGGGGAAGTCAGTCCTTGTTTCTGTCTCTCATTCATCTTTTTCTTGCCACTGTCAATGTTTTTCACAAGACCACATGATTGAACATTTACTATTGTTGAGAAGCTTTTTACATGTATTAATTCATGTAATTCTTTCAAGTAGCCTTATCATATAATTACTGTTATTTTTACTATCCCCATTTTATAGATGAAGAAGCTGAGGTGCAGTTGTAGTCAATTTCCCAAAATGGAGATGACATAGTACTTGGACCTGTGATCAATAGCTAGGGAAATAAGTCTTCCATGGTGCAGAGCTGTATTCCTAACTTTGTCACACCTTTTTTGATGTGTTGTGGAAGCTGAACAGAACTCCTGTTAAGAGCAGAGTGGGAATACTGTTGTACTTGGTGTCAGACGTCTGATTTTCTTTTTATGACTTGCAATTTCTCATCAAAGTGAGCAAGCTATCTCTTTTGTATACCTAACATAGTTGTCTTTACCATTAAATAAAGTGTTTAAAATTTTATTATAAGCTGTAAAGTGCCCTACAGATGTTAATTATTATTATATAAGCCATCAAAGACCAAGACTGTGCGTTTGTATTATTCTTTGCAATTTATTAAAAGCTCTCATAATAAATGATGTCACAGAATTTTTCAATTTGCGTAGGTATAATTATCTCTACTTTACAAATGAGGAACTGAAGTTTAGAGAATTTAATACCTCCCTGTATTAGTCAAAATACTATCGACTAGGTGGCTTAAGCAATAGAAATTTATATTCTCAGTTCTGGAGGCTGGAAGTCTGAGATAAGGGTACCAGCATGATTACCAGCATGATTCGGTTCTCTGAGGCTGTCTTCTTGGCTTGCAGAGAGCAACCTTCTTGCTGTGTCCTTGTCTGGCAGAAAGAGTGGGAGGTAGAGGTATGAACAGTGAGGGAGAGGGAGAAAGAGAAAGGGAGAGGAAGAAGAAGGGAACTTGAGCAAGTGTCCCCTATAAGGTCGCTGATCTCATCAGGAGGGCCCCATCTTCCTGGACTCCTCTAAATTTAACTATATCCCAAAGGCCCTATCTCCGCACACTGTCATATCAAAGTCTAGAGCTTTGACATATGAATTTAGAGGGGTTACAATTCGATCCACAGCACTTCTTATTCCACTTTTCAAAGTCATCCAGTTCAGATGTGGCAGAACCAGGAATCCAATTTTCCAATTCCAGATCTTGGGCTTTTTCCGTAAAACCAAAGGCATTTCACGTTATTTTGAAACTAATTCAGTCAAGACCTTCACCTGTTCTACTGGGCACTCCTTAACAGACAGCCTTTAAATGGAGGTTATAGTGTTTTCCTGTCCACTTACCTAGCTCTTGTAGAAATTGGATTTGAGAACATTTCTTCCTTGGTAACAACTTCTTTATAGAAGATACAATCAGAACTCAGGAGTTTCCAAAGGACTTTGTGGTATTAAGATACACACTAAACCAGAAATTATTCATACTGTGGAAGAATGAAATTAATAGAAGTTGAGATTTTTGTCCTTTATTTAACCTGCTTAATGTAATATGTCTTTTAAAAGGCTCTTTAATGTAATGTGATTTTTTTCTTGGTGACCAGTAAAATTCAGAAGATAATAGGTCATTAGAAAGTTTAGGAAGATGCTCACAGAGAACTAGGATATTTTTTAGAAGTCTGGGGAACAGCACAACTCCTAGAACAAAAGCCGTATGGACTGATTTAATATAAAATGTATTATTATTATTTGTAATTTAGCTCAGATTTTTCTCCACATTAAAAGCATGCATTCATTCAACCAGTATCAGTCGAGTACCTATTGCATGCCAAGCCCTTTGCTAGGAGCTGAGGATGCAAACCTGAGTAAGAAAAGATCTGATAATGGTTGAATATAATGAAAGGCAATGAAAAAAGTCAAGGCTCTGCACAGATTCTCAAGGGAAGAACCCCTTATTCCTACTCCCAGTTTTTACTGATATACTCATGCACAGCCTAGGAAATGCTTTATGAATTTGAGATGGTTAATTTTATATGACAGCTTGACTAGCTCACCAAGTACTCAGATACTTGGTCATATATTATTCTTAGTGTGTCTCGGGGTGTTTCTGGATGAGATTAACATTTGAATCAATAGGCTGAGTATAGCCTGATGTGGGTTAATTTAACATCCAATCAGCGGAAGACCTGAACAGAATTTTTAAAAAATGAGTAAGAAAAGATTTTGTCTGTGTGACTGCCCTTGAGCTGGGACATTGCTCTTTTCCTGCCTATAGACTCAGACAGAAACATCGACTCTTCTTAGGTCTTGAGACTGTTAGCTTTCAGTCTGGAATTTATATCATCACCTTTCCTGCTTGTCAAGTCTTCAGACTCAGACTGGAACTACACCATCATCTCTACTGGGTCTCCAGCTTGCTGACAGCAGATCTTAGAACTCATCATCCTCTATAATCACAAACCAGTTCTTTATAATCCATCCACCCACCTATCCATCCGTCCATCCATCCATCCATCCATCCATCTACTCACACATCCTACTGACCTTGTTTCTCTGAAGATCCCTCACTAATATACAACTCTTCCATGTACATCCTGTGGTGGCTTTCTAAATTGTCAACTTGACAATGCTGAACTACATTTTCCAGAATTTTCTTCCCTATATGTTTAAGGCGAACCTTAAGATACATTTTGCCCAGGATTAGGAAGCAGTGACCATCTTGCATTCCTGTGTAGGGGCAGGGCTGGGGGATTGTAGGGGTGGGAGGTGCAGAGGCAGCAGGTGCTGTTACAACTCACATGCGTTGTGATCTGCTGGCCCACTTTCTCAGTGTGGGACAACTGCTGGGCCTGCAGCTTGTCCACCTGTCCCTGGATCCTTCCTCAGCTTCCCTGACCCATGAGGCAAGCGCACAACCAGCTCTGACAAAAAGCCCCACTACTATCGCAGGACACCGGCATTCCTGAAGTTGACTGCAGTAAGAGACATTGCTGTTGGTGCATCTTCATGGGCTCTGCTGTAGACTTACGGGTTCCAGTTCATTTCTCTGTTTATGCCGGTTTCTACACCTTTGTCCTGTGGACACCTGGGTCAGCTAATTCTTTATGTGGGGAATCGTCCTGTGCAGCGAGGATGTTTCCTAGCATTTCTGACCTCTTATCCCCCGGATGCCAGTACCCTGTCCTTCAGCTGTGACAACCCCAGACGTCTGCAAATGTTGTCAAATGACCCCAAGAGGGAAAAATTGGGCCTGATTGAGAACTGATTCTTTATATTCATCTTCTGTCCTGATGATCCATATTCTTCATTTTATTATGCTTCACAGACATTGCACTTTCACACATTGAAGTTCTGTGGCAACCCTGCTTGAGCAAGTCTATAGGCCCCGTGTTTCGAACAGCAGGTTCTCATTTTGCGTCTCTGAGTCACATTTAATTCAGAATTTCTTCAGACATAATACTATGTCATACTTCATGGACCACAGTCCAGTGTACATATACCTTCTGTATGGTCTGAGAAACAAAAAATATTGGTGTGGCATTCATTTTATTGCAGGAGATGTGGGACCAATCTCACAATAACTCCGGTATCTGCACATATCTGCTGCAACACAGCCTTGCAGAGACTCATAGCACGATCCCATAATTGTGAACTGTCACATCCCCAAATGAACCTCTCATTGTATGTCTCTCTCCTGCTGGTTCTGTTTTCTTCTGACATAATCCTGACTGACATCACCCTTAGAGTTGGTTGAATCTTCCTAAATCTTTTGGACCACTTTACTCCTTTTCCTCATCCCTTTATACTGGCAAAATCCCACACCAACTCCACTTCCTTAATGAGATAACACTGCCTTGGAAGAGGGACAAGCAAATCCATCAGAAGTATGTTTGGATCGGATCTAGTTATCGTACTATCATGTGGGAACGTACACTCTGACCTTCATGCTGCTGGGGAGTCCAAGGACCTGGCTGAGCTTAGGCAGAGCTGTGGAGAGTCTTGGGATTCAGAACTACAGGAGGTTTTATTGCTTTGTTGAGAATCTACCTAGAGGGAACACCTAGCACTGTGTCTGGTGTTGGGCATCTGAGGGTCAACCAAACAGACAAGATCTCTGCCCACCTGAAGCTTACAGTGGAGCTGGAGAAATGGTCAAGGTCCATGAAGAAACACTATGGTCCTAGGAAAGGCTACGTGCAGATGGAACAGGTGGTGAGAGATGGCTTTCCTGAGGGAGCGATGGCTCCAGTGAGAAGTCACTGAAAGAGTTCCAAGCAGGCACAGGAAAGAAGCTGGGCCACTCAGAAAGCTGAAAGAGTGCCAGAGGCGCTAGAGTGTGGTGAACAAGTGGAAGAGAGAAGACAGATGAGGTTTCAGAGGACAGAAGGGATCAGATGGCTCCAGGGCTTTTTGATCAAGTAATGAGTTTGGATTTTACTCTTTGGATAGAGTGACAAATACTTTTAGTCAAGAAGTGGCAAATTTGATTGATAATTTTGAAAGATACCCCTTGTAACTATATTGAGAATACATGACGTGCCGAGGAAGCTAGTGTGGGAGGACCTGTGGGACAGTCTGGAGGGAGATGACAGAGGCCTTCACAAGATTGAGGCAGTTCAGATGGTGCAAAGTGAATGGATTAGACATCATCTGGAAATAGGTTGTATACAACTTAGCATTGACTTCAGAGTGAGAGGTGCTGAGGGGTGGGGTTAAGGAAGACTCCTAGCTTTAGCTACCCATGGGCGGTGGTAACAGGAGATTGTGTGCTGCCTTCCCACGATCAACTGGAAGAACTGGAAGGATTAATACCCATTCCTTCAACCTCAGTGTTGAATCACTTTATAAATGCCACTCTGCAGTATGGATATAATGTCAAGAACAACAGTGGGACTATTCTTTATTGTTTTTTGATTTCTTCTGTTCAAACGAGCATTAAAAGAATCTAGCTTGGGCTGTATCTGTCAGTTGCAGTTCCCGAGCATGAATCCAAAGATGAAAGACTCAGTTTTGAAAACTGGACACCCACAATGTAAGTTTCCAGGCAAAATGGCAAAGTAGCATTGCCATTATTTGGGGATCCTCTTTGTGGCAGAATGCTGCCACATGCTTTTTTCCACTGCGTGTTTGTTTCCTTCATCCAGCCCTTGCTCTCCCAGATCCTGAAAGAATCAGGGCCCCGGATCAGCCTCTTGCAGCAGAAGTGAAAGCAAAGAAATCAAGCACTCTACACAGGTGCCCCACCACCTGGACACGGTAAACTTGAACACATAATCATTCTGTACCATTTTGTAAAGTGATTCAGTAGCAAATCATCCGTACCACAAAGTTTTCCTGCCCAGAGCCTACAGAAGGGAATACGGTTCTGCCAGTGTCTTAATTTTAGCTGGATTAGCTCCAAATCAGATGTCTAATTTACAGGCACTACAAAATAGTACGTTTGTGGTTTTTAAGCCGCTAAGTTTATGGTCATTTGCTATGGTAGCAATAGAACAACAATGTAGGATCCCAGAGAGACAGGCTGGAAACTCAAATAGTGACCCAGAGATTTGGGAGGGTTATGACAGCTTCAGTCACAAAGTCAAGGATATGGCCATAGAGGTAGGGTCATCAACCAGATTGTTAGAAGAACTCACCTCAGGGAACCAGACTGTTTACAACAAAAGTTCTGTCACCATTTCTATACATAGGTCAAGATTATGTGGCAAATTATGAATGCACTGGAGTTTTTTGTTTGTTCTTTTCACTAGCAGACATCCCCAGCAGACACTGTCCCTCCCCTTCCTGCAGCTGATCTTTAATAGTGTTTACAGCTCGCTGGTATAAACTGTGCTGCACAGAATTGGATTAGGGAAGATCTGGTCCAAATTAGAGCTGTAATAAATGAGCACTGTTTACATTTCCTCACACCCACCGTTCTTCACACACACACATCAAATTACTCTGGAAATGAAATGCAAAATAAAATGAGGAAGGATTCTGGTCTTCATTAACGTGTAATTATAAAAGGCTGAGGCTTCCCGGCTGGGCGGAGAAGTAAAGTCTATAATAGGGCTGGGAATGCTGGAGGATGGGACAGTCTTCTCACTATTAACTATAGTTGAATGAGTGTCTTCACATCCTTACAAAGGGGTGAATAAAAAGGACTTAGATGAGATCTGTAACCCCCCCACCCCCCATAGAATCTTAATGAGAGGAGGAAAGCAAGTGGGGAGGACCGTTCATATGGTGGAACTAGCAGCTAACGGTCTAGTAGTCGACTCATTTAATTCCCCTGTCCTCCCCGTTGTTTTAATAACCTTAGGAATTTAATGAGTAACTTCTAACTCATTTTTATTCCCAATCTTAAACCACTTAGTCTTTTGTTTGGAAGTAGCAAAAATGATAGAGATGTTTTTGATTTACTTCAATTTATTTTAAGGATATTTGGAGTCTCAGTGTTGGGAGAACTGAGGAGAGGCCTCATGGAGTTCTGCCGAGGCTCCGGGAGGCTGCGTGGGGAAGCCGTGCATTCAGCACCTCTCTCTGTCTGTATGATGGGATGCTAGTAGTGTAGCTGGTTTCACAGGGTTATTGTGGGAACTTATGAGATCGTACATGGTACTGATGCTCAAGGAAGGAAAGTTGTTATTTATCATCTCCATTCTTGGAGGTAAACTATGGAAAAGAGAGAAGAAACTGTGGCCTTCATTCGAGTCTCCTTTCCCGCTTCCTGTGGCCTGCTTGGATTTCATTGTAAACTTTGCTTTTGATCTAAAATTTGACTAACTCCTATCTACAATACTTTCCCAAATTCTAAATAAGGAGGGGATACTAATTATTTTTCTTGTTAATTCATATAATGGCGATTTGTAAGGGTATTTTGGTAAGAAGATGTATTTTCCTTAGTGAGCTTGTAAATACCCTTTAAGGTGTGCCCTGGTGGCTTAGGAGTTAAGTCTGCTCGTTCGCACAGTCCAGTGACCTGAGTTTGTGACCCAGGCCCACCAGGAACAATCAAAATGAACAACTAACTAAATAAACACTTCTTACTCTCCTCTCCTCCTGCCTGCCTGTCTGCTTCCTTCCTCTAAATGAAATAAAAACAATGTACTTTAAATGTGGAGTTGTAGTTTCCTACATGGTAGGCATTGAAATCACATATGGTCATTCAAATTTAAGCCAATTAAAATTAAATAAAATTCACAATTTAATGCCTAAATTGTGCTAGCTGTACTTCAAGTGTTCAATACCACATGGCTAGTGGTTACTAGACTGGGCAGTGAAGATGTAGAACATTACCCTCACTGTTCTATTGTGTTTCTGCCGACTATCCTAAATTGTGTTCAGTAAACACTGGATAGAAAGTCAAAGAGATGGGGGTCACAGTTTTGAAAGACTAGGTGGAAAGGTAAAGCAGAGACATTTTATTGTATCCATTTCTTAGACTTGTGAAGAACTTGTCCTGCATTTGCTTATTAAAACCAGTAAATACTGAACAAAATTGCCCATAAATTGTCTATGGAAGAGATGAGAAGCAATGGATTTTTAATGGATATTTTTACACTATTTATGGTTTTTGCTGATGTACTTCATTTTGAATACCAGAAATTAATTCATCAAATATTTACTAAGTGCCTCCCATGTGCCATGTGGATATCTAGAGAGGAAATGTTCCAGGGCTATTTAAAAAAAAAAAAAAGGAAAAGAAGGGTATGGAATGTGGAGATGGAAAAGAAAAGACTGGAGAATGAAGATGGACAAAATAGGTTGATCAGAGAAAGCTCTCCTTAGAGGGGAGACTTCAGTGAGACCTGAAGGAAGTGCAGGATCCTTGGGGCTCCATAAGGACACATATCCACAGGGGCACAGGTCCTTGAGCAGGACCATGTCTGGTGTGTTCAAGGCACAGAAGAGAGGCCTATGTGACTGGGACACTATGATGGAGGAAGAGAATGAGGGATGTGAGATCTGAGAGGCATAGGAGAAGGAGGGCAGCCCAGGTTGTGTTTTATAGGGCATTGCTAGTACTTTGGTTTTTACTTCGTGTGAAATAAGGCATCACCAAGGTTTTAAAGCAAGACAGACGAATCTGACTTAGGTTTTAAAAGGAATCTTCTGGATCCTGAACTGAGAGGGTTGTGGCGTTGACCAGGGTGGTTCACAGCAATGTGGGGGGAGAACTGGTGGATTCTGGATACATTTTAAGAGAGGGCTAGCAAGGTGTGTTGACAGGTTGGATGGGTGTTTGAAAAAAATGCAGGATTCAAGAGGACTAACATTTCTGGCCTGAACAACCTTGAGGATGGAGTTGCCCCCAGCTGAGATGTGGAAAACAGTCGCCAGAACAAGTGTCTTTCTGTTTTGGTCATGAGGTAGGGAATGAATTAGAAATTCAATGACAAATATAGTCTAGGACACATCAAGTTTGGGATGTCTTGAAGTAGAGAGACTGAGTAGATGGTTAAATATAAGAGTATGGCGATACCTCCAAAAAATCAGATATTGTAGAAATAGCACAGTGTGAAAATTGACACAGACTAGTAATTGGTATGTAAAGAAATCCTACCAAAAATATATTTATTTAATCATTCACTAAATTGACATCAGTTCTAAATATGGAAATACTTCGTATCAGGTTAACAAGTTGGGCGCTTTCCTCCAAGTTGCTTTGCAATTTATTGAAAGCAAGTGGAAATAATGATAGTCATGTGCCCTCTATGTAAATCCTGAATTTTATTGTTAAGAACTGCTTAAACAATGTATACCGGTATAAGCATTAAGCAATATCTATATCTGCCTTGTTCAGTACAAATGTCTTGAATTCCACTACTAGCCTCAATAGAGCATTTGAAATTTGACTAGTCCTAATTGAGTTGTGCTATACTGATAAAATCACATTTGAGTTCAAAGATTTAATGTGGAAAAAAGAATGCAAATAACTCAGTCAATTTTTTATACTGATTACATGTTGAGATAATACTTTGGCTATAATAGGTTGAATAAAACACATTATTAAAATTATGCATCTTTTAGTTCACTTATCATGATTTTTGCCTGATTGTGCCACCTATTTCCTTTAACCTTTTTAAAAAAAATTTGAGGACAGGTACAGGCAAGAATGAAGGTGAGTAGGCAGGCAGAGAGAGAAAGAAGAAACACTCATTTATTTTATTTAGTTGTTCATCTTGGTTGTTCCCTGGGGCCAGGTGTGAACCTTGGTTCTTGGGATGTGTGTGGACTACGTTTGGTGGCCTTACCCACTTGGCCACCAGGGCGCGCCTCTTTTTAACTGTTTTTCTTAAACTAGACCATTTTTAATTAGAAGTGTGGTCTGCATTATATTTCTATTGAACAACACTAGTCTAAATTACATCTTTAGACTTAATTTTTTTCAAACAACTGACTTTTCTTAGGAAGAAGTTGGTTTATAATTTATCTCCCCACTGTGTTTTCCACTATAGAGAAGAGGGTCCAGAATGGTTGCAGGCTTGGGCTTCCTCCCTGCATTGCAGCAGGAGGCCCTGAAACCTGTCCTTATTACAGGGCTTTTGATTGGTAGTTTTTTCCCCTCCAACTACCAGATTAAAGGTGGTAATTATGTCCACATTGTCTGACTCAGTGCTTCTGGTGTGTGACACAAGAGCTGTTTTTAGGCAGTTCTTAGAGAGCAGCATGCTATCCTCCCTGAATAGATAATGAAGGTTGGGACTGAGCCCCCACAGCTTTCCTATGTGGCTTGACACCTCCAAGCCAGCTTGGAGTTGCAAGATGAGAGGGAAGAATAGTTCTGAGAACCCCTGGGAAGTGTAGGGGGGACCCCTGCTGTTTTCTAAAAGGCATTCTAAGAAAAGACTTCACAGAAAATCAATTGCTATCACTTAAGACCTTTCCTTTAACTCAATATATTCCATTGTAAGCTTTTTATTTTTTCTTCAAAGGGGACAAAGCAATGTGTGAAAAATTGTATACTGTTCCTGTGGTGTCTTTGAAAGCAAGTTTATAAAGTCCTGATATGCATTCTTATTAGTTAGGAGACTCAAAGAGATGAGGGTGTCAATAAAAACCATCCTTTAAGACAGACAGTTTTTGAAGAAGGAATAAAGGGTATTGTTGGAACAGAATGATATGGGTTCAGGAGGAAAGAAGTAGATTTGAAGAGAGAAAAAGCACTGAGGTTCTCCCACCCCTCCCCACGAGGTTTCAGAATCAGGCTTCCAGGACCTTTCCTGCTTTCACTTCCCTGAGACTCCAGACTGCATTCCCTAAGGGAATCCGGGGAAGATTCCTGCTGGAAAGGGCAGATCCTATAAATCCATGAATCTCCCCCTTTTGCTCTCTCTGCCCCTAATGCACCTCATTTGTAAATCAGATGTTTTGAATGTGTCTGCCGCTTTTACCCCAGTGTGCTGTATGGTTAAAGCATGGAGTCCAGAGGCAGAAAAAAGCCTGGGGTCTAATCCAGTTCTTTTACCTGCTAGCCTTGTGACCTCAGCTAGCTGCCTACTCTCTCTGGGAGCCTCCCTTCCTCCTCTGCCCAGTGGGGCAGCTGAGACAGGGGAGGAAGAAGCATATGTCTGCTGGGCTGAGGGTTTGGCACACGGGAAGAGCTCAGAAATGTGAGCTGTTATTATTATAGCAATAATTAGGTTCAATTTTAGGGAACAACTTAAATACGTAACTTAAATGTGTCTGAAGTTCATGGATGCTAGAATATTACTTTCCTCAGTGTGTCTTATTTTGGCATAAAGTACTGAATGGTTTGTATCAGGTGCTTGGTTCATAGGGACAGGGATCAGCCAATTTGTAATTTCTTAGGTGTGGATAACTACCAACAGGGACAGTGTGCTTCTTAACACACACACACACACACAGACTTCCTCTATTAAAAAAAAGTCAAATATCAATAAATCAGTAATTCCCAGCATTTGCATATAGTATGCAGTGTAGCTGGATTATAGAAACATGTCTCCTACAGCGCAAGGAGTGAGGAAGTGTGGTGCAGGAATCCATGCGGACTAAGGACTTGCTTCATCTTCTGTAAAGGTGCTTTCTAGGGCTTGTGAAGGGCCTTAGAAGGCTGATGCATGCAAACCTGAGCTGAGTAGATAGCATATGTTATCCCTTATTCTTAATACTTCTTGCTATCAGAAAACCTTGGTGGATTATAACTAGTGCTTTCCAGAGCCACCAGCTGTATAGACTCGAGACACTGATGAGCATCTTTGACTTCGGACCATAGTCTGCCTCCAACCCCCATCGCCCATGGGACCTGGGGTCTGAAGATCTTACAAAATCTCTGCCTTCTCCTGGACTCCGGGATATTTGCAGGGGAGCCTAGAGCATTTCCCTCTGTCTTACTCAGCTGTTTGCAGCCCCACCACCGTGCCTGCCAAACTCAGGCCTAGAGCACAGCGGAGCTGGTCGCAGTACCCCCACGATTATCTTTACTCTGGCTTCTGGCCCTTTTCCTTGTTTCTATACAATATTTTAGCAGAAAGTGTTCCAAATGGCACATCGAAACAAAGCCGGACCAAAATCTTAATATGGACCACAGCCGACTAGGGAGAGAGAACTTTTCGTTTCTGGGAGCTCCTATGGACAAGTAGGACAAGAAGAGAGTAAAACTTGGGGCTAAGAGGACCCTAGCCTGCTCTGTGCCGCTGACATGGGGGCAGGAATGGTGCCTGGATCGGTGCGGCCCACTGAGCCAAAAAACTGACTCCCTGGAACCCTCAAGAAAAGTCCCCCAGACTCTGGACAAGAGAAGCTGCAAATTGAAATGACTGAGTTTGACATCAGGCTGTCCCTGGGGCTTTGCCATCTCACTGAGTCTGGAGCATCTGCTCCCTCCCTTCCCCCAGGAGGCTTGTGGGAGGCAGGAGGTGTGGGCAGCTGAGGAGGAGGTGGAGCTGTGGCATTCATGGGCACCGGCTGCCAGTTCCTCAGGGAGAGAGAGGTGACGGGAGTTGGCGGGAACAACATAAGGGTGGACAACCAGCCTGAAATAATAATGACCACTTACTGAAATTTGTGGGAGGATCAATCAAGAAAGCACTTCCTACACATTTTCTCACTCTCTCTGGGGACAGGTGTGCAATTATCCCCATCACAAGATGGATGAAAAGAGACTATGAACTTAAGGTGCTTGCCCGGAGTCTCGGGCTCACTAGGTTGGAGAGCCAGGATTGAAACTTAAGCCAGGCAGTCTTCAAAGCCAAATGAGCTCCCTCCCTCCAGTCCTTCAAACCCTAAGACCTGTAGAGAGTTAGAAATGTGTTCAGTCAAAGCTGGCAAACAGTATATGAGGCTAGGCTAGAGAGAGCTTGTCTGGAAAAGTTTTCTGAATTTCAAGTAATTTTTTAAATGTTATAAATTATTTTTATTTTAGTTTCTTTCATTTATATGGCCTCATGATTTCTTCAAAATAATCGATTTACACGTCAATCAGTGAATATATTACATCTTCTTCCCATCGCCTCTCTCATTTATATTCTCTTCACTCCAGTTTCCCTCCCCCCGCCCCCCTACTTCTAACAGTCTTGCATCCTGTGAGTTTTGTGGATTTTTTTTGTCCCCTCATTAGCTTTGTTTCTTTATGTTCCACATATGACTGAAACCATCGGGTACTTTTCTTTTTCTTCCTGGCTCATTTTGCTTAGTATAATCACCTCCGGTTCCATCCAGGTTGCTGCAAAAGACACAGTTTCATATTTTAAAATACTTGAGTAGAATTCCATTGAGTATAAATATCACAGCTTCTTTATTCAGTCATCTGTTGGCAGACATTTTGGTGGTTTCCACGTTCTGGCTATTGCTATGAATTGTGCTGCTATGAACACAGGGGTGCAGGTATCTTTTCGATGAATGTTTTTGTATTCTTGGAGGTTTACCTAGAAATGAGATTGCTATATCCAACAGTAGTTCCATTTTTTGATGAATCTTCACACTGTTTTCCATAGAGGTTGCACTAATTTCATCCCCACCAACAGTGTTAGAGTTCCCTTTCCTCCCCACCAGCTCCAACATGTGTTGTTTCTACACATCATTGTAATACAGGTGATTCTAGCAGGCATGAGATGATTTCTCATTGTGTTTTTATTTGCATTCCCCTAATAATAAGTGGTGTAAATCATTTTTCATGTGGTTAGAAGACACCTGTGTGTCTTTTTCTGGAAAAGTATCTGTTTGGTTCTTCTGCCACTTTTTTAATTGTGTTTTTGCTTTGTTGTTGTTGAAGTATATGAGCTTTTTACATATTTTGAAGATTAATCCCTTGTCTGATATCTTTTGTGCAAATATCTTCTCCCCATCAGTAGGTAGCCTCTTTGTTTTACTGGTGGTTTCTTTAACTGTATAGAAGCTTTTTCATTTACTGCAGTTCTGTTTGTTTAATTTTGCTTTTGTTTAGTTTGCTGTTAGTGTCACTTTCCCAGAGGCCTTTCTGGAGTTGATGTCATGAGGAATATTGCCTATATTTTCTTCTATGTATTTTATCCAAGTCTTTAACCCATTTTGAATTAATTTTTGTAGATGGCACTAATTTCATTTTTATTTTGAGGCAACAGGGGACATTAAAAACGTTTGAGCAAGTGGATGCCTGGTAAGTCCTTGGCTCAGGAAGATTATTCCTGCTCCTCCGCATCTTTTGCTGCACTGGACAAGCAGAGGGTGAAGGCAGGGAGTCCTTGGAGAAGGCTCCTACAGCAGTTTTGGGAAAGAGGCCACAAAGTTCTGGACTAGAGTCACAGTGCATCTTTACTTGTTTTATACCACCTGCTCCTCAGGTCTCCGCTTCATGTCATTTCCTCAGGGAAGTCTTCCTCAGTTGCCCAGTCTAGGTCAGATGCCCCTGTTAGGACTTCATGCCCTACTTTTCACTCTGTGATAGCACATATTACAACATAATTGAATGATGTGTAGTCATTTGTCAGCATTGTCCTCTATATGACTGTAAGCTCCAGGAGGCCAGGTCTAGTACCGTGCTTCCTACTGCTGTATCTCTGGGGTCTGGTGTGGTTCCTGACACATGGCGGTGCCCTTACCTGTTTACGGTAATGAATGAATAGGAGTGGAGTAGTTTGGAGTTGGGTATAAGAGAGGATTCATGCACGGAGGTATAAGAGATATATATCTGACTGGAAATGGCCACTGATTGACTGTGCAAGAGAGGGAAGAAGGGGAAAACAATGTCAAAGGTTAGAACCAATCGGTTTTTCCTGTGACTAAATCCAGTCATGCAGAAGAAGGAAGAAAAGGGGACTTCAGAGGGGTTGGATGAATTCAGCTTTGAAATCAGCATATTAAAAGGTCATCCAGGTGTAAATGTCTAGTACACATGTGGAAATACCAGTCTGGAGATTAGGAGAACAATCTAGGTGACAGTTAGGGGCATTAGACATGGGGCTGCTCTCCTGTGGTCTTGTTCTCCTTTCTGGCACTGACTTGACTGGGTACACAGGAACATTCCTTTCTATCCTTTTGGAGTCAGTGATGGCATTGTGACAGGATTCTGCTAATGAATATGAAGCAAGTATGTGTGTTATGTCTTGGTGGAAGCATTGAAGAGCTAGTGTGAGCCTCCTCATATGCTCTCTTCTGCTATCACATCAGCTATTCCAGATGGTCAGGTTTCTCAGACTGGGTCCTATGTGAGGACAAGGAGGAGAGTACCCTGTCAGCATGTAACAGAAGCAGAGTGTAAGTGAAATAAACCTTTAGCGTTTGAAGCTGCTGAGATTTGGGAGTTGTTTGTTATAGCAGCATAACCTAGTCTAAACTGACTGATAAAAGAACTGAACACGTTCGGTCAGTTCAGTTCTTATTTATGAGTGCTCGTCCTGCCAGGTACAGTGTTGGGTGCTGGGGATACTAGGATGAGCAAGACATACATGGTTCCAAGGGAGAAAATGTGGAAAGTAAGAGAAGGGAAAAAAGAGCAGGGTTGAAGGTGAGAGTTGCTATCATTAGGGAACCAGAAGAGGACCAGATGACACAAGGCTCCAGAAAGCCCTCAGAACAGAAGGATGCAGCAGACCCAGGGGAAGGACACAGCCTGCTTGCCTTGTGCCCCCAAGAGGACTGAAAAGACAGGAAGAGGAAGAAGTGGGTGCTGAGTGACCTTTCTCCGGCTTGTTTCCCTAATGCAGTTGTTCTTGAAGCGTGGCCCTGGACCAGCAGCATCAGCCTCACATGCGAACTTGGGAGAAATGCAGAATCTCAAGCCTTAACACAGAGCTTGTGAACCAGAGGGCCCAGAAAAAGGTTTTGACAACCCTTTAGAGATCTGGTGCATGCTTGAGTTTGAGAACTACTGCTCTGGTGCAACCCTTCTTAAAGCACCCAGTCAACTTCCTAAAAAGCAGCACAGGGCTCCCAGGTTACTAGAGGCTATAGTTGTGTTCTCTTCTAGTGGTTATGCTGAGAATTACTAAATTAAGTTCCCGTGATCACCTGAGAGGACAAGACACCAGGGACAGAGACAGGGGAAGGTAAGGGTGCTGTGCTCTAGTAACAAAAGACCACATTTGGGTTGCAGCTGCCAAGCTACTTTGGAAATGGGCATCTACTGGGAACCACAGATCCTGCGTCGGGCTGGGACCCCTGATTTCTTGGAAGTTTTTGTCCCTGTGACCCAACTGGCAGGAGAGAGGGAGTCAATCCCATTGAAGAATGGGGAACGGACAGACTGGGAGGACCCTGTCATGTGACAGGCACTCCTGTGCTTGCTCCTCTCATTTAATCCTCATAACGTTTCCAGGAAGATTGATGGATTGTTCTTGTGCCATATGACATGGGGACAGGGTGCTTAGTGAGATTATGGAACTTGTCAGTAGGGGTCACCCAGTGATCAGGGAGTAGGTTCACCAGGCCTGGTGATTCCATACTCACTGATTATCTGTTGCATTTCCCCTTGTCTCTGGGCTCTGTCAGTCTGAGGTTACCCACACACTCACGATTGAAGCTGAGCTGCTTTCGGAAGTATACGTGGGTATTAGCAGAGGGAGAGAATAGGGGAGAACATTCTAGGCACAGAGAAGACGCCTGGGAGGAAGCAAATCTTGTATGAAGGTCGTTAATGTGCACAGCACATGAGTGAGGTGTATGCGACGTCAGGTGGTGGCAGTTAGGGAGACACTACATCACGCAAGCCCTTATAGGACAGACACAGCAGAGGTACCACTTGGAGAATGTGAATGACAATCAGTGTTTCTAACTCACGAGTGTCTTGTGAAAACAACATGGAGAACAGAAAAAGACTAACAACTGGCTCTACAGGTTGGCAAGAGACACGGGCATTTAACAGACAATACAGCAGCAAAGAGGAGCCCCCAGAAAAGAGAGTTTCGCGGTGCACACGTGATCTGCCTTCTCCTACCAGAGCCCAGCTGAAGCTGCACAGGCCCCGCAGACATTCTAAAGAGTGCAGAACAGTCACGGTGACCTCCAGCATCCACCCAGGGTTTGAGATAGTAGGATCCTACTGCTGAGTCCCTCTTCTCCCGGCGCAGACTGCAGGGCCAGCCCCACTGATCTCTAGTGGCGCGAACTCAGACAGAGCAGGGAGCCGCAAGCCTGACCTAGAACTGCGCAACGCTGCCGGCGACTCTTGGCTAACAAAGGGGAACCATGGAAATGGGAGCCCAGTGGCTGTAAAACTACATGTCCTTTGTCTTCATGCACCAGGGGTTAGAAGCAGCAGCAATCCCCTTGCTGCCTCGCCCTTCTCCTGCAAAAAGAGCACAGTCTCCCTAACCTTAGTGGCATGAACTCAGACAGAGCAGGGATCCATAAGCCTGCATCAAACTGAACAATGCTGCTGGCAACTCTTGGCCAGAAAAAGCCCAGAAGGAGAAAATTGGAGACAGAAAGAACAGGAGCATACAGGTGCTGCACACCTTCCACTACACACCTGGGGACTTGGGCCTCTTGGGAATCAGAATCCAGTGGCTAAGACTCTGGAAGAACTGCCTGAGGAAAGGACTTGACCCAGATGTTTTGGTGAATACAAAGGACATGAGCTCAGACAGCAGACTTAAATCACATAGCCCCAGGCAGCAGTATTCTACCAACAAAACAAACCTACCTCCCCACAACCATCAGGTGGCAAAACTACATGCTCACAATCACTACACCCCCAACACCTTGCCCACCCCCACCCAGCAGCCATCATCACTCCCTATCACAGCAAGACACACTATGGAAGCTTGTAAGGGTCAAAAATACAAAATAAAGCAAAAATAGAGTGCCCTCTGGTGAAAATTAAAACAAACAAACAAACTAGCAGATCAACAAGATCCAAAATCATGGGAAAAAAAACACAACACACCCTAAAACCTCAGGAAATGGAATCGCAATAAAATGACAGCTCATCAGAAATTAACTTTGAAGATACAGAAGAAGGTTTTTTTCTAACAGGTAAAGAATTCAAGTCTGCAATCATAAAAATATTCAGAGAATTAAAAGAAAATTCAGATAAACAAAACAAAGAGCTTAAACAAACAATTAAGCACCAACAGGCAGAGATTGAAGCTCTACAGAAAAACTATCAGGAACACAGGATTTAGAGGAGATAATTCAGGAAACTAAGAATAATATAGAAAGCTGTGGAACTAGAATAACCCAAATGAAGGAAAGGGTTAGTGATACAGAGGATGGTAATGCAGAAAGGAGCCAAGAGGAAGAAAGAGAAATAAAATGCAAAAAAAAAAGAAAAAGAAACACTCAGAGAACTATGAGACACTATCAGGAAAGGCAACATTAGAATACTGGGTATCCCAGAGGGTGAGGAGAAAAAGAGAAGAACAGAGAACATCTTCAAGGCAATAATGGCTGAAAACTCCCCAAATCTAAAACAAGTAATGAACATACAGGTCAATGGCGCAAACAGAACATCCAGTTACATAAATCCTAAAAAAACTACATTGAGGCACATAATTGTGAAACTATCAAAAATCTAAGACAAAGAAAGAATTCTAAAGGTAGCTAGGGAAAAAAATGTAGATAACATATAAAGGCACTCCTATCAGACTAACCTCAGATTTCTCAGCAGAAACCCTGCAGGCTAGAAGAGAATGGAATGATGTCTTCAAAATACTTCAAGACAAAAAATGCCAGCCAAAGAATAATACTATGTCCTGCAAAATTCTCTTTCAAATTTGAGGGAGAAATTAAGTTTTTTTCAAACAAACAAAAGCTAAGAGAGTTTGCAATCACGAGACCTCCACTACAAGAAATGTTAAATGTCAAAAAGACCCTCCTAGCTAAACCAAAGAGGAAAAGTGTCACAAAAATATGATAAAGTAACAAAGAGAGCAGCATAACCAGAAAACAAAAATCAAAATGGCAGTAGCAAGTTCTCAAAAGTCAATAGTTACTGTAAATGTACATGGATTGAATCAAAAGGCACAGAGTTGCTAAATGGATTAAGAAACATAACCCGACTCTATGTTGTCCACAAGAAACTCATCTTAGGTCAAGAGACAAGCAACAGCTTAAAATGGATGAATGGAAAATGGTACACCAAGCTAATGCTAAATCCAAAAGAGCTGGAACAGCTATACTCATATCAGATAAGGTAGTCTTTCAACCAAAGACAATGAAAAGATAAAGATGGACATTTTATAGTGATAAAGTGATCAATACAACAAAAAAACTTAACACTTATCAACATTTATGCACCCAATAAAGGAGCACCCAAATATATCAAGCAAATATTAACAGATCTAAATAAGGATATTGAAAGCAACATAATAGTAGGAGACTTTAATACTCTTCTTTCAGTAAAAGACAGATCATCCAGACAGAGACTCAACAAAGAAACAAGATCTTTAAATGACAAAATAGAAAAGCTGGACCTAATAGACACATATAGAGTAATTCACCCAAAACTATAGACTATACATTCTTTTCAAGTGCTCATGGAACATTCTCAAGGATAGACCATATGTTGGGACACAAAACAAGTCTTAGTAAATTTTCAAAGATTGAAATCATACCTAGCATCTTTCAGATCACAATGGCATCAAACTAGAGATCAACCAAAAAGAGAGGAAAACTGCAAAAGAGTGGAGATTAAACAACATTTTGTTGGGCAACCAATGGGTAAAAGAGAAAATTAAGAAAGAAATTAAAAAATATCTGAAATCAAATGAAAATGAAGAAACAATGCATCTATGGGATGCAGCAAAAGTGGTAACAAGATGGAAATTTATAGCAGTACAATCCTACCTCAGAAAACAGGAAGAATCACAAATAAAAAACCTAAGCCATCACCTAAAGGAACTAAAAAAGCATAGAAACAGACACCTGAATCCAACAGAAGGAAAGAAATAATAAAGACTAGGTCAGAAATCAATGAAATACAGATCAGAAAGACTATCCCAAAAAAATCAAAGAATCCAAAAGTTGGTGTTTCAAAAGAATTTTTAAAAAGGCCATCAGCTAGATTCACAAAAATGAGGAGAGAGAAAACACAAATAAATACAATCAAAAATCAAAAAGGAATAATCACAACAGATACAACAAATACAGAAGACTATAAGAGAATACTACGTACAACTATATGGCAAAAAACAGAGTAACTTGAAAGAAATGGACACGTTTCTGGAAAGGTACAGTAACCCAAAACTAAACATAGAAGAACTAGAAACCATGAACAGATCAAACACAAGCAATTTCCTTAAATTGAAAATTCCAAAAACAAAATTCCCCAATACAAGAGCCCTGGACCAGACGATTTCACCAGTGAATTCTACAAAGCATTCAAAGAAGAATTAATTCCAATCCTTCTTAAATTGTTTCAAAAAACAGAAGAGGGAAAACTTCCAAACACTTTTTATGATGCCAGTATTATGCTGATTCCAAAACCAGATAAAGACTGCACTGGAAAAGAAAATTATAGACTGATATCCTTAACGAATACTGATGCAAAAATTCTCAACAAAATACCAGCAAATCGCATTCAACAATATGTAAAAAGAATCATACACCATGATCAAGTGAACTTTATTCCAGGGATGCAGGGATGGTTCAACATACACAAATAAATAAATGTGATACACTATATCAATAAAAAAGGACAAACCACATGATCATCTCAATAGATGCAGGAAAAGCATTTGATAAAATTCAGCACCCTTTTATGTTAAAAACTCTCCAAAAATAGGAATAGAAGGATAGTACTTCAACATTATTAGGACTATATATGACAAGCCCACAGCCACCCTTGTACTCATTGGAGAAATTTTTCCTAAGATCAGGGACAAGACAAAGAAGTGCACTCTCACCATTGCTATTCAGTATAGTGCTGGAGATCCTGGCCAATGCAATTAGACAAAAAAAAAAAAAAAAGTATAAAAGGTATCCAAATAGGGAAAGAAGAAGTGAAACTATCACTTTTTGCAAATGGCATGATAATATACATAGAGAACCCCAAAGAATCAAGTAAAAAGCTGCTAGAAATAATAAACAAATATAGTAAAGTGGCAGGCTACAAAATTAATATTAAAAAAATCTCTTGCATTTCTGTATGCTAACAATGAAAATACAGAAAGAGAACTGAAGAAAACAATACCATTTATAATTGCATCAAAAAATAAAACAAAACAAAAAAAAACAACCCTGTAATAAATCTAACCAAAGAGGTGAAGGACCTATACTATGAGAACTATAAGATACTACTGAAAGAAATAGAAGATGACACAAAGAAATGGAAAGATATTCCATGCTCATGGATTGGAAGAATCAACATAATCAGAATGGTCATACTTCCCAAAGCAATATATAGATTCAATGCTGTGCCCATCAAAATTCCAAAAACATTCTTCAAAGACATAGAACACAAAATAATGAAATTTGTATGGAACAACAAAAAACCCAGGATAGCAAAAACAATCCTCAAGAAAAAAAAACAACAGAGGAGTCATGCTCCCTAACTTCAAACTCTACTACAAAGCAATAATAATTAAAACTGCATGATACTGGTATAAAAACAGAAAGACAGATCAATGGAACAGAATTAAAAGTCCAGAAATAAATCCACATATATATGGATACCTAATTTTTGACAAAGGAGTCAAAAACTTACAATGGGGCAAGGACAACCTCTTTAATAAATGGTGCTGGGAGAAGTGGTCAGTCACATGCAAAAGGTTGAAACTAGACTGTCACCTAACACCACACACAAAAATTAACTCAAAATGGAATAAAGACCTAGACATAAGATCAGAAACCATCAAACACATAGAAGAGAAAGGAAGCAAAACATTAGACATAGACCTAAGAGATATTTTTGGCAACTCAACTCCCAGTGCAAGATAAATAAAATCCACAATAACAAGTGGGGTTACATAAAACTGAATTGTTCTTCTCAGCAAAAGAAATCACATAAAAACAAAAAGGCATCCAACTGAATGGGAAAAGATATTTGCCTCTCACACCTCAGATAAGGGGTTAATATCTAAGATATACAAAGATCATATACAAAAATCAACAAATTGGACAGCAAAAATATAAGCAATCAATCAAAAAATGGGCTTTGACCTTAATAGAAGCCTCTCCAAGGAAGACATATAAATGGCCAACAGGTTCATGAAAAGATGCCCTATGTCTCTTGTAATCAGGGAAATGCAAATCAAAACAATGGTGAGATATTACCTCACACCAGTATGAATGGCTATTATCCAAAAAAAAAAAAAAAAGGAAATATTAAGTGCTGGAGAGGATGTGGAGAAAAGGGAACTCTAATTCACTTTTGGTGGGAATGTAAAATGGTGCAACCATTCTGGAAAACAGTATGGAGAGTCTTCAAAGAATTGAGAATGGTAATTCCATATGATCCAGTTATTCCTCTACTGGGCATTTACCCCAATGAAACAAACACACTTATCCAAAGAGCTATATGTACCCCCATGTTCATTGCAGCACAATTTGCAATATTTAAGAGCTGGAAACTACCTAAATGCCCATCAAAAGAGGAGTGGATAAAGAAGATGTGGTACATACACACTATGGAGTACTATGCAGCCATCACAAGGAGAGATCCTGCCATTTGCAGCAACATGGATGAACTTGGAGAGAATTATGCTTATCAAGATAAGCCAGAAGGAGAAGGGCAGGCATCATATGGTAACACTCATATGATGGGTAAAGAGTAAGCAAATAAATGTTATAAATTAAACAACACCAAAAACAGGGAGTGGGAGAGAGAGACAGAGACAGAGAGAGAGGGAGAATACTACTCCAAACAACTATGGACTCTTAGAGATGAGAAACAGAAAGACAAATTAGGGGGTACCAAAGTGATGGGGGAGAGATGGTAGAAATGGGATGAGGGAATTAACTGTAAATGAAGGGAAGAAAAAAGGGGGGAATATTAGTAAATCTATTATGCTATTTGTAAATGTGAAAATACCACTATGTATACCTCAAAACAAGTCATTGTCAAAATGCAATATCCCTTCAGGAATAATAAAAAATAAAATTAAAAAAGAAAAGAGTCTTCCTACATTCAGGACATGAGTTCCCTCTTTCTTTCCAATCCTCACTTTGTGGCTCTTATATCAATTTTAAAATAAGTTTAATACCTCAATTAATTAATTCCCTATGAATAAAATTTCATACTAAAATTATTACAGAAAAAATTCAGCAGCACCAACAAAGAAATGTTATAACCTACAGCAAATGAAAAACCTTGGATCACATGAAACCCTAGTTTTCAAAGAGGTAATTGCTGTCATTTATTGGAAGCTTTCTACAAGACAAGCAGCACTTACTAAGTGGAGGCAATTTACATGTAATATTTCATTTATTTTTTATAACAACCCTATGAAGTAGGTAGCAATTTCCATATTTTAAAGATAGGAAAGTGAAACCCAGAGAGGTTAAGTCACTGGTTAAATCATCCAGATAATGAGAAGACATGGAGTCAAACCAGCTTTCTGATTCCTGCATCAGGCTCTATACCAGGGGACTTTTTGTGTCGGATGATCTGCAGAAGCTAACTGTCTGTGGGATTGGAGTTGGCAGGGTGTGAAGGGTCGAGGTCCTCTGGTATGGGGTCAAACTGGGAAGCTCTGACCCTGGAAATCCTGCTACTTCTTTTTGTCTCTAACTTAGATGTGATCAACCTATGAGCAGTTCACCCACGGCTATCTGTCATGACTTTTTAATTATGTAACTTTGCCACCTTTATAAAAATGAAAAGCCTCTTAAATACCAAATAATTATTTTTATAAATGGAGTGGAGGGATGCAGGGAAAATTTCTCTATCCCTCTGAGGTTCTTCTCAGGCTGGTCACGCAAACAAATGTTAACTTGATTAGTAAGAGAAAGAGACCAAATTTGACTACCCACATATGGAGAATTTAGATGACTCTACCTTCTAAAGTAAAGGAAGAGAGCAGGGACTTACATCCTGAGCTAAGGAATGGGCTAGGGGCCAGGGGTATCAAGGAGAGAAGAGGGGTCTTCACCTGAGTAGATGGCTTCAGATGACAAACCTTGCCTCTAAATGTTTGTCTTACCTTAAAATAGGTCTCTCCAATTAAAAGGTAATTTCTGGGCATGCCCTGGTGAAGTGAAGGTTAAGTCTGCTGCCTCCAGCCAAAAAAAGTCCACATACATTCCAAGAACCTGGATTCATGTCCTGGGACCAGTGAGAAAAACAGGATGAACAACTAAATACGAATCAAATAAAATACTTCATCCTCCTCTTCTTCTTGCCTGTTTGAATGCTCACCTTCATTCATGCCTGTACCATTCTTTTTTTCTTTCAAAGGTAATTTTTGGAGATAAACCCCCTCCCCCCACTTTTTTTAAAGGAAAGGTGGAATGAAGGTGAGCGGAGACACGTAGGCAGGAAGAGAGAGGAGGAAGAGGATGAAACATTTTATTTTATTTTTATTTAGTTGTTCATCTTGGTTGTTTCCCCCATTCCCAGGTGACAAACCCAGGTCTTTGGGATGTACGTGGACACCACTGGTGGACTTATCCGCTAGTCCACCAGAAGACACCGTAATCTTTAGTCTTTACGGTAAGGGTAATTTTTTTTTTTTTTTAAGAAAAGGTACAGGCATTCCTGAAGGCAAGCAAGCGAGTAGGCAAGTAGGCATGAAGAGAGAGGAGAGAGAAATGTATTTATTTTATTTTTTATTTAGTTGTTCACATTGGTTGTTTCTTTTGGACCCGGGACTTAAGCCCAGGGGTATGTGCTCTGTATTCCTTTGGAGGCAACTAAGTTAACCACTGCCCCACCAGGGCATACCGATTCGTTCCACTTCTTAATAAAATTTTCAGTTTATCTTCTTTTATACCTGAAAATGAAAATAATCTTAAATTTCAAAACCAGTTGGCTTTATCTGCCAAAAACACAATCCTTGACTGAGCAGCAGACATTCTTCTAAATAGTTTTGTATGCAAATGTCCCTATTACATAGTTTTTACAAGTAATTTTTGGAGCACAAAGGCTGGGCAGCAATGTGCATGTTATTTCCATTATGAATTTCACTCATTACAAACATAATTCATTGCCCTTAGGAATGCATGGAGAAATTTTGTGAATTTTTCTAATTTTTTTTTCAGGACATCCCATTTCTAAATTTAATTCTTTCTTATTTTCCCCAAAGTTCAGAATCTTCTTTTCCCAGTTCATATATCAGTGCCCTTTGTTCTTTATTTTTGCATTTTACTGTGTCTTTGCTTTAGTCTCTTTATGAATTCTCTATATTAGATGTGGCCAATGAAGATACATATGCCTCAGAAGGCTGTGTAATATGTCGTCTCTTAGTCTCATCTTTATAGGTTCTTACTTCACTGTCCATTCTGTGATTATAGCAATCTCTTTTTGCTAAGAAAAATTTTCTCACATGTTATGATTCCTTCTCACAAACTTAGCAATTAAAGTATTTGGCTGAAAACTTCCTAGTTTAAATAAAGGAAACAAAGAATTTTTACTGGCCAAATGTTAGTATGTGAACATCTAGAGCCTTGTATTCCGTTCTGCACATCACATCTTAAGAAGGACAAATCAGAATATGCCCATTGATAAGTTACCAGGAATTGGAAAATCATGTCCTGATGTATGATTCAAGGATGCTTTGGGAAAAAAGAAGTCTTAGGTGGGAGTGGGGCACGGTGTAATCAGAGATCTCCTAATCACAGATTAGGAGAGAATTGGGCTAGGATGGGGACCTC
The DNA here is from genome assembly GCA_004363575.1 of Solenodon paradoxus. Classification (NCBI taxonomy): domain Eukaryota; kingdom Metazoa; phylum Chordata; class Mammalia; order Eulipotyphla; family Solenodontidae; genus Solenodon; species Solenodon paradoxus. Next base: position 146,807 of record RJWH01002429.1, read on the forward strand.
CACCATGGGCTAGACTGGATGACTGCTCAGGAGGATATCAGTATTGGGGATGGAGGGAGGGGCTAGTACCCTGAGGGGCACCCAGGGGGAATGCTGGTGTTATCAAGCTTGGCCACCAGTAGAAAGAGCACTCTCCCGTGAGATGTGTCTTGCACATTCCCTGCACCCAGTGGCTTCTGTACTTTTAGTCAGACCTCACAAGCAGAGATGGTTGGTGGTCTTAAAAGACTGAACACAGGGCCACAGCCAAAAGTCATGGGACAAATTAAGAAAAACAGGCACTGTGAGAGAACACACAGTAGCCGGCGGAGACCTGTTGATAGACAGGAATCTTAATCCATGTAAGGCATTGAAAATATGAAATAAGAATTGGCGATTTTGAAGGAGAGTCAACTAGAGGTATTGTGATGCAAAAGTATTATTGCCAATATGAAGAATGAGTGGAAAAGATGAATGGATACCAAATGGTTAGAATCTAGAGACCAACTCATATGTACATAGGAAATTGGTATATGTATGTGGCATTATAAACTGGTGGGTGGGAGGAATGGATTATCCATCAATAGTCTGTGGAAAACTGGGTCCCTATTTAGGGAAAACTTGGCTTAGATCCTTACCTTGTTTGATATAAAAAATAAAGTTTAGGTAAATCAAAAAATATTAAATACTAAAGACAAAGTCAGATATCTATTTGAAGAAGGTGAAGAATATGTCCTGTGTGTGTGTGTGACATTGGAACAGAGAAGGATTTCTTCAGGAGCCGAAAAAGTGAAAACCACAGAAGGAGACAACTGCTAGTTAATGGCATCGTGTTAAAAAGTTCTGATGTCATAAACAAAGTCAGCAGATAGGTGATAGATTTGGAGATGACAAAGTGGTACTAAGTGACAAAGAAATAATCCATAGAATATAAAGAGAACTCCTGCAAATGAGATAAATAAAAGGAAAGGAAAGATAAAAGGGTATTGTGGCAGACCCCACTGATGCCCTGACACATCCCTTAGGTTATCTATGAGTTCATTTGCTGCTGTGGTGGAAGATTAACTGTATCACACAACACCCCACCTTAGGGTGGGAGCCTCTTTTTTCCTTAATATCAAGTACTGTTTGAGCATGCTCAGTGTAGGTACAGTGCACACTGGAAGGGCTGGTGGTTGAATTCATCCAGGGTTGACCCTTAACCCATGGTACTGGGGATAGTGTATAAACAGCTCAGCTTCCTCATTTCTTGGTGGGACAGTTTTGAAGAGTCGTCAACATACTTCCTCAGAGCTTCCCTTGCAGGACTGAACTTCAGTTGCCCGCAGCAATTACTGGCTCATAACACCCTTTACTGGTTTTTCTCCCTTCTTGTTTCAGTGTTCTGACTCCCTCACTTGTACCTCTGCATAAATAACCTAGACTCAGGTCCTTGTCTGAGGATCTGTTTTCACAGGAACCCAATGAAGACAGATATAAACAAACATTATACAGATGGGAAAATGGGAGAGGCTAGCAAACATGGAAAGAGATGCTTATCTTCAGTAATCAGAGCAATGAAAATGAAATGGGGAACCACCACTTTGTCCCTCCAAATTTGGGAAAAATAAGGATAAAGTCCTTGGGAGAATGTGGAGAAATGAAAACATTATGCACCACCAGTGCAGCTATTCCAGGTGACAGTTTGCAGTGTTTAGTGGATTAGTGGATTAACATGTCTATTAAGAGACCTCTGATCGCACGAATCTTTTCCTTGCATACATGTTCCACACAAACTCTCATGCACCCATCCTATCTGGCCTACAAGTCGAGCCTGTCTTTAGTGCTCCTGGTAATCCCATGACAGTTCCCAAGTCCAGCTCTCTTCTTTTCAACTTCTCTTCATTTCTCACATTCAGCTGCTGATATCACTTATTAAATTATTATTTAATTGACAATATGGAAGCAAAAAGAAAAAATTTCCAGGTGCTCCCAACCCCAACCAACCTGCTAGTAAGCGTGCCCCATCCTCTGCCTTCCTCCTTTGCCAAGTAACTCCACCCACCTCTCCTGTCTCCTCGTGAACCTTGCTCCTGAATTGTCTTCTCTTTCTCCTGCATCAGCATTTTTATCTCTCATTGTTGGATCATTCTAATCAGGCTGCTGTTGTAATCTTCACATAGCAGCAAGAGGAGGAGGGGAATAAGGAAAGAAACCTATCCAATCCCTTTCATGTTTGCTCCATTTTTATACTCCTTAAGCCTCTTCTGACTGGGCCTATCAACATCATTTGACATAATCGAGTTTTCTTCTTGGAAGCCTTTTCTCCTTGCTCTCCAAACATTTCTCTCTTGCTTAATTCCCCTGTCTCTACTTCTTACTTTCTCTTGTTGGTTCCTCATAGCCTTTCCAGATTCCAGGTTTCCCTGTCCCTGGACCTGTTCTCTTCTCAAGCTACACTCACTCCCTACATCACGTTGGCTGTAACGATCATACCTGCCAGAATTATCATACCTGCCAGGTTTACCTACAGCACAACCCTTGACCCCAACTCCAGACATCAGCTGCCTACTTGATAGCTCCACTTGGATGTCTAGTAAGATTTTCAGCATTAAAATATTAAAATCTAACCGAGGATCTACCCCCAAACCCGCACTAACCCTGTCCTCTTCCTCTTAGTAAACTCCACCCTTCCTTTGCTCAAATTAGAACTCACAGGATTTCCTTTGATTCTTCTCTTCTACTCACACCCCACCTTCAATCCATTTGCAAATCTTATTTGCTCCTCCTTCAAAATATGCTGTGGTGCACCTCTCCCTTTTTCCCATCTTCGTGAGTACCGTCTGCCCAAGCACCAGCATCTCCATCCAGGACCATTTCAGCAGTGATCACTTAGCTGGACTCTCCCTTTCACCCTTCCTCTGCTACAGTCGGTCTTTCACTCACCTGCCAGGTACTTCTTTTTAAAAAGTAAATCAGGTCTCGTTATTTCTTTCCTCAAAGTCCTTTCCATTTTACTAAGAATGGAAGCTACCATCTTTACCGTGGCCTCCAGCACTCCATGTGATTTGGCTCTGCGCTACTGCTGTGGGGAGTGTGGAGAAAGTGGACACATATTAGCTAATAGTGAGTGTGCAGACTGCTGCCAGCTGAAAGGGATGGAGAAGCCCACCCTACAGAAGGAGGAGGGAGAGGTGGTCTTTGCATGTCATTAGAGTTCTTACTAAAATAAAAAAAAATCATGCATGAAATAGCCTTAGTATTGCATAAACTTGAAGAAATAATTTTGAAAACAAATCACTGTTTGAGACTTTCTCTGTATAATCCAAAGGTAAAATATTTGCCCTTAAAAACACAGGTGTCTTATTCAGTTAATCACCTTTTATCTGAAAAAGCAAAGGAGGATGGTTTAGTGATCCTCTAATTGACAGATGTAACTGGAGCTAGCAGAGATAACCTGGCCCTGTGATGCGAGGTTATTTAGAAATGTCAGGGCTGTGCTCGTGGATAATGAATGTGTTATCTTCAAGTGGGTTTTAGAAGTCAGAATGAATTCATATTTTAACTGGAAGATCAAAGGTGCAAATCAAGGACATTCATCTTCAGGCAGAGGCTGCCCAAAGTGTAGCAATTTTTATGACTATTTGTATCTTCACATGAAACATACTTTATTTACCTTACTTCATAGGTTATTTGAATCCCTTAGATATCCATTTATTCATAAAGTGTAATTGTATTGCTTTCAAAATGGCTAAACTATCTGGTACGCATGCAGACATTTACCTTCTGTTTATTAATGCAGGGGTGGCTTTTGAAATCCTAGAAAGATGCGCTTAAATAACATGTTAGGAATGAGGATCAAATCTTCTCATGTACATCTTCTCTTCCTAGGATATTACAGAATCTCTCGTTTCTTCTAGCGCCCCTTGCTTGCCCCCTCCCCAGCATATCCAGAGAGAGCTTTCAAAAAGCAGATCTGATTATATCACTCACATACCTTAATATGCTTTGCTGGTACCTGTTTGCTCCTGACCATTACCTGGGAGGCCGTTATGATCTAGTTGCTACCTCCTACTTTCTCTTCACTGCATACAACTTCTTTTCTCACTCTGCTCCAGCAGTCACAATCATCTCTTCATTCATTCCTGCTTCCTTCCACCTCAGGGTCTTTGCAAAGTCACCCCATCCCATTCCCCTGCTCACTTTTTAGTTTTCAGCTCACAGTTAACTTTGTTCACATATGTGTTCTGTTCTGTGAGCCAGGTGCGCAAGCTTTTAAATGAAGTTTCTTTTCTCATAAGTTGATAGTCTAGTGGCAGGTTTCAAACAAATATCAAAATATGTAATATGTCAGGAGGCTACTTGTATGAAGGAAAATAAAGTTCAGAAAAGAGGGAGAAGTGGAAATGGGGATGGGACTGTTACTTTAGGGAAGGTTTCTCTGTCAAGGGGACATGTGAACAGTGTCCAGAAGGAAAGTCAGTAGTAGGTGCAAAGTCCCTGGAAGTGGGTGCTCTTGAATTGTCCAAGGGACAGCAAACAGGTAAGTGTGGCTGGAGTGGGGTGAGGGCAACCAGGAGAGTGAAGGAGATGAGCTGAGAGGTACCAGGGAGTGTCTGTGGCTACAGACCATGAGAGCCTTGGTGCCCCGGTAAGGAAGTGGGGCTCCCACAGGTGATGAAAGGAGCTCCTGCAGGTGTCTGAGCAGACAGGTAGCATGGTTTGAGTTTGATTTTGAAGGTTCCTCTGGATTCTGTGTGGAGAACAGATAAGAGTAGAAATTGGGCACCAAAGGGGAGTCTACAGAATACATAAGAGATGGTGGGTGGGGCTGAGGGGAGCCTGAGGGGGTGGGGTGTGGAAAAGTGAGCAGCGTCCAACGTATTTCAAAGGTAGAACAGCCTTCTTGGAATCGCTTCCCAGGGGTCAGATCCCCTTGTTATATTTTCATTGAATCACTGACTTGGCACTCGTTCAGTTGATAATTGTATATGCTTTGTGTGAGATTAGGTGGTAAGATAACATCTGAAACTATTAATGAACACTGTGTCAGAGAGAGGGTGGAACTTTGAAGGAAAAGAATTTCCTCCCAGATTTTGAGATTCAAAAGTTTAGATAGAATGGGACTGTTGATGGTAAACTGAATGTACATATACATATCCGAGTTATAATAATGCACACCTTAATCCTATATAACATGCATATGTAATGTCCTTCAATTAAATTATGTGTATAAAAAAGGCAAGACCCTACCTGGAAGGGCCTGGCAAAGACCGTAGGTTTGAAAGAATGTATGATACAGACCAGCAAGGCCTCCCGGCTTCAGAATGAGCTAAGACTTGCCTAGGTTAGCGGCAAGTGGTGGAGGAGAGATATGGAGAAAGTAGGAAAGCAGTAATCCCAGTGGGTCCCAGAGATCTGGTTTGTTACCTGTTCCTTCTAAACCAAGTTGTGGGGGAAGGGAGGGAGCAATGAGATCCCAAATACATGGAACCTTCACCTGGAGCAAGATCCTGAGGTGTGGTAAGATCCCTTACGAGAAGCTCCTGCTTGGTGTGTGGAAGCAGATGGAGCCTAAGGTAACCTAAGCCTGGGGAGCAGCACGCGGTCTGATTTGTGTCGTCGACAGTAGTGCTCTCTGCAGTGTGATGGAAATGGCCTGTGTCTGGGCTGCCTAATATGGTAGCCAAGTGTGGCTATTGAGCATGTGAAATGTGATTAGAGTGACTGAGAAATTGAACTTTCATTAACAATTTTAAATTTAAATAACCATAGGTAGTTGCTGGCTTCTGCACTGAACAGTGCAGTCTGAGATGGGACATTCAAGTAGAAATGATTCAGGCAGTTCCAGTTTTCCATGACCCTTGTGGCATGGCAGCTACAGGCAGTTGCTCATGTGCCCAAGAGATTCCTGGAGTCAAGAGAGCCAAGCCCAGAACACCTTGTAGTTAGATACACCAGTGGAGACACATTCTTACCATCTGGGCGCAGGGGTGCTAGTGCGGAAAGATGATGGCTGGGATTAGAAGCCCACTTCCCCTAGTGTCTTGACCAGTAAAGTCCACCTTCCCCCAGGGAAAAGCAGAAGCCCTGTGTGAGTTGATGAAATTAAGTTTCCATTGCCTGGCAAATTAAGGCCTCTTAATAAAAAAATTAAAGTGAATAGCAAAGAGTATGGAGATTCCTCATACTCCAGTTCATAAACTGAATATAATTACACAGAGATATAGATTTATCTCCTTATATCTACAAGCTACATGTAATTGTCCATCTATCCAACTGAATGGTAACTTCATCAGTGAAAGTGGATCAATAAAGAAATGTTTGGGCTACAAAAAAAAGTAAATATGACCAAACAAACACAAAGAATTTGAGGTTTGTATGGTTCATGTGATGAGAAGTTTGTTGACATCGGTTCCCTGCTCAGTGCTATCAGGGCTGGTTTCTCTTCTTTTCTTCACATGTCTATTATTTTCCCTCATGGTTGCCACAGCTCCAGCCATCACATCTTCATTCAAGGCAGAATGAAAGGGAAGGTATGGCTTAGACTGTGTTTACACAGCTGCTTGTGTATTTGGAAAGTCATGGCTTTTGAAAAGTCCTGCACCAAGCTTTCCTTTCAGTCTCCTTGGCCAGAATGAAGTCAAGCAGCCTTTCTGCAGGGCCTGAGAAAAAAAGGGAAGAGAATCATTCTGTCAGACCAAAAACGATTCATCATTTGAGGTTGGATAAAAACAGAGTTTCTGTCAGCAAGGAATAAAGGAGGTCACTGAAAGTGTTAAGAGGAAGGGATAGTGACTGGGTTTTTATGTTCAGTATTCACCATGCACATCTTTTTTTGTTTTTTAAAGGAAAGGTGCAGGCAGGAATGAAAGCAAGTAGGCAGGCAGGCAGGAAGAGAGAGGAGGAAGAATCACTCTATTTCCATTTGGTTGCACATCTTGGTGGTTTTCCCAGGCCCAGAACATGAAACCTGATCCTTGCGATGTACATGGCCTGCACTTTGGCCAGAGGCAGCTGACCAAACCACTACTCCACCAGGGCACGTCACCATGCACATCTTAAATGGCAATTCAGTTCGAAAGCCAGAATGTAAGGTGAAAATTGCACATAGTTAAAGTTACCCTCGAACCTTATAATCAAAGATTTTACTGTATTGGATATCAACATGCCATCTCTTTAGAATTCCACATTGTTATTTTACCCCCCCCAAATGACAAATTACAGCTTCAGCAGGTGAATGAGCTAGCTTGTATCAGAGACTGCAGTTTAAATAGTGGCACACCAAATAATAAGGTCACACTCGATGCTGCAAGAGAATTTTGTTCTGAGAGGCACAGGGAACCGCCTCGAACTCATTAGATAAACCAATGGGTAGAAATCACACTGTTTCAGGTTGTCCTCCATATGCTCTAAAGCGTATTTTGTAGAGGCCTGCTGAAGAGACTGTTCCCTGGAGACAGACTTCTTGGGCGTCACTGACTAGTTTGTGCAATAACCTTGGGCCAATTATTTGTCCTCTCAGTGACTCAGTTTCTTACCTGTGAAATGGGGATAATAATGGCACCAACCTTGGAGAGGCTGTTTTGAGAATTAAACGAGTTAATATAGCTAAAATCAGTGTCCGGCCCACAAAAAGTACTACAGAAGCTTCAGCCACGATCGTTAGTGTCATCATTCCGCAGCTGCATTGACTCCTGGCAAATGCACGTGTAATGCTGCTCCCAGGTGGAAGGCGTTCAAGAAATGGTGTTGGATTCATATACATAGTTAAATTTTTAAAGTACTCCATTTAAATGTTTAGTATTCAATTTGCAGTGCTTCCTAACATGGCCACTCTGGGACCTTTGAACCTCAGTGACCATGTGTTGGGTGAAGGAACACAGAAAGACAGCACCAGTAGCGAAGAGGTGCTAAGACTGCACGTAACCCTTGCCAGTACAAATACTCCTATCAGTGTGGTCTATGTAAATACTAGGCATTTAAATCGTTTACCCCTTCCAAACTTTGGTCAAGTTAAAGAGTTGGACTAGGAGTGCTTTTAGATGAATTCCTCAAGGTGCTAAAAGCTGTCCTTAAATAGGTCAAGTTAAATAGATCACTGCTCTCTCTTTTTGCCCTGTTGGATTTCTGAGAATCTTTGAGGTTAATTTGTGTTGTAAATCTCAGAAAGGATATGTAGAATGAAGTATTTTCCAAATTTGTCCAATGATAGAAACCTCCCCCCCACCCCCCCACCTTCTGAGAAGCATCTGCAAATCTAATTTTCTGTCACATACTGGGTGAGTCTGAAGTTCTTCATGGTCCAACTCTAAAATTCTCCATGTCTAATGAAGGTCAATCAGTGGAGGCAGCCTTAACATATATAGTTCAAATCCCTGAATGGCGATTTGTAAATGTCTCCTCTAGGACTGGGTCCCTCACTTTTGTTGAACATTGGAATCTCCTAAGGAGATCAGAAAAATGCTAAACCTCAGGCTGTATCCTCAGGGATGCTAATTTAGTTGATCTGGGTGCCTGGGTGCCGTCTGAGCATTAGGTTTTTCAAAACCACCGAGGTGCAGCCATTGTTGAGAACCAAGGCTGGAAAGGGAGTCCTCAGCTGGGAAGAAGATAACCAGGGTTAGAAAGGCAAAGGGCCAAGATAAGAAAAGAGAAGGGAAAAGCAGAAAAGAGGAGACATAAAGTGAAGGTGATGATTTAAAAAGCCTAGAGTTAGCATAGTAAGTTGTGTGAGAAAAGAGATGAGATTGGCTAAGTCTGATGGAGGATGTTATGACCTTTGTGGATGGATATGTATGAACTTTGTGGATATGTGTGTGTGTGTGTGTGTGTGTGTGTGTGTATTTATACATACCCATGTCCTTAGCATTCTAAGCAGAAAATGTCAGGTTCCTCTAAATACCAAGAACAAACAAAACAAAACAAAAATCTCAAAAACAAAAGCAGGTAGACTGGTCTGAGTTTATGGAAGCAGACCATAGCAATCAGAAGATCCCCAACTTCAGGGTCAGGATGACACCAGAGAGACTTCCCTTAGGCAGAACTCCAAGTGTGAGATGAAAGTCTTTGAATTACAGCTGAATCAGCTGTCTCATGAGAGACACTGTGGTTTGCCTCCACTGAAGCTGGCATGCACTGTTTCCTCCCACTGCGGTGAGGTTTATGGGCTGTGCAACTATCTCACAGTTCATGTAAGAACTGCCTCCTGGTCCGCCACTGGACCAGTGGGAGACAGGAGGAAGCCAGGAGCAAGCAGACTAAGGCTTTACTTGCAGGACTCAGCTGTAAGATTAGGCCTGCAGGAGGCAGCCCAACAGCCAAATCTTTGTCCATGAGAGAGGAACAGCTCAAATCCCACCCAGACTGAGTACTGCTCTAAGTGAATACATCTGATGGGGACAACATGGCCCCTGATGTTTCTAAGCCCAGGTGGGAAAATCTGTACAAACTGTCCCCCATTGCCTGCTCCGGCATGTAGCCCACATGGTTTCCATTGCTCATCGATCATGGGCAATTTCACGATGAGCTTGGGCATGATCTCAGGATGTTTCACAAACCAGAGCTTTAAAGAGGTGCCGCCAAGTCATCAGTGTTAGCACTCAACTGCCGTTCCAGGTCTGGCCTTAATTATGCTCAGAGGGATGTGGGTGGCAGCACCGTAGAGACCACGAGGTTCTATCTATTTACTTATTCACTTATCTTGATGCTACCATGTAGGCACAGGGGGATATGACAGTGAATAAAAAGTCCTGCTCCCTACACGTTAACAACAAATAACTATATAAATAGACATTGTAGTGAAAGCTATTGAGAGTTTTGGAGGCTGCTAACTTATACACTGCCTCCCCCCTTCCTTTAGAAGCTAAGGGACAGGCATGGAAGTCATGGAGATGACTTGCAGCATCTTCATTGCTGATTAGAAGAATAAGGCTTAGGTATGGCCAACTGGGGTTGTTAATATGTCTTTCTTAATCGAAATTACCACACTTCTTCCAGCAAACTTTAGGACACAGGGCTGAGCCTGCCTTATCAAGCCTAACTTGCTGGTGTAGAAGAGTCCAAACCAGCAAGTTTCTCAGGTATGTATGTGCGATGGGGTCAAGTTCTTTCTCACTAATCAGAGGAGTCATTGTTCCTCTACTAAGGGTGGGGTAGGCAGGCAAGAGTTTTACTGCTGCAGAGGACCCCTACCTGGAAACATGAGTACTAAAGAAGTGATCCTCTCCCTTTTAATAAGAACTGTGATAGGAAAGTCAAGCACACGATGAGGAATTTCAGCAAGCCTACTCAACTAAGATCTGCATGTTAGGAAGGCGATTTTCAGTGGGAAATTTAGAAAGAGTTCTCAAGCAATTTGGCTTCAGAAGCAAAACTGTTTACCTTCAGAAACTAAATTGGGCAGGGTTTGAGATTAAAAAGTTGTTTGTTGTTTTTCTAAGAGCAATGGCACAATATTGAAGAATTTAAACAGGGAGTGAAGTGATGAGCTTTATATTTTTTAAAAGCTTTTTCTGACAGATGTGAGGACTGGAGATAAACAGAAAGTAGGGTTGCCAGAATTAGCAAATGAAAATACAGAATGTGCGGTTAAATTTGAAATTCAAATTAATAGCAAATAAGTATGTCTCCTATACTTTATGTCACATACTTATTCTAAAAAATTGTTCATTGTTCATTGGAAATCATTGTTTATCCAAGTTTAACTGGGCATTCCATATATAATTTGGAGACCCTAGCAAGAGAGGAGGATGCACAGAAACCAGTTCAGATGTGGTGGCAAGAACTGGTGATGGTAGCGATGGAGAAATGGGCATAGATTCTTGGTGACGGATTAATGAGTTTGATGAGGAAGAGGGTCTCAGGTCGTGGTGACTCAGATTATGGATGCGCCATTGGGTAGACAGAGGTGCCAGTCCAGCCCTGTCCGAGAAAGATAGTGACACTGGTTTTGGCATTTCACTCTGCCTTTCTCTTGTAATAAAGCTGTGCACCCTGCTTCACCACATTTGTGATGACAGTATCATCTTCTTCTTAACTGATTTCAGTACAATCTAGTATTGACCATTAGAGGGAAAGGGCTATGCATACATACAAGAGCAGCATAAACACTGTGCAGTCCTAGCATTGCTGTGCCTAATGTGACCCTGCTGTGGCTGAGACTCTTATTAAAAGACCAGTCTCAGAAGACAATGCAATCAGTCCACAGATGAGAGGAACACCATGTGACTCTGGGCAAGTAAGTCTTCACTGTCTCCTTGAGGATGCAAAGTGTGATATGAACATGGCCTGTCCTATCATCCGGCTGATTTGAATAGTGTGTGAATTGCAACTATGAAATCTCTTTTAATAATATTTGGTTAATGTTATACGTGGACTGCTTACCACCAGGGGGCCAACCCTGACCCACAGTATGAAGTCCTAACCTCCAGTGGGATGCGGTTTGGAGATGGGGCCTTTAGTAAGGCTTTAGGGTTAGATTAGGTCATGAGAATGAGGAAGAGTATCTTCCACACACACACACGCACACATGCATGCACATGCACAGAAGGTGATGTGAGGACACTGGGAAGGTGACTGTCTGCAAGTCAAGAAGAGAACTCTCACCTGAACCTGACGCTGCTAGCACCCCGATCTCTGACTTCCAGCCTACAGATGTGTGAGAACTGAATTTCTGTTCAATCATCCAGTCTGTGGTATTTTGTTATGGCATTCTGAGCTGATTAAAAGAGGTAATAGTATTTTTCAAAAGTAATCAAGTAGAAGCCAGCCAAAAATTTAAGAGCAAAGCAAAATCTCTTGTTATTTTCTGTCTACCAGTGAATGCTCTGAATCAGTAAGCGAGGCCACCTCTGGCATATGGTGTCAAGTCTTAGAGTAAATTATATTATGTGTATTTCCTTGCCTTCTCCTTTCCCCAAATACACGCATTAAAGACAACCTTGAACAGGAGATGCCACACAAAGTAGAAGTGTCTGAGGAAGGGAAAGGGGAGCTCAGTTGCTAGGAAACCAGGGAACCAATCTGGCTAAACAACCACTGGGTGCTGGGGGCTGTCTGGATTCTGATGGATGTTTGTGAGCACCTAGGGCATTTCTCGCTGAGCCCCACTCAGAAAGCTGGGGCACCAGGCCTGCGGTCAGAAATCTGGCTCTGACATCAGATGTGAAAAGACCAGTCATCTTCTCAATTCAACACTCTTTCTCTTGCCATATCCGTTCTTACTGCAATGCCATGATTAAATATTAAAGATATTTCTCAGTTATCCCCAAATTTCCTTTAATAAATTACTCTTAGATTTTCTAAATGTTTCTACAAAGTTAGGTCATTTTTAGCAAATATAACCTTTGGAGTTTTTTTTCCCACTATACTTTGAAAAGGAAGATAATCTTATCTTGCTTAATTAACAGTACATTTGTTTTATTCAGGGTTGCATCTTAGAATCATTTGCAATTAATTAATTTTCTTCAAAAATGGTTAAATAATACGTGAACTCCTCAGCTTTTATTTAAAAAAATGTGGCTCAAATATTTATGTGATTAGAAAATAATTCAGAAAAGGGCAAGAGTATTTGAGAAAGCAGTAGCAAGAAAGCATCTACTTTTATTATTTACTTTACATGAGTGGAAAATGGACTGTTTGTATTTTGCTAAAGAAACAAGTCTTTCCACCCAGAATGCTAAGCATCTGGCTTTTCTCTGGTGTTTCCCTGCCATCTTCCAACACTTGACTCAAGGGTCCCGTTTACTTTCCTCTTGTTGGTCTTTCATCTCAAAGTGAGGACCTTATGATTCCTGCAACAGGAAGAGAGAGAGCTGGACGGTTGTGCAAGGGAAACCCATCCACCTTTTCCACCTCACCCTGTGACAGATTTTATTTTCAAAAAAAGACCAGTAGAGTAACTCCCAGCCTACATTATCTCATTACAGTCTAAATCCTTCAACTGAGAGTTGTGGGTTTATATCCCCTTGGATTTATATCTACCTCTTAGATGTAGATGGAATTAAGATACCAGCAGAAAGGATACTGTGTGACTTCAAGGTTAGGTCACAAACAAAGCTGTAGCTTCTGTCTGGCTTTCCTGGAACTTTTGCTCTTGGAACCAAGTTGTCATACTGTGAGGAATACCAGCAGCCACATGGAGAAGTTACGTGTATTTTTTTCAGAAATAGCTCCAGTTGAGGTACTGAGTTTCTGCCTACAGAAGCAGCATCAACTACCAGACATGAGAGAGCAAGGTTTTATGTGAGTCCACCTTAGGCTTCAGGCCACCCCAGATGAGGCTGCGTGGGAATTGAGGCATCCTTACTAAACCCAGCTCAGATGTATACTTACGAAGTAAATAATGACTGTTGTTGTTTTAAGCCACTAACTTGGGTTCTTGGCTGCACAGTAATAAATAACCAATATGTGGTGACATACATAACTTCTGCTCACAGTTCATTGTCCGTAGCTGGTCACACGGTGGCATCTAATTGTAAGGGGCCTGGGAAGTACATCCTTCTGTGTGTTCAGCAAAGAGAAGACAATCTGATATTGATAAGCACTAGTCATGTCTATAACAATGACTTTCAGTCTTTTCACTTATTTAAAATATGTGTTCTGCTGGTGAAGGCAATATGTGCTCATAGAGAGGGACTTAGAAAGCATGAAATGATATAAAGAAGATAATCATGCAAATCCTACTACCTAGGATTATCACTGTTAATATTTTACTGCTTGTCATTTTCCTGTACTTACATTTAAAAATAACATTAGAATTATCCACTTTAAAATTTTGACTTTTTCACATTAGATGCATGTGTTTTTTCCTATGATATTAAACACATATTTTTTTGTAAAATATGCATAATACAAAATTTTCCATTTTAAAGTGAAACATCTCAAAAGCATCTAGTGCATTCATAATGTGGTACAACCATTGCCACTGTCGAGTTCCAGAACATTTCATCATCCTAAATGGAAATCTTATGCCTATTAAGCAGTCATTTCCCACTCCCTCCTCCTTCCCACTAGCAACCACTAATCTGATTTCTGTCACTTTGGATTTGCCTAGTCTGAATTTTTCACAGAGTATTACAATATGTGACCTTTTATGAGTGGATGCTTTCACTTGTTATATGTGCAAAGTTGATCTATATTGTAGTCTTTACCACTACTTTCCTTTTAAGCTGAATAATATACCATTATATGGATTTGCCACATTTTGTTTATTCATTCATCAGTTGATGAATATTTGGGCTGTTTCTGCCTTTTGGATATTATGAGCAGTGTGGTCATGAACATTTGGGGCACAAGTTTTTGTTTGAACACCTGTTTTTAATTATTTTGGATATCTACTTGGAGTAGAATTGCTGGGTGATATGGTAAATCTATGCTGAACTGATCAAAGATCTGCCAAATTCTTTTCTATGGTGACTATACCATTTTTAATTCCTAACAGCAATGTATAAGGGTTTCAATTTCTCCACAGTCATTTTTCTTTTTTAAAAGACACAAATAGCCATCTTGGTGAAGATAAAGTAAAATCTCATTATGATTTTTAACTTGCGTTTCCCTAATGACTAATGATATTGAGCATATTTTCACATATTTATTGGTCATTTGTATATCTTCTTTAAGGGAATGCCTATGCAAGTCCTTTGTCCATTTTAAAATTAGGTTGCTTTTCTTTTTGTTATTGAGATACAGAAGTTCCTTATATGTGTTAGGCATTACACCCTTATCAGATATATAATTTGCAAATATTTCTGCCATTCTATGGGCTTTCTTTTCACTCTCTTGATAGTGTTCTTTGCTGAACAAAAGATTTTCATTTTTATGAAGTCCTATTTATTCTTTTCTGTTTAGTTGTACTTTTGGTGTCAATCTAAGAAAACATTGCCAAATTCAAGACCCTGGCAATTTTCTCCAATGCTTTCTGCTAAGAGTTTTATAGTTTTAGTTCTTATATTTAGCTCATCTACTCATTTTGAGTTAATTTTTGTGTATATAGTGTGAGGTGAGAGTCCAATTCTTTTGTATGTGGAAACCATACATAGATCCCAGAAACATCTATTGAAGAATATTAAGTGCTTTTTGAAAATATAGTTTTGGTGACTGTATAGTATTTCATAATATATCATAGTTTAAGTAATTATTACTTATTCATAGTATGAACTTCTATGTATGTACACAATTTTCTCCTTGCACATATCTTTCTTTAGAGCATCTGTCCAGCTCACAGCTCCAGAAAAAGCTGCCCCATGGAGATCTCATGGTTATTGACTCTGGATGCGTCTGACTGGACCAAGGGTAGATACAGCTTAGCCCGTTAAATCTTTTTTTGGTAATTTGACATTGGAATACTAAGACTATATCAGTTATATTTGTGGGAATGAATTTAAAAATAATAGAAATTAAGTTTATTATGATAGGTTCTCAAGAGGAAAGATAAAACTGGTTATAAAAACAGAAAAAATGATGTCAGCATATTTAAAACAGAGACGATGAGAAATAGAGAGGTTCGTAGTTTGGTAAATGTTCAGTTCTCATGTAGCCCATAAATTCTCTTCTTCTTCTCTTTTCTAGAATTAATTAGGGAATTAATTAAAGTCCATTCCTTTGCAAACAAACTTTCCCTAAGGCAAACCTTGTATTGATTAGGAATCTTGGTTGCAAGAGACACAAAACTAATTTAACTCTGTTAATTCAAAAAAGAACTCTTATTGTCTCATATACTCCTTGAGTCCAGGGATCTAGGGGCTGAAAAATATCATCAGGACCTGGTTCATTTACATCTTGTACTGTTAAATTAGTTCCTGCCTCTTAGGAACTCTTCTGTTCAATCATTCAGACTATTAATAGTCTCAAAGGAGAGAAAGAGCTCTTTCCTGCAGCTCTTGCACTAGTCAGGGGTTCACTCCGATTGTGATCATATTGTATGAATCATGGTCTATGCATGACCCAACCCCAGGTGACCCAATCCAGGGGCCTCTGCTGGGTCTGAAGTCTGGGTCCCTCTTGGTGTAGGGGGAAATCTTATTGGGATTTTATTGACTGAAAATAAGGAGAAAGATTTTCATAAAAGAAAGTATAGATTCTGTTTATTATTAAAGTAGGAAGGGATGGTGAATAGTCAAACAACAGAAGTCCAGCATAGTCATTTAGATTACTTCCAATGTTTTGCTGTTGCTATGCGAACAACGTTATACACAAATATTTGTTGATATTGCTCATAATTTCTTCAGGATATTGTTTCAGTTCTGTTGCTGAATTACAAACTACCCCAAAGTTAGTGGCTTAAAAGAACAACAGTGATATATTTCTCACTATGCAGTGGTTTGTTTGAGCTCCACTGGGAAGCTCAGCTCCATGTGTATAGCTGAATTCATTCAGGGGGCTGTATTCATCTGGGAGCTTGACTAGGGATGCAGCATCAGAGATGATCTTGTCTCATCCAGGGCCTTTCTCCATGTGACCTTCCATCATTCCATAGTGAAGCCTGAGTTTCCTTATGTGATGGTAGCTGGCTTCTAGGAGGAAGAAAATAAAACTACCAGATAAGCCCCATAAGACCCAGGCTCAGATGTCCCAATACATCTTTTCTGGTTTATTCTGTTACCTGAAGAAAGTCATAGGGGCAGCTCACATTCAAGGGAATATGGATACTTCTAGGAGTATTCCTAGAAGGAAATGCTGGATGAAAGAGTTTGCGTATTTTAAGCATCATGATATTAATGATCAAATTGACCCTCAGAAAGGTTCTACCCATGAATAACCACCTCCTCCAGTAGCGTATAAGGTGTATACACCACACCAACCCGTAGTAATTTCATAGGTTTAAAAATAAGTGTGATTGTAGTTTCACTGATATTAAAAGGTTTAAACTCTTCATATACTTAGTGACTATTAAAATATTTAATATATATGTCTCTATCAATTATGACAGAACATACATAAATGTGCCACTAGCTAGTTTAGTAAGAAAATCTTACTATGAATGTTCTGTAGGTCCCTCCCTCCCTGATTTATTCCTTTCTCTTAAAGGAAACCATCTTTTAGAATTTTGTGTTTGTGTTCCCTTGCCCTTGTTTTTCCCACTTTATTAAAGTGTAGTTGATAAATAAAATATAACATCTATAGATTATGCAGCATGAAGATTCAGTATGAGTATAAATTTGAAAGAATTCCTTCCATCAAGTTAATTAACACATCCATCAGCTCACATATTTACCTTTAATTTCCCCCAGGAATCTTACCCTATTTTCTTTTATGGTTTGTTAACAGCTTTTTGGAGATGTAACTCATATACCATGCAATGAACCTATTTAAAGTATAATTGAATGCTATTTTTTACACTCACAGAGCTCTACAATCATCACCACAGTAAATTTCGGGTCATTTTTCATCATCCTTAAAAGAAATTCCATGCCTTTAGAAGTTACCTCCTACCACCACTACCCCTTGCCCCGTCCCTGTGTAGGCAACCATTAATCAAACTCATGCTTATTTAGATATGTTTATTTTATGCTTTTCACATAAATGGAATTATACAATGTGTAGTCTTTTGTGATTGGCTTCTTTATTAGTGTAACGTTTTCAAGGTTCATAGCCTGTATCACTGCTTCTTTTCTTTTTATTGATGAACTGTATCAATAGTATAGATATACCACATTTTGTTTAGCTACTCATCAGTTGATAACATTTGTGTTGTTTCCATTTTTCGAAGGCTGTTTTGAGCATTTATGTATACATGTTGTATGGATTCATTTTTTTAATTCTTTTGGGGTTTCACTCTCTAGAAGTGGAATTTCTGGGTCATGAGACAATTTTATATTCAACCTTTTGAAGAACTACCAGGGTATTTTCCAAAGTGACTAAACTACTTTCCGTTCTCACTAAAGTGTTGAGAGTTTCAGGTTCTCTACATTTTTGCCAGTGATTGGCATTATCTGCTTTTTTTTTTAAATTATAGCCATTCTGATATGAAGTAGTAACTAGTTGTGGTTTTGATTTACATTTCCCTGATGACAAATGCTGTTGAAATCTTTCCATGTTATTATTGGTTCTTTTGTGATAGCTCAAACATAGATTTATATTTTTAAATACATTAATTAATTTTACATGTTTTGAAATTTATATTGGAATTCTTACATGAATATTATAATTTTTGCCATTTATCCTTCTGCAAAATACTTATTTTACTAAATTTAATGCTATTGGGGTTCATCCATTTTTTTTGCATGTAGCTGTAGTTTATTTTTCTTCTGTGTCATTTCATTATGTATATATACCATAGAAGAACTTGTTCATTCTGCTACTGATATACTTTTGAATGATTCCCAGTTTTTTTTGCTCTTATACACAGAGTTCCTATACGTATTCTTATATACAGATGCAAGAATTTCCCTAGGGCATAATGAGATGGAATGGTTGGTACATAGAAGTTAAACATTACTAGATCAACGAAAATTCTAACTTGGTTAACCAATTCATATTCTACCAACAGTGTTTGAGAATTTCTGTTGTTTCATCGTCTCTCCAACATTATGTATTACCAGATTTATTAATCTTTTATGACTTAGAGGAGTGAAGTTTTGTTTTAATATGTATTTTCCCCCCAAAAGAAAGGTAAGGTAGGAATGAAGGGCAGTAGGCAGGCAGGCAGGAAGAGAGAGGAAAGACGAAACATTTATTTATTCTACTTAGTTATTCATCTTGGTTGTTTCCTCCTGGCCCCAGGTCTTTAACCTGGGTCCTTGGGATGTATGTAAGCTATGTCTGGTGGCCTTATCTGCTAGGCCATACGAATATGGTTTTAATTTATATTTCCCAGTTTACTAGTGAGATGGAACCTCTTTTCACATGTTTATGGACCATTCATACTTTCTCTTCTCTGAAGTGCCTAAGTCTTCAATTTTTCTGTTATGTCGTTCATCTCTCTCATTTTTAATAATTTTTTAATTGAAGGAACATTGCATGATTCTGATACTCATTTGGCCTTATAGACTAAAAGTTTATTTTTGTCTTATTCATTTATTTGGTTGGTTTCTCTATATAACATATATGAGTGAAATCATACTGTGCCTTTCTCCTTCTTATTTATTTCACTAAAATTAACACCTCCTAGGTCCATCCATGTTGTTAAAATGGAAATACATCCTTTTTTTAAAAAAAAATAACCAAATAGTATTTCATTGTGTGTGTATATTTTATGTATATACCATATCTTCTTTATCTTATTATCTGTGGCTCAGTGCTTAGGTTGTTTCCAGCTCTTAGCTGTTATAACCAAAGCTGCAAAATGGGGCTACATTTAACCTTCAACCAACAGAATGCCCATTCTTTTCAAGTACTAATGGAACATTCTCAAGCATAGTCCATATATTGGGACACAAAACAAGTATAGACTGAAACCATGTCAACCATGTCATACCTTTTTTGGATCACAATATATGAAACCAGAAATAAACCAAATAAATAAAGAAAATGGAAAACCACAAATTTATATATAATAAGTAACATGCTGTCTGACATTTGGAAATCAACAGTGAAATAAAAAAATAACCGAAAACAAATAAAAATTAAAATATGCTTTATCTCACAACTATGGGATATAGCAAAAGCAATATAAGTTTATGGCAATATAGGTCTACCTCAGTAAGCAAGAAGAATCACAAATAAAAAAATGAATTTTCACCTAAAGGAACTAGAAAAAGAAGAAAAATTGAAACCAAAAATTCACAGGAGAAAGGAAATAATAAAAATTAGAGCAAAAAATAAGTTAAATAGAGATCAAGAAAATAATTCAAAGGAATAAGGCAACCAAACGCTTGTTCTTTGCAATGCTTCTCAAAAAAGACAAACCTTTAGCCAGATTCACAAATAAGAAGAGAGAAAAAAACCCACAAGTTAAATCAGACACAAAAGAAATTACAACATGCTATAGAAAGAGAAATATCTTAGGAGAGTATTATGAACATTTATATGGCAACAAATTGGATAATCTAGAAAAAATGACAAATTATTGGAAACATACAATATTCTAAGAATGAATAAGAAATAGAAAATCTTAGCAGACTGATTATGGGTAAGGAAATTGAAACTTCTATCGAAAGCTTCCTCCTCAAAACAGGCCAGGGGCCATATATCTTCATAGTAAATTCTACCAAACTTTCCAAGAATAATTAGTACCTGTACTTCTCAAACTCTTTCCAGAAGAATGAATAAGGCGGCAAAAATTCCAAACATTTTTATGGTATCAACATTATCCCGATTTTGAAACCAAACAATGATAGCACACACACAAAAAAACTATAGGTCAATGTCTCTGATGAACACAAATACTAGCAAACCAAATTCACCAATACATTAAAAGATCCCTGGATCAGGTAGAATTTATTTTATGGATATTAGGATGGTTCATCATAGGCAAATAAATAAATGTAATAAACCACATCAACGAAAGGAAGGGTAAAAACCATGACCATTTCAATACATGCAGAAAAAGAGTCGGTGCTCCTGTGGCTCAGGCGGCTGAGACCCTGGCATGTAGACTGTGTAAAGCTCAAGGACCCAGTTTTGTGACCAAGGGTTGGGGTGAAAAACCAAAAATATAACTAGCTCCATAAATAAAGATGCCTCTTCCTTCCTCAAAAAAAAAAAAAAAAAAAAAAAAAAATGCCCCTTCCTCTCCTAAAAAAGTAATATTTTTAAATGCAAAAAATGAATTGACAAACCAATACCATTATATGATTTTAAAAAATCAAGCCAGAGATATAGACAGCACATGCCTAAACATGCTAAGATCATGTATGACAAACCCACAGCCAACATCAAACTCAACAGGGAATAACTGAAATTTTTCCCTCTAAGGTCAGGAACAACAGAAGGATGTGCACCCTAACTAGTATTAATCAATATAATTTTGGAAGTCCTCACCAGCACAGTTAAATAAGAGAAAGATATAAAAGTATCCAAATTGGAAAGGAAGAAGTAAAACCATTACTATCTTTAGATGAATTGATGATATACATAGAGAATTCTGAAGACTCCAAAAAGTAGCTATTAGAAAAAATAGAAAAGAAAGAGAAATCAGGGAAACGATGTCGTTTACAATTGCACCAAAAAGAATGAAATACTTTGGAATAAACTTAACCAAAGAAGCGAAATACCTGTATACTGAAAACTGTAGCATTGTTGAAAGAAATGGAAGACACAAAGCAATGTGAAGATATTCTGTTCTTATAGGTTGGAAGAATAAACATTGTTAAAATGACCATTTTACCTAAAACAATGTGCAAATTCAATGCAATCCCCACAAAAGACCCAACAATATTCTTCACAGAAATAGAACAAAAAATCATGAAATGTATTTGGAACTACAAAAGAGCACGAATACAAAAAACAATCTGAGAAAAAAAAGAATAAAAATGGTTGCATCATGTTCTCTAACTTCAAACTGTACTTCAAAGCAATAGTAATCAAATGAACATATATTGGAGTAAAGAAAGCAGATCAATGCAACAGAATTGAAAGCCCAGAAATAAACCCACACATGTATGGACAACTACTTTATGACGGAGCCAAGAACATACAATGTGGCAAGGAAATTGTCTTCAATAAATGGTGCTAGGAAAGCTGGACAGCCACATGCAAAAGAATGAAACTAGGCAACTAACACAATATACAAGAATTAATTCAAAATGGGTTAAAGACTTAAAGGTAAAAACTGAAGCCATAAAATACACAGAAAGCATAGGTGATGCACTCTTTGATATCAGCCTTAGGGAGGTCTTGGGAGACTAAATTCCAATCAAACAATCAAACTGCAATTCCTCTGCCCAGTGAAAGAAACTGTCATCGAAGCTAAAAGACATCCTACTGAATGGGAAAAGTTTTGTACATCACGCGTCTGACAATGAATTAACATCCAAAATCTATTTTAAGAAAAATTCATAAAATTCAACAAAAACTAGCAATCCAATTAAAAGATGTAGAGAGGCTGTGAATAGATATTTCTCCAAAGAAGACATACAGATGGCTAAAAGGCATGTGAAAAGATCATCATCTCTTATTATTAGGGAAATGTGCATCAAAGCAGGAATGAGTTATCACCTCAAAGCTTTGAGGATGACCGAGTCTAAAAGTCAAGAATAAATAGTTGTTGGAGATGATGTGGAGAGAAATCTTTCTTACTTCAAGGCCATAAATCCATACTCCTGTATTATCTTTTAAATGCTTTGTATTTCTTACTTTGATATTGAAATATTTGCTTGACCTATAATTTGTTTTGATGCATGATATGAGGAAGTGTGTGGTGTAGATAACCAGTCACCCCAACACAATGGTAAAGCCCATCCTTTCCCCACTGTTCAGTTTTGTCAATCCTCTCATATATCTAGTTTCTGTATGTATGTAGATCTTTTTCTGGGTTTTCTATTCTATTCTGTTGAACATTTTGTCAATTCCTGTTGCAAGAGTAATTTAATATTTTAGCATAGTATATATTAATACAGTATAGTATCCATAGTATTTCAATGAGTATGTACTATACTGTTCTAATATATATTATGTTAAAATACTAAAATATATAGTATTTCCCATTTTTTCCTTTTGGGGCATATGTTAGCTGTTTTTAACTCTTTGATTTTCCATAGAAATTTTTGAATTCGGGTTGTAAATTAGCATCTTTATAAGATCAAATTTTCCAGTACATCAACATGGTATACGTCCTCTTATATTTTTGTCTTTTCAAATGCATTTTCATAAAAGCTATGTAATTCTCTCCAGTAGGCCTTGTACATCTTCAGTATTTTTTTCTAATAATTTCTTAGCTTTTTAATGCAATTATAAATTATATACCTTCAAAATTATTCTAATTGTTATGTAGAATTATATGTAGAAATATATTTGACTTTTATATGTAGATTTTGTATCCAATGAACTTTCTCAGATCTTTAATTAACTAATTTTTGTATAGATTCTCTGCGGTTGGCATGTAAATATGTTAACTGTGAATGACTGCTGTTTTGTTTTTAATCACATCTTATCTGTATTTTTCAACTTGTTTTCTTGTATTGACCAAGACTTGTAGTATAAGATTGAACCCAAGATTTGATGGCAGAGATTTTCTTTTCCTCCTGAACTTAAAAAGAATGTTTTCAACATGTCATTATTCAGTATAGTATTTACTATAAGTTTTTGTAGATGCCACTATGGTTTAAGGAAGTTTCTTTCATTACTAATTTGTTAAAAATGTTTATCAGAAATGTATGCTGAATTCTAGAAAATTGTTTTTCTCTATTAAGATTATTATATGGTATTTCTCCTTTAAAACTAAGATTGTGGTTAATTGTAGTAATTGATATTCTAATGTTAAACTAACATCTTATTTCTGTGATAAACCTAATTATTTGAGCTATATGTTATTACCTGTTTTAATTCATTTCTGGATTTAGTTTACTAATGTGGGAAAAGGCCTGCCTACCACTTCCAGTAACTATAAAGAAAAGCCATACAGGAGGTTATACCTCCTGTAACCTGAGCTTGCTGGAATGTAGCCAGCAGACAAAGAACTTCCCCCACTTGAAACCCCTTCCCCTAATTTACATCCCTCTCTTCCAGCTTTGCTCTAGCCTATTTAAGCATGTTCTAACCAGAAATCAGGGCTCAGCTCTTTGAGAAAGAAATCCCAGCTGAGACCATGCATGTAATAAATCTGTCTAAAATATTACCAAAGAGTGCTCGCTTGGTTTCTCACAAAAAAACCGTAACACTAAAATTTCATTGAAGATTTCTGTTTTTGTGTTCATGACTGAAATTGAGTTTTAGTTTTTGCTTCTCATATTATCTTTGTCAGTTTTTGCTGTGAAGGCTGTGCTGGCCTCATAAAATTAGTTAAGGAATATTTCCTCTTCCTGTATACTCTGGGATATTTCACAAAGGGTTAAAATTTTAATGTTTGCTAGAAAAAACTGCTAAAACCACATAGGTGTGTTGTGTTTTGTGGGAAGATTTTAGATTTTTGATTGAATTAATTTCAGTTTCTTGAATGCATAAAATTAGGTTTATCCCAAGAATAAGAGCTTGGATTAACATTAGAAAATCAATTAATACAATTAATGAACCACAATCTTAGTTTTAAAGGAGAAATAACATACAGTAATCTTAACTGATACAGAGAAAATGTTTTCTTGAATGTTTTTGAGGACATTGTGCATGGATAGTCACTATTTTTTTTCATAGTATCATAACATACTCCTCTAATCTTTGTTTATTTGCTGGCAGAGAATGCTGGCTACTATCAATATATCTATTTTCTATTTCTTCTTTCATAATAAAGCCTCAGACTTTTAACAGAGTGTTTGATTGCCCAGAATAAAATCTACATGTACTGTCTTTGTTTCAGGAACGCTTAGCTCTTTGATTACATTCTGGTCCATGAGATATAAGCATAAACACAATGAGGCATTTCCATGCTGTCCCTTAAAGCACCGCCAGTAATTACTCTTGCCCCTTCTTTTACTTTTGTCCTAATGCCTGGTGAACAGATGCTGTGTCTTGGAGTTCGAGCTCCTGTCTTGGGCCAGGAAACAAGTGCCACCTCCCAGGGATGATATAAAACTGACCAAGGAGAATCCTATGTCTGTGAAGACCTGATGGAGCAAAGCTGCTCCACTCACTTAAATGCATATCTCCAGACTTTTATATTATAAGAGTACTAAATGCGATTACCAAGTAAGATCCGGAATTCAGATTTTAAAGTGCTGCTAAATTGTCAGTTTTTCTCATTTTGTTCTTTCTGTTATAGATGTTTGTACCATGTTGTTTGAAAAAGCTACTTTCAATGTATCTTGAGGTATTTTCAAATCACATAAAGAATCGCGATAGAGACCAATGGTTTGTTGTGATAAATGTTATCAATTCAATACCAGAGAAAACTTTACTGGACTTGCACAGTGTTCCTCAGGCTCAGCAGTGGGTTTATTGGCTATGAAGTGGAGAACCATGACTTGGATTTTACAAGGAAAATGCTCTTGGAAACCATCTGCTAATACCCCTAACTTTCAATTTGCAGTTAGAAGGCACTGATTCCCAGTGCTTCCTGAAGCCTGGCTTAATGAACAACACACATCTAAGCCAGCAGTCTGGTGGTGCTCTGGTTGCTTGGTCTGGGTGAATCATACTTTCTTCAGCCTTGGTTTTCTTACTTGTAGGAAGAGAAAGCATTCAAATCTCACAGAAGTATTATAAATATTAAACAAGCTCTCCTATATAATGTGTCTTACACCATTCCTGGAATAGAGTTGCTCAAAAATAGGCCTTTCCTCCCTTCTACTGCCTTCCTACCCAGGATTCAAATGTAGTCTTCCACGTGCTTCCTCCCCCTACTTCCTCCCCCTGCTGGCATGTGCTAATTCCTGGTCTTGCTGAGGCATTTGGCTCTTCAGCTGTACTTCTAAACGTGGGATCCATTTCTCTTCTGTAGATCTGCAGAATTCATTCTTAAGTGAGATCTCAGCAACTATGAGAAGTCCACGATTGGTAACTAACTTTGGCAATGACAATAAAACAGATTTCAGCAGCAGCTGTTTGAAGTCCCGTGTTTGGCTGGATTTTGTTAATCCCTGATTTCAAATGAAGAAGTGATCTTTGTCTATTTGCTTTGCTTGAGTGGTTTGCTCAGGTCAGCAGAATCCTATTAAAACTGAATTGGACAAATAGTGACTTTCTCCAAAGTTTCCTGCTTTTCTGAAACTCTGTGACTTAGGGTATTAGTTTAGATCTTTCCTGGAGTTAGTGGCGTTAGACATACTTGGACTATATGATAACTTCGTAAGCTACTGTAAAGACTCAAGCTATGATGGTTTTATTATCTCTGTAAATTTCCCATGTCCCTGACATCACTTGTTCTTTACTATCTTCTTTTGTCATTAGCATCTTACAAGATTTCCAAACTACGTTCTTTTAGGATAAACATCAAATTGTGAATTTGTCCTCTACAACATCTAAGACAAGTATTTTCTATGTATAGCAGATACTGAATAACTGAATGAATAAGCACTTAGTGAATGAAAATTTTCTTCCATTTTGTTTATGTTACATATTCAGTCTCATAGGAGTCTGTGGGAATATAGTCTTTAATTGGCATAGCTATGTGTTTTCTAGATTCTGGAATTCTATGGTTATAGAAGAAGGATTGAATAGATATTGGAGCACAAATAGGTGTCTTAGTTGCAGCTAATTAGATAAAGTATAAACCCATCAGTGTGATCAACTGGCCCCTGACTAATCTAGTCATTGCTTAATATCTGGCCCGCCTGGGGTTGCTTATCTGTTTTGACTTTATTTTCCTACTTTTATTTTCTCTAAAGGACCAGGCTCTACTCAATCTGAGC
The DNA here is from genome assembly GCA_004363575.1 of Solenodon paradoxus. NCBI lineage: Eukaryota > Metazoa > Chordata > Mammalia > Eulipotyphla > Solenodontidae > Solenodon > Solenodon paradoxus. The sequence goes on from RJWH01002429.1 coordinate 173,146, forward strand.
CCTTTTGCACATGCTCTTATTGGTGGAATTGAAGAATCCTAGAATAGGTTTCTCAGTCCCCATGCTAGTTTCTCATAATATCTTGTACTTCCTCTTTGTAGTACTCACCACATTTGCAGTTATAAATTATTTAATTATTTGGTTTTAAATTATAAATTATTTATCTAATTATGTGCTTCATATCTATTGCTCCTACTAACCTATAAGTCATATGAGTACAAGGACTTTGTTTTGCTCAAGACTTTATTTTCAGCACCTAACACAGTGTTTGACACAGGTTAAGCACTTACTAAGTCTTTGCTAAGTAAATGAAAAAACTTTCTAACGGAACTTTTTCATTTTTCAGATGAGGTAATACTTTAACAAAATACTCCGGGAATCTAGACTCTAGTTTCTTTAATCAATTGGTTTAAATGACGGTTTCAACTAATATTGAAAACCTTCCTGAAACATTCTGGTCTGATTTTCTGCCTTAGCCAGGACAGTGCACCAAACAATATTTATTCTTCCTTTGATAGTCAGGGCCTTAACATGCCTGAGGGTTAGCATTATAGTCATTGAGTCAGCACTGATGAAAACCACAGATGCAGAATGAGAAAGAAATTGCACGGAATCTTTCTGATCCTCAGATACAGCTTGGAAAGTTGCTTTAAACAAATGTGTTCAACTTTACTTTGTTTTCTTCTCAATCATCTTTTTTCCCAAAAGTAGTCTGCTAAAAAAAATTCAAAAGTGTTTTGTTTCCTAATAGATGGAGAATTTATTTTAATCAGGGATTGTCGCTCTTGTTTTCAAGGGAAAAAAAAAAACTTCAAAAATTGTCAGTCACACGTTGGGGCTGTGAGTGACAGTCAAGGCTGAGTTCAACAATTCTTTTTTTAAAACAGCAGAGGGAAATGTCATCATTTGTTGTTGTCCTGATTTTTAAATATCAGCTTCTAGAATCAACATGAAGGAGGAGGCCAGGAAGAAGGAAGATGACTTCTGGAATACCTCAGGCTCCAGTGATGACCCAGGAGCTTTTAGAATGTCATGATTTAGGAATTCAAGTTGTTTTGAAAGTTATGAGTCTCAGTTTTCATGGGATATGGAACTTAGATGGATGGGGAAGCAGAATCTTCACATTTGTTACAGATTCCTCAAACTGCAGTATCTTTCTGGCACTTATACACAATTTTAATAAGGCATATTTTACATCTTAAAATAGTTTATTATTTTTAATCTTTCCCTTTAACTCCCTTTAACCAAAAATGGATATTTTTTGTCCAGGCATGTAGAATAGTATTTACCCATTAGGTATTTCTCCCCCATCATCCCACTACCCCCATTAATGTTGGCATCTCTTTTCTTTGAAAGAGAGAAGAATTAACAAATCAGGAAGCTAATAGTGGGAGATGAAAGGGTGTGGAGGCAAAAATGCATGATGCTGACAAACTTCAATTTGAACAGAAGCCAGTTCTATTCCTAAACGATTCCCAAAATAATTTACCTTTTAGTGAAATTTAGTCATCAAAGTCTAAACATCAACCAGAGCAAAGGCTAAAATTGTACCCATTTAAAAACATTGGCAACTAACATTTCAGATGGGATTGACATTCAGAATATGCACCCAGCTCTGCCGGTTAAGGAAATGCCTGTGGACCCAGAGTTCTTAACTTGAAAGGAAGTTTGAATTGATAAGGACAACCAGGCAAGGTTAGCTGTCAGTCAGGGAAGGTTCTGGCTACTTGATATTCAATTTGATACATCAAGAAGGTCTGCAGTCAATCAAATGGGGTGTCGACTGAAGGAAGATATGAGGAATGGGGAGAAGTGGTTCCCAGGGCAGTGACAGGACCCAGGTAGTGTCATAGCCACAGTGTTCTGCTCAGCGGGCAAATCTATTTTTGACTTGGATGCTAAGGAGGAAGTGATGCTTCCTCTCACATCAATATTAAACAGTGCTTCCCTCCGCTGATGGGAAGATGCTGCCCAAATGTGGGCGGAATGCTCAGAATAGAAGAAATTCTTGAGGGGTGCTGCCATTCCTGGTAGACTCGATAAAGTAGGGAGCCAGCATTTGGGTAGACAGAGCTTAGCAAAAGGATCAAAAGTTCCTTAAGAAAACTGGGATGAAAGCATGATTCTGCTCCATTCACATGCAGGGGTAGGGAAGCAATGAGGGCTAACACCGAGCGGGCCGTGAGGAATGTAGAATGTAGCATACCAAAGAAAACCAGTACACCTTGGAAATGATCTCAAAGCACAGACTTGTGCTAATCTGTAATGCAAGAAACAAAGAGATTTAGAGACAGCCTTTAGAAAAGATTATGGGAATTAGGTGTGGTCCTGTATACTTGAAATTTATCTTATAGCAGAGATTTTTTGTTTTGGTTAGAGGCAAGACAAAAACAAGAGAGACGTATACCGAAGATTACTCAAGCCATATAAAAAGTCATGAGACTCTTGACTGAATGGATGCGTCTAGTGGAACAGGGTATATACATTGTGAAATCCATGGGGTAAGTCATGTGCAGCATGATAGTATAAAATCTAGAACCCAATTATTATCAGATACATTTAGTACATAATTGATTAAATGGCAAGAACTGACTATGGATGGATGATGATGAAATGATGTTTTTAGAGTTAACAGTGATTACTGATATTAATCACCCACATACATACTTCCACTGAAGCATGTGTGTGATTTTTTATCATTCTTTTCTTTTATTATTTAATATATTTGTCAGACAGTTAGCTGAGCCATATGGCCTCCCTGGACTGTTTCAGACAAAATGACCACAACTGGGTATGCTGAATGAATCCTTCTGGAATATTTCTAGTGAGACCTAGATCTTGAGGGGAATACTACCAATAAATCTTCCCAGGCTTGTATTTCTACCTCAATAAATTACAGTTTATAAAAAACAGCCACCTACATTATCAAAATTTATGACTGTTCCTGGATCCTTATCATTCATCTTGCACCAGAGCTCTGCTGGGGTTGAAGAAAACACAGCAGTAAAAACAGCCCATGAAGATATATACCTAAATCTTCCATGTCATGCATAAGGCTGTCCATCTCGTGAGGGAGGCTGTTACCTGAATGGATGAGCAGTTAGGAGTTAAACTATAGACAGACGTGATGGAGCCAGAGAGAGTTGAACCTGTGGGGAAGAAACACAGACTCAGTGTCAGGAGGTAGGGATTTAAATCTTGTTTCTACCTCACAGTCAACTGTGCAGTCTTGAGCAAATCACTTCACTTTGCTGTGCCTTAATTTTCTCATTTATAAAATGGAAAAAAAATGGCATACTTCTCTGGGTGCCCGTGAAGTCAAAGTGAGAGACTGTATGTGAGATGACACTGTAACTACATGTATAATGTGAGAGTTAGAAACTACATGTACAATGTGAGAGTTAGAAATTGGAGGACAACAGAATAAATAATGACTAGGAGAGAGCAAATGTTTTCTGTAAAGGACCACAGAGTAAATATTTTAGCTTTATGAACCACATACCTTCTCTATTGCAACTACTCACCTCTGCGGTGAGAAAGATGTACTTTATAATAACCAAATGAATGTCCTAATAAAAGTTTACTTACAAAACTAGGATTTGACCCAAAGGTCAAAGGTTGTCCATCTCTGAACTAGATGCCTAGAGACTTGAATTATAGTCCTGTTTCTGTTTCATCTTGTCAGGTAACCTGGTGTAAATCATTTCTAGTTCCTGAGCCTCAGATTTTCTATCACTGTTGGACCCTTCCAGGTCTCTTCAACTCTTTGACATGTTAGAGCGAGGCAGAAGACAAGTTACCTTGCAAGAATGAAAGGATTTTAATGAACAACATTTTGATTAAAAACAATTACAGCAATGCATAAGATAACATGAAAAATTAACTGAGGTGTAAATACAGTCTGTGTATGGGGAAGCCTGAGAGAGTACAAAGCAACAAAGAATGGTGTGGCTTCTTCAGTGCCCCAGTAAGTCAACTAAAATACAGATGACATAAGATTGGCCTCAGTCTCCCTGACATCAGGAAATCTGAGAACGCAAGTCTGACCTACTCTATCCCTGAGCCACATGAGCAGGGCATAGGACCCAAGTGGGAAAGAATCAGTAACAGAAGCTGTCAGTTCTTTGCCTGTAACTCCTCACTCTTCACTTCACATATATGTGAATGTCTTCATGTCACAAGTACCCCGGACTGTCATTTCTTTGACCACAGGCAAGCACTTCCTTTGCTGCATGTGGGAAGCAGGCCAGAAATGCAGAGATTTAACTTCCTTAAGAGCTGCCCTCACCAGTAAGAGATGAGAGCTGGTGGATAAGTACCCCTCTTCCCTTCTTGAGTGAGTCAGCTCTGAGATGTTTTCTGCGCTGGTTCCCACATTCACACAGAATGGAACTGCAGGTTCCCACAGCAGTAATCTCATTAACACACCCCTTATTGGTTTCCTCTGTCTGCCTTTCTCACTTCCTCTCTCCCTAATCATTGCTTCCTGGTATCCCCTCTCAACATAAGCTCCTAGTACTCAATCTTTGTCTTAGACGTTACCTCTCAGGAAACTCAGAAGAAGTCAAAGCCATGTAAATATACAGTCATTAGGAGATACCCAGAGGGTTAAAAAATAAACAGAGTTGCCTCTGTGTTTAATGCTCAGAACTACAGTGTCCTTCAGTCTGACCACCTTGGAGAAAGCTGCTATAGAGAAAACCGGCACTTGCTCTTGTGTAGGGAGACGTTTTAAGTGTGCGGTATGTGCTGGGCAACTTGTCTGCAAGGAGACTAGCCTGCTGTGGCCACCGAGATGACACACAGTCCTAGACGGCCAGGAGCTTACATATTTTTTTAGGACAGCAAAAAAGGGCTTTTCAGTTAATAGACCTCTTTCTCAATTCTAGATAAAAGGGATTTCTCATGGTATCTCTGCACTTGTTCATGGCTCAAGTTATGGCCTCATTGAATGCCTCTTAGATTCTGAAACTCTTCCAGCTTTAGCTCGTTTCTGGATTTTTGCATGTATTCTTCTCCCCATTCATTTTGCATGATGCCCACACACATTTAAGGTTTTGAATTCCATGTCAATTCCTCTAGAAAACCTTCCCTGAATCTTTTTAGACCAAAGTAAGTATCTGTTCTTACTGCATGTATCAAATAATATGCTATTGATTATTTAATTATGAGAGGTCAGGATTATAATTTATTTACATATTTAACTGGGTGCCTACCATAGGAGCTGGATTGCTCAATAAATATTTGTTGAATAAGGGGAAATATGCTTAGTAGGTAAAAGATCCACCCTAGAACTAAGCGGTAGTATATAAAGCAATTCTAGGGAGGATAAGTAGATACAGAGGTGATCACAGATAAAGGTTCGGATAATTTTTCTGCTACTCACCTACTCAGCTTGAGAGACTCCGGATCAAATTTTCTAAATAGAATAGCAAGGCTACATTTGGGTGGTAGACTTGAAAACCTTCAAATATCCAAGAGGAGTTGTTATCCATCTATCTATTCATCCATCCATCCATGCATACGTCCATCCATCTATCCATCTATCCAGTTAGGCAGCCAGCCAGTCAACCAGTCAGCTAGCCAGCCAGCTAGCTACTCATTCATCAATTAAGTATTGAGTGTCTGTTCTCTTTTAAGTACTACATGAATCACTGGGGACATGAAGATATTTGATCTCTGCCCTCTAGAAGTTAAATCAGCCCAGATGAACAAATAATTAAAAGTTGTTTCAATAAATGGATCAATATAGATATTGTGAGCTATTTGGAGAATTTAGGGCAAGTCCAGATACTTTATGCTGATTGTCTTTACCCCTGTTATCCAAGAATATATGATGTGTTCATAAATGTATAATGTGGCTCCAGGAATTGGGGTCACTTCTTCCTCATGGCTAAATGCTTATTTTCAGTGTCGCTTGCTTTCTACCTGAATTTTTTTCTTTTTCCTCACTTCCCCTCATCTTTATTAAGAGTATATTCCTTGAGGTCTGGAATCTAATATATAACATAAATTTTGAGCAGTGTAGATAGTGTGGGAGTTTATCTTGCCACCAATTCAAGGGGTATCCAGTTATGCCTCCAGAATAATTTAGCTTCTTGCCTTAGCTCTTCTTTGCTTGATAGCCACTAACCCTATACTTCCAGTCCAAACCTTAATTCAAACTCCCTCTCCCTTTCTCCTGGAGAGAGAGACCATAATCTAGTGGTCCTTGGGTTAGGATTCTTAGTTACCATTACTTTGGTTGCTATAACAAATTATCCCAAAGTATAGCAGTATAAAAATACCATTAGATGCTCATGAATTCTTTAGGTTAGGAATTCAGAGCATAGCATTACCTCATAATGTCTGGGTCCTCAGCTGAAAAGTCTTAAAGAATGAGCGATAGAATAATCTCAGTTTCATTCACTCATAAGTATGGTTATTGATGATGGTGATTGGTTGGGAAGACTTTTTTGTTAGAAAGACTTAAAGAGTAGCTAGAACATCTATGCGTGGCCTTTTTAGTTGGGTGTTTGGTCTCCTCACCGCATGATGATCGGGTTCCAATGGTAAGAGTACCAACAAAGAGAGCCAGGCAGAAAATTTAGAGTTTTTAAGAAGCTGTCTTCAGAAGTCATGCAGGATTACTTTCTCTCTTGGTCAGATTATTACAGAGACCTGCCCCAAGTCAGTGGGGGTGAGAATATAGTCCCCATTCCTACATAGAGGTGTGGCAATGACACATCATAAGAACATACGGGGTAAGACATATACTGGCATGGTTGTCTATGGAAAACAATCTGTCACATTCTTCTATTGCTTCTCTGTCCTGTTCTAAGGGAAGTACCATGACCTGGACAACATCCTGGACACAGCTCACTATTCTTTTGTCATAAATAAAATATACCTCCATGGGACTGTATTCTTTGGCCTTAATTCTCCATAGTTGGGGAGCTCACACAAAAATACTCTATTACTTCTAGTGCATTTAAGGAAAACTTTCTGGTACTCTGGCAATAGAAACGAGCATTTAGACTGATTAGTACAAATTTTGGGTTCTCCTTTCATCTAGTACCTTCTTTTCTGAACCGGCTTTAGTTGTTTTGTAACCACTTTAAAGTGCTAGAGGTCCTCAAATGAATATATACTTCAGATGTGAGTCTTCCAATTTTAAGTTAGAAAAGAATGAACAGCCCTCTTGGTCTGAATCTGATCTCCTTTTAATCAGCCCAAGTCTTCCTCAACCTCTCTTTTTTTTTTTTTTTTAATAGTCATGTGGTGTTGATGACTCATACCCATCCTACAGTCAACTAAAACTCCTAAATCATTTCACATGTACTAATTCCTGTTCCTTGTTCTATGCTTGAGATTTTTTTAGAGCTCAAAAATTTAAATATTTTCTAGTAAACTTCATCTCATCAAATACATCACATTATTCCAGCTAATTCTTTTTATTTAGTTCCTTTTTAGTGCATTTATTTTTGTTTATTTATTTTAAATAATTTTATTTCTTTGTTTACAATGTTATATTTGTTTTAGGACATTGAAATTGTATCTCAGTCTATGAGAATTTCATACCTCATAAGAGTTTTAATGTCCATTATTTGTCTTGTTCTCTTCTTAGGTGGGTTGAGTGTACCTGTTTGGATTGGCTTCCCTTTTTGTTTTTTTCTTTTCTTTTTCCCTAGAGATGTATTTTGAGGTTACCCTGAAGTCAGCATTAAGAATTCTATGTTTATTTATTATTTTTATTTGAAAGAAGATTAGTCTTGTACTCATCCTAACCATCCACATTTTTATTCTCCTCTCCTCCCCACTTTTTATTTTTGCTATCTTACTGTTACTAAGTGTGATTTCTTTTCACTTTATAGAGCATCCTTTAGTATTTTTTGTAGACCTGGTTTTGTGTGATGAATTCCTTTAACTTTTGCTTATCTGAAAAGCTTTTTACATTCTTCCTTTTCTAAATGATAATTTTACAGGGTATAGTATCCTAGGGTGAAACCCTTTTCTTTTAGCACTTTGAATATATCATGCCATTCCCTTCTGGCCTCTAGAATTTATTTTGAGAAATCCACTGTCATATGAGGACTCCTTTCTATATGACTCATTTTTCTCTGCTTTTAAGATTTTTTGTCTCATATTTTTGGAATTTTGATAACCATGTGTCTAGGTGTGGGTCTGTCTGGGTTTCTTTTATTGGGATCTCTTTGAGCTTCCTAGGTCTAGAGGCTTGCTTCATTCCTTGGATTAGGGAAGTTCTCAGACATTATTTCTTCAAATACAGTTTCTGTCCCTTTTCTCTGTGCTCTCCTTCTGGGACCCCTATGATACAAATGTTGTTCCTTTTGATATTATTTCATAGGTTGTGAATACTTTCTTCATTTCTTTTCTCTCTTTACTCATATGCCTGAGTGCATTCCCCTGCCCTGTCCTCTAGCTCACTGGTTCCAATGAAGACTTTATCTACCCTACTCTTGAGTCCCTTTATGGAGTTCTTTAATTTAGCTATCATGTTCTTCATTTTTTTGTTATCTTGATTCATTTCTTCTTTCTCTTCCTTTATTGTTTTCTGATTTTCATGCATATGTGTGTCACTGTTGCCCTAGCTTCATCTTCAGGTAGTTTTTCACACGTCTGTCATATTCAGATTTTTATTTGTATTCAGGCTTTAAGTGGATCCATCATTCTGTGTAAGTTTGGCATTCTGTTTATGTTTCTGTGGGTTAGATTTCCCTGCAGCAATGGCGTTTAGTAGGGTATCGACTTGCATCAGAGAAACCTGGGTCTTGGTTTGAACACGGAATTCCTGAGTCATGTGGCATCATCACGGGTTGGATCTGTTGACATTCTTAGGTTGATCCTGTTTTGGGACCCAAGAGTTCAGTGTGTGATGTTGGAGTTTGTGTGGGGCATGCAGAGCCATCCCCCAGTGACCCAGCTCTGAACAATAGGTCCATTTTGTTGCTGGCCCACAATCAGCAATCAGACTGTACTTCTGCCTCCATCCACAGGGTGGTGCTGTGGGTAACCTTGACGTTTCCTTCCTTCTGAGACTCTCTTCTTCCTTTGAGCTTGGGGCCAGGATTTCCAGTGCACAGTTCTTACAGCTCAGGAGCAATATGATTGGGGAGGTGGGGTGGGAGTGGGAGTGGGGGATTCTCCTAGCTGCCTTCCAGTTATGGTAGTCCTACCAGGTGGTCTCTGTTGCCCTTAGAGCAACTCCTGGGAGGCTCGGTTCTTCCTCTGTTTCTACCTCCTCCTCCACCTTTTCCTCCTGAGACTGAGAGTCCAGAATCCTTGTTGCAGCTCTGAACTCAAGACTCCTTCACCTACCCTTGTGGTGGTGATCTGCTGTGTCTGTAGCCCCCGAGCAGCCCTTCCACACCACGTGCATCTGAAGAATAGATGGCTTCTAGCTCTCCCATGGAGAGGGGATGCACGTGTCCTACCAGGTTGCCATCTTGATTGCCTCTCCCCTGTTAATTCTTTTTGGACATTGGGCATCATCTGATGTATCAGTTCTCCCTCCAAAGCTGCATATGATCTGAATATTTTGTTATGCCGCAGGGTTCACAGCTAAGTTACTGATAAAAATGTTGAATAAACATAATTTTTCATTTGATTTCTCAAATGAAAATCAGAAATTTGGTAAAATCCTCTCTACTTTTGAGATGAAGGAACTAGGACTCAGAGAAGCTCAGAACCTGCTCAGAATCTCGCTATTAATAGGTGTGACAAAGGAGGAACTTGAATCACTGCTTTTTACTTTTTACTTTTTCTATACTGAGATATTCTTCCAGCCCTGGACACTTGGCTAAGAAGGGGATAGGGGAAGAGCAAACAAAATATAAACTATGACTAAATGCAATTAGAATGATTTTTTTAAAAATGACCTTTGACAGTTACTTGTGGGAGAGAGAGCGTGGGCTGTATTTTAATCTCTATTTTCTACTATGCTGTATTTTATTTCCTTCTTACATGCAGATATCTTTATTTTCCAATTATCAACTTCAGAAAACTATTTGCTGAGCTGTCTCCTTGAGCTAAAATCCATATAAACACAAACTCTCTATAAGAAGACACTAAAATGCAAAAATAAGAAGGATAGGAAACCTGCTGTTTGTCAAAATAAATCCAGAATGAAGTGAAGTAACTAAGGTGTCAAACTGATAAAGTTTTCCTGTGATGTTTTTCTCTTGACCATCCCAGAAAAGTCTTAAAGTCCTGGGAAAGCTAGATGGATGGTCACCCTACAAGTAGTATAGTGTGGCATTCTGTTCTCCACTCTTTAGTGCCATGTAAGTTAAGAGATGACCAGAGATTCTTGACATTACTTCTGATGAGAAGTGGGGTCTATGTTCCATCCCCTTGAACCTGGGCAGTTTCGTGACTGTATAGGATACAGGAAAAGAGATGCTTTACCAGTTTACCATCCCTAAGAACATGTTCTCCTGAAACCCTGAACACCATAAGGAAGTTTGGTTACTCTGAGACTATCAGACTGGAGAGGGCACATGTGGGCACTCCTGTCATTAGTCTCAGCTGGGCACAGCCTTCTCCATGATCATGATACCAGACATGAGTGAAGTCTTGAAAGCTCCAGACTAGCCCCTGCATCAACTGAATACCAGCGCTGAAATTATCAAGTGATCTCAGGTGAAACTACGCTGAATACAATTGCTCTGTAGGGTCTTATCCAAATTCTTGAGCCACAAAGTCTTAAGATACAAGTAAAATGGTTATTTCCTTAAATGACTACATTTGGGGGTAATCTGTTATGCAGCTTGAGATATATATGGTGAATGCCAAACTCACCTAAATAACCATACCTAATTTTTCTAGACTTTTATAAATAATAGTCCATTACCAAACAAATGTTTTGTGTAGGATCTATACCATCCTTGTCTAATCTCAGTTAGCCTCTTCTGGATAGACAGTGGTGCAAAGTGAGCAAAGATGCTGATTTTGTCTACCTATATCCATTCCTCCTGCATCACCTTGGCATGCCATATCGGTGCACTTCCATCCCTATGAGCTGGCTCATCTCTGTGGCATATGCTCCAAAGACTTCCTCTTGATGAGATTTAATCTTTCATTCTAGTCTTTGGCATTTCGTTGGCAACAACAGACTGCACCCCTGTGGGCTGCAATCTCTACCAAGTGAAATCTCACACAGCCTCATATTTATCTAGAGCATCAAACACTTGACTGCTCTTCTCCACTTTGGCTCTATGCTTAAAAATCTGATTGATGAAACCATAGATTCCTGGGGGGCAGGAGCTGTGTTTTCAGTGTCCTGGGGCCCCCGTAGCTTCTCTTTGGATGAGCAAATACATTTTCAACAATCTGGTGGCAGTACCAGCTAGTTTTTATGCTACTTTCTTTACCACACCTTTTCTCCTTAGCATTTCTCCTAAGTGTTTCCTCATTATTAGGAAACCTTAAGAAAGAGCAGAGGGGCCTTTGAAGGAAGAAGAAGGCAAATGTATTTTGCATCATTTTGAGACTCAGTTCTCCATTCTCTTTGAATAATTTGCTTCTGATTTTCTTCCTCTTTGAAATATGTGATGGTTCTTGGACAGTGGGAAAGAATTTGACACAAATGTTCATTTTTGATTCATCGAGTTGCTGAAGGAAATGTCAGGTCTAAGGCTCACAGAGTTAGCTAGTGAGTGTCAGTTCTGTGTTTCCTAAAGAACCTCAGGACGTTGGATCGGTAAGAGACTGAGGAGGAGTAGGAGTGTCAGAACATGGTGGCATAGGTGGTAATGGAATTTGATCAAGGACTCCAGTCTCCAACCTCTCAGTCAAGTGCCCTTGACACTATACTTTGTTATAATAATGTAGATTTCTAGGTCAGGATGAGGGGACCACATGAAATTGCCTCTCCATTCTTTTTCCAGTTCCCATTGAAATTATGACACAGATATTCCAGAGGAATTGAAGCGCCAGCAATGTGGAGAGTGGGAGCATGTCTATCATTACATGAGTTATTAATGAATGTCTGGATAGCAGACAGAAAATGGGACACATTGACAGGTAAACATATGGAGGAACCCACCACTGCTAGAAGGAAGACTGCAGCTCAGCCTGGAGCCCTTCTCCCCTAGGAACCCCAGATTGCTGGAAGCCTGGAGTCACCAGGTAAGAAGAGTGTGGGAGGTGGGATAGTAAACTGTGGAGGAAGTGTTAATTGGAAACCTGCCTTGACAGAGCTGTGCTGGCTTCCCTCCCCTCACCACTCATGCGTAACTGTGCTCCTCAATCCCCACTGGAGCTGCGCAAGAGCAAGCAGCCAGGGTTTCATCCCTAAGCCAAACCTGGGAGCATTGTTGTCTCAAAATTGATGTTATAAAAGCAACCTAAGGAGAGTGGGAGGAGTTCCAAGGTGGAAGGTCAGAGCTTCAGGGCAAAGCTTGGCTCTGGCATTTTGAGGTGGTGCTCTGTAACGGTCAGATCCTAGTCATGCCCTTGCTGCATCTTCACATGGCCCTTTCTCTGTGTACCAGTCTCTGGTGCCTCTTCTTACAAAGATCCTAGTCGCCTTGGATTAAGGCCCCACTCTAATGACCCCCGTCACCATAACTGGCTCTGTGAAGGTCCTTTCTCCAAGTATAACCACATCCTACTGGGTGTTGAGGCTTTAGCACGTGAATTTTGGAGAGACGCAATTCAGTCCATAACACCTATCCACGTTGCGGTGGGAGAGACCAAGTGATAAGCGCACAGTGAAGCACTGGCAGGTGTCACAAGGAAGCTACAAGGAAACTTTCTAAACTGATGCGGGGCAATATCCACGCTGTGCATCTTGGATAAATTAATAAAAAGCAAAAATCTCAATTGGTAAAAAGCAAGGTACATATATATGTAATACTTTATATGCTCTCTATTAAAAGTGCATATATGATTGTGTATGGATATTTGTAGTATAATCTCTGAATAATCCCTGAATATTGATTCTTTTTAGTAGCCAAATTGGTTACCAGTCACTTACCGTAGCAATCCTTAAACCCTTAGTACTTCCTAATTAATGAGCCAACTAATCACCGGACTCTGTAGCTTAACTGAACTTTGATCTGTGTGTTTTTCTCAAAAGGCAGTTAAATTCTGATTAACCAAGATTTTATTGAGTGAATGATACTTCTAATTAGTTGTCACTATCATAAAACCACACATATTAATAATTTTTTAAAGACTGGGGGATTTAACTTGGCAGACCATATTTTTAAGATTTAGGAATGCTTTAGGCTAAAAGTAGCAGAAACATCAATGCTAAGTTGCTTAACTAAATAGAGGCTTATTTTTCTCTCTAACAAATGTTGCATAGATCAGCAGCCCAGGAGAGTGCTTACTGCAGACAGGCTCTGTCTTTCTTTTCTACCTGCTCAGTCATCTTAGCATGTTGGCTTGCTGCCTGGTGGTTGCAGGATGCTCGCCACAGTTCCGGGTATTACATCTGCATGTTTCTATCGAAAAGGAGGGTAGAACTGAGATAGCTTGTTTAGTCTCTGTTTACCAGGAAAGCAAAAGGCTTCCTAGAATTTCCCGGTGAGTTTTTCTCTACATCTCATTGGCTCAAACTAATCACATGGCAACTTTTAGCTGCAAAGGGTTGATAGTAAGAAAACAGTTGTCACGCTGATTTAAATCAGTCAAGATTCATCACTTGTGGCTGAACACATCGCCTCTAACAAAAATGAGGGTTTCTCATCAAAGAACAGTGACTAAGATGTCTACCATACTTGTAGAGCAGGAGAAAAGAGAGTTCTTTTCTCAGTGCAAACCCATCTTTATTACCTTTGCCTGTCATCTTTTTTCTGCCATTTTTGAGGTAGCTACTTTTAATTCCAGAGCTCTCTGTCCAGTATACATGTTTAGGGATTGCAGTCAATCTTGCAATAACTCTACCCTCCTCATTCAAACCCACTTATTCAGCATATTCTTATTACATTGGTCACTTGCTTGAGTTTCTGTAGTAGTAGGGTATGTGGAGAACTCAAACATAATCAGTAAAACATCAAAATTATTGAAAAAACAAAACAAGGAATTTTCATCCTCACAGAAGAAAGCACTGACTGAACTGACTTTAAAATGGAAAAGCTGGCAGGTGGTTGTTGTCTAAGCTTGTGTTCCCTGGGTGACTGACCCTAGACCAGGAATGGAGTGCAAGTCATTTATTTGGAAAAACTCCCCTACCCAGAAAATGTTGACAGGGGAGAGGGAGAGAGCGACAGAAAGAGAAGGCGCCCATGAAAGGCACAACACGAAGCCAATTATTAGTCTGAGCAACCAGAGCCTATACCACTGGGGGACACCCCCCGAGTCGATGTAAAGCATGCTTCTTGCAGTAGCCACACCTGAAGGGAGAGAGAGCTGGGATGTTTACCCTTCGACTTCTGTCTGTTGTTGGTTGAGGGCTACTGCAGGGGGTGAATATTAATTCCCTCCTAGGTTTTGGCAGAGTGTGTCCAACCATTCAAGCAAACCCTGAGGCAGTTGGGAGTCACATGTTTGTGGACTAAAACAGTAAGGCCAAGGGTATATGGACTGGGCCTTGACATAGCTGCTATCCATATACTGTTTTCTAATCCTCAAATCCCATAGCTCATTGGAAGTGATTGTAAAAACACAAGCAGCTACTAAAGAAGTGGAAAAGCAGAAGAACTTGAAAAATCTGGAAATCGAGTCTTTGAGCTGCTATGTTGGGATCTTCAGAGGTTTCTCAGATCAAGAGTAGAGAAGGATGTTGTCCAATCCCCCCATAGTGAGGACAGCAGCTCTCAGGGAGCCCCTGGCCCCGAGATCCACTCATAGAACCAGGTGACAATGGTGACCCAGCTAAGGTAATGAACACTAGTGTTTAATCTGCACTAAATAAACACATCTTGATTTCTAGTGATGCTGCAGAAGACAGTGGTTATCTAAAAAGAAACTTTTTGCCACCACGTGACTGGCTTGCTCAGACCACTCGGAGAGGTAAGTTGTCTCTGAATCCTGGGACTGAGGACTAAATCAGCCTATCTCCAGTGCGTATTCTGTTTAATGACTCCCCACATTTGATTACTCAAATGAGGAGCAGAACTCCAGGGAACAGATTTTGATAAGGGAGCCTGTGTTCCCTGAGTAGATTTCATTATGGGCCAAATGAACATTTTCATCTTTGACCTGTCTGCCTGCAGGGCTCGACTTGAGATGCCCATTTGACCTCTCAGTGCTACCGGCTGCCTCTGTCCTCTGTAGAGCCTGTGCTCCAGGGACTCTGTCCAGTTGCAGACTCAAGATCTCCCTCAGGCTTCCAAGTGCTTATCTCTGAGTTCCTGTTGAAGGCCTTCCAAGACTCACACTTGCTGAACTCCTATTTTTCAAAGCCTGTCTTAACATCCCTTCTTTTCTGTACTTTTCTGCTCCTGATTTTCCTTCTCCATCTCCAAGGTCTTAAAGTATGAATGACATTCAAAGCAAAATCATGACAAGGACTTGGGCACAGGTACTGTATTTGCAAAATAAAGCAGTGGAGAAAATGAAATGAGAAAGGGAGACAAACCCATCAGATGTGCATCAGCCAGCGGGTTGCTGCTGGGTATGTAATGTGCCTTGGATTTGGTCCACTGTGGCTAAGGGAAGATGGTTCTTCATCCTGCCAACTCCATTCCTCATTGGTTGAGGTTACATCTTGGGGTGGTAAATTCCCAGCATTGCTAGGCTGTAAAGTAGGGTCTACAGTGGTGCCCCAGAAAGGACTTCCTTGGGCATAGAAGCAGAAAGGCTCAGGGCTGAGAGGAAGTGGTTAGAATACATTGAGGAACTCCTCCTGTGACTGTGCCCCTTCTCTGTCCTAGTGATGATGGGTAGCACTATTGAGGTCATTCAGGCAAGAAAGTGGAAGTAAAATGTTGAACAAAACAATTGGTCCCTGGCACACCCTGGTAATCTAGGAGATACATCCACTGCTGCCTCCTGCCAGCCCAAGCTATAAACATCCCAAGGACCCAGGTTTGAGTTCTGGGAGGAACAACCAAGATGATCAGCTCAATAAAATACTGCTTCATCCTCTGTCTTACTTCCTACCCACCTACTTGCCTTCATTCCTACCTTCACCTTTCCTTAAAAAACAAACAAACTGGTTCCTGCTCTTACAAAACTTAAGATTTAGTGAGGAAGAGGAAACCAAACCAGCAAGTAACAAAGACCCATTGGAGATGTTGTATTTCAGCAAGGCCTCAATTTCCATCCTTCAGTCCTTGCAATTTTGGCAGCCACTGCTTTCTTACTGTCCTATATTACCGCCATAATGCCCCATCATGTCGACCCTACCTTGCCTTCTCTCGGTGACACTGGAGTGGGAGCTCCAGAAAAATGCCTGCTAGGGGGCAATGTCAAATATATGTCACAGCAGTTGTGTGCACAGCTCCCACCTCTGTTCATTATGAGCAAGTTAGTGCTCTGAATCCTGATGGGAATCATATCAGAATCAAGGCTGGCCTTGTGCTTGGATTGCTGAGTTGCAATAGGACTCTCTGTGGCGGCAGACTTCCCCAAAACAACCCTTTTTGTTGCCCATCAATGTGGAACTGTGCCCACCTTGGTGTGGGCCTATTATACATGTTTGTTGAGAACATCCTTTCCTATCAAATGCAATGGAAGTTCACGGCCGACACATCTCCTGGACCGGACGACTGTGGTTAGCTGGTATGAGGTCAGTGCATTTAGTGTGCAGACCTTCTCGTCACTTTCGTACAGTGGCACTTTGGCAGCGACAGAGTACAGAAAGGGGACAAAAGTCATGTGCTTCCATGATCACTCTAGCAGAGGGATGTTTTGTGTCATGTTCCTTCTTTGCTTTTCTCCTGACTTGTATCCGTCATTTTCAGAAAATCTCTTTATGGGTGGAAGTCGGTTTACATGGATTAACCTTCTGTGACACTGCTTCTTGTCTGTTTAACAATGAATGAAACCAAATGCTTTCCAGAGACTTCTCATGAAAGGATAAAATATTTCTGGGATGACTGTGATTCTCAGGGATTGGGTAGATGATCATAAAAGTTACTTATTCTGCTCTGAAATATTAAAGCAATTAATCAAGACTGGCAAGTGACAACCACGATGAATCCTGATAAAGAGACATGAAATAAGCCATTGGATAAGTTATTTGAAAGGATCTCAAGAGGATGATGTAAACATTTATGCCTATCCTTTTTGAAATTCCAGTAAATAATACCACAAGACCACAATATTGTAGGGGTTTTTTCTTTTTCTACTTTTTTTTAGAGAAACAACCGGAAGTGTTCTAAGCAGTCTGCAAAACTCGGCCTTTCAGATTTTGTAAAACATTGTCAATTTTTTTTGTTAGGGCCACTTTTCAGAGAGATGTTATCCAGGACCCCAAATAATTAACACTGCTCATAACTCCTCTAGAATTGAGTTTGGAAGGAATAGTTTTACCATATTAATACATTTTTGTATTAGTTTAATAAATTTTTTTCCTTTTGGAATTCACTTATAAAGGGAAACAAAAAAAAGAATGCATAGAAAATATCCACCATCTTCAGGTGAACTAGAGTTGGGTGGATTGGACATGAGGCTGACAGGCCATGCCATGAATGCTACACCAGCCATCGCCTGGCTAATTCTTCCCTTACAGGTGCCCATGTAACACTTATGAATTCTTTCATCATGGCTCTAGTGCTCCATGTTTGTTTTTCTGGCATGTATTAAGTTCATTTTATAATTCTGCTTTACATTCAGCTCAGGAGGTGGGTACTGTCATTCCCACTAAACAGTGTGAATGCTGAATCATTGAGATTAACTTTTTTTTTAATGTATATGCCTTTCACACCTTCCCTACTATGAGTACCTGAACGAGCTAGCTGCTGTGTTATTGCTGGACTCACATCCAACACACATAAGAAGGGACTGGATAAATCTCACTTGAATTGGATTATTCAGAAGTTTCAAAAGTCACAATGGAAAGTAGAAAGAAATACATGTCATTTTGAGAACAGCTTTTCAGTAATCAAGAAAGCCTTGGGCAGAGCTGGAATGATCCTGTTGTACAAACTGAGTCCATTAGGAAGTCACCAGGAAGAATCATGATGTGGGACCACATAGATGCAAACTATCTACCTTCCCTTGTTTTGCGATTCACCTGAAGTTTTACTGACTCTGCTTACACTTGCTTTTTTTGATAATTAAAAGCAGAATGAATTACATTTTGATGCAATGCTAAGGGACTGTTTGTTATACAATTTAGTCTCTGCCCAGCATTTATTGAATATCACCCAAAGTAGCTGTCAAGGCATAAACAACTCAGGAGGAAAGCATGGCCATGGTTTTACTGAACAGATGGTCTGATGACGTCGGTTTCTCCAAATTACCTACAGCCAAAACAGATGGAAAAATTAACATCACAACCTAAGCTTGATGGCAGGCAGGGAGTCACTGAGAACTTCAAAGTCACATGGGATGTTTTCTGTGCTTTGTTTTCAAGTTCCTTTGGGATCTTGTCCTTATGACAAATTTCTCAAATAAAATAGTAAGAATTATTACAGCTGATCCCACAACCAACAACCAGCAAGGCCAAACTAGAAGACATGGCATTAAGTAATGCCATTGCCACTACAAACTGAGGCTGAGCCTAACAAGATTTTTCAGTGTGTACAAAAGTATTTATCAATGAAAAGAAACGTCTCAGAGGTATAACTGAATATGATGGTTCTTTGAAAAAAGTCATAATAATGGCTACATATTTAGCCCTGGGCACATATTGTAGTTTGTGGGATTTACATTCCATCTTGCTCCAAAAGGCAGGTTTTAATTGAGGTGAGGACAGTGTACCTTATAATCCATAAAGCAGGTATGCCGATGTATAAGCAGGAAATCAACTGGCCAAACCTAAGGCTAAGAAACCATCCAAGAATAGTGAGGATGGGCTTACAACAAAAGGCCCTCTCTCAGTAACCTAAGCCATGCCCCTTGACAACAGCAGACCTCACCAGAACTCCAGGTGGACTGGAGCTAACTCATGGCCATGCACCTGGTTATACTCACCAAGGCAAGAGTCCCATTCCCCCAGGTATATATGGGGAACCATTTTACCTCTACACATGCACATGGCACAGCACACACACGTGTGTGCTCCCTTCTTAACGTAACCTTCTCAACCCAGAGGGAGCTTACACTCAAGGCTACTACTTCTAATAAACTTGCTATGTGATCCTGGCCATATGGCCCTCCGTGAATTCCTTCTGGAAGGACTTTGCTCTCATAGGAATGCCCAAGTCCACCCCCATCAGTAAGTATCATTTTCATCTAAAACTGATTGCCCACGACTTTGTATCTGCCCATCTTAATTTCTTGTTTAGCATTATGCTTTTGCCTTTCTCTGCCTGCTGGTATCGTGGGCCCTTATTTCCTTCAGGCAATGTTGTCCAATGCATGAAATAGTGCATCCCAGCTTTAACTGATCTGAAGAATCAGAGTCAGAAACGGAGAGATCTGTTTGCAAACAAAGAGGTAGGCCTCTGGATGTTCCACCCTTCTGACAGCATGGAAAGGGCTGAAAACAAGAACGTAGATATCCAAGTCCCAAGTGCCCACACTCAACCAAGTGCATACTTTGAGTTCACTAGCTTATATGCTTCAAGTGCAAAGGGAACTCAACAAGGCCTGAAAAGTAATATTTAAATGTATATTTGACAACATATTTGTCTAGTTTTCACAGCACTATCACATGGCACGATATTTTCATCCATTAAGTTCCAGAAAACAGACCTGGATATGAGTGCAAGGAGTTTTCTTGGGAGATGATTCCTGGAAGTAGATAGAGGAGAGGGGAAATGAGAGAGTGACAAGAGAAAACATACCTCCGAGCATCCCACCAAGAGGTAAGGGAACTGGGGACTGTGTCCTCCAACTCTCATCTGCCATTGCAGGGAAGAGATTTACCTTATAGATAACTGGACTTATTGGGAAGCTATTGTAATTATGAAATGTGATACTAGTTCTGCAGTAAATAAACTGGCCATGGAATATAACAGGGAGCTCAGAAACTGACCTTGTTAGGAGTGGCTTGGCATTGGGGAAAATAATGTGTAGCTAAAAATATGCTTATCCATGTGGAGTCAAATGAACCAGACCCCTACCTCACACCGTATGCTAGAATAACTCGAAGTGAATGAACATTTTTAATTATAAAAGCAAAACTTGAAATTTATCATTAGAAAATATACATTCACACTGTTCTAACTTTCATGGAAGGAGAAAGGATTTCTTCAATAAGACATGAAAAGTGCAGCTCTGGGAAGATCTCAGAGTGATCTGAGATGATGAACCCCGAAACGGTAGTGTCTGGTTCTAGAATTCCCTGCATGCTCTGCCATTGCCTGCAGGCAGCCTGAGGAGAGTGTGACAACACTGTGGTGAAACCCAAGCAGGTGACAGGTGAGGCTGTTAACTCACTGCCCTCATCCCACTGTGTTCTCTCGTATAGGGGCACCTGAGGAGCACATTCCTGTGGTTGCCACGTACTAGGACTGAGATAACCTGGCTTCATCTGAACTCTGAAAAGTCTGAGAAACTGTCCTGAGAATATCACTCTACTGACCAAACCATCTAGTTACACAAACGTGCTAGGGAGATTTTCGATGTCTACTATAGAAAAGCAGAAATGGAATTTATTTAAGGAGATTTAGGTAGCTCACAGGATCTAGGAGCACTGGAAAGTCTGACTCAAGGGACAGGCAGCCAGAACAATCCTCAAATGACACCTCAGCATTGTTTCAGTGGAAATCACCCTCAGCACTGACACCTCAAACCACACACCTGATTTCTAGAATTTCTACCTCTGCTGGCTCTGGCAACTGGATATCTCTGTCTTTACCCAAAAGCCTTCTGTGTGATTCTGTCTCCTTTGTGTATTAACTTACAACTTAAAGTCTGAGATGGGAGCCTCTGATTGGGGAAGCCTGGGTCACATCCTGGGCATACTTTTTAGGGAGGCTGGGAAAACAAATTCCTGCTTTATTTGTCACCACCTCACATCAGTCTCCTTTTTTAGTTCTAAAGACTTACATGACTAAAATCCCAAAATCTATAGATTATTTTTTAATCAGTACTTTTTATGATGGCTGCTTTTCATACTAAGAGAACTGTGTGACTTCATACATAAAACAACTCAAGTACCGAATTTGGATTATTTCAGGAAAATTAGATGGTCCCAATCATGCCATGTGGGTTCTTATTAACTTCTTTCTTGGAAAGTGGCTCTTTCTGAATTTGCCCCTAGATTGGAGTACCTACTGTTAGATACAAGTACTAATTTGGTGACTTCCTGTTTGATTCTCTGGCTGGCACTTGCATTGTGAAAACTATTTCCTTGTGCAATGAGTGGAAGATCTGTGAAGAGGAAGTGGAGGATTGGGAAAGTAGAGTCCACAAAGATGTACCCGAGGCAAGTGGAAAGGACACGGTGGCAGATTGTGGTATGAGCACAGTCATTTCATTCTAGGACACATGGCCCTTTGTGATGTGACTCTACTATTGTCCTCTCTAGAGGTGGAATCCAAACCTTTAAAACCAGGCTAGTCTTGTTTACTGCTTTAACAAATGAAATGTGGTGCAAATTCCAAAGCCTAGACCTCAGGAGGCCTTGCCGCCTCTGCCTCTGTGCCTTTGAAGTGCTTCCCTGTAGCCACTATTATCACGGAGAAGCTCAGATGAAGGACCACATGCAGAGGGCAGTCCGCAGCGCCACTGAAAATAAATTCTTTTGACTTTTGCAACACTAAGTTTTTGATTAGCTTTTTAAACTGCTATAGACAGCAGAAATAGATATGATCAAAAGTAGAAGAGCACAATCCTGATAAGGAGATAGAATTTAGTTTTCTAACTTTTGCTGGGCATCTAATACATATCAGGTACTTTATGTGTGTAATTCACTTAATCTCTTAACAATCTTGACAGTGATACTACTAAGTAGGTGGGGAAGCCAAAGCATCAAAGGGTGTAATAAGTCGCCCGAGGTCACATGGCTTATAAGCAACAAGTCTTGACTTTGTGTCTGTTTGATTCCAAAGTCCTCGCTCATGACTACATCGCTACAGTGTCACTGGTACTTATAGTGAACAATCCAGAATAATCAAGGATAAAGATGGAAGAAACTCCTGCTTTCTATATTTATTTCTAAGTTTAAGATGACTTTCTACAAGAAGGGAAGAATGTTAAAATGCTGACCTGCATTCACATTCACACTTCTCTTTGAATAATTCCTTCCTCAAATTAGTATTGTGTAAAAGAGCAATGTTCTGAGACTGACATGGGTTATAAGATATATAAGGTTAGTAAATTCAAACACTTGTGAAATATAAACAGATTAGTATTTACTAATTATTTCTGTGAAGACAGAATGTCTTCCAAAGCAATCAATGGAATTAACTCATTCAACACAATATATTAAATAATTAGTTTGTGCCAGGCATTGTATTAAGTGCCAGGAAGAGAAATGTAATGTTTCTTAACACCCAAGTGCTGTGTAGTCCAGTTAGAATGGTAAATTAAACAAAAATCCAGCACATGACCTTTCTAGTTATTTTTCCAAAAATTGAAGCAAAAGTATTAATGATCTAAAAGAAAGTTGCTTTGTGTTGATTTTCTAATTTCAGTGATAGAACTGCAAAAATTGAATTATTCTCATCAATCACCTGTAAGACCAAAGCCCATATGATTTCATACCACATATTTATTTCATTTCTTGTAAATGCTAACTACTATCTTTCCCAAATTTATAATCGGAACTTTTCTTTATGGAACCATAGAGATCATCCTAATTAGAGATGCCACTAGAAGAGTTTAATTCAGAAAATCCTGTAAAGCAATAAACTTTCTTCTGTCTTTTCCTTTTTCCTTTTGGATTGCACACAAACATTCTAGCTTAGTACTATACCTATATTTTATGATTATCACTTTAACATGTGAATCATATTACAAAATTAGCTTTAGAGGAGTAATGGCCTGAGCCATTCTGGCTTCTAAGTGGACTTGCACATGTTTCTTGCTTTCTCTGGGCCTTGATTGCCCTATCTGTAAAGTAAGACCACTGAATGAGATATCTGGAATCTTCCCCAGATATAAAATTGTATGGTTCTTGTTAGTTATTGGCTGTTTTTCCCAGCTACTTATATCTTCTTAAGAACTCAGAGACGAAATTCCCTAGAATTCTTAGCATAAATTTTAAAACTTTTTTCAAAGCTGAATTTTCCTATATTGTCTTCCAGATCAACAGTATAGGTTGTGTGTGTGTGTGTGTGTGTGTGTGTGTGTGTGTGTGTGTGTGTGTGTGTGTGTGGTGTTGTGCTGTTGTGGTTACCCTTTTGGAGGTACAAGAGAAACTGGGTACAGTTCACCATAATGATCTTGATGCTTATTAGGATTTAGGAATTTTGAGAAGCTATGGGCTTTGTCGTATAACCATCTGATGGGTTTATATAATCTTGCAGTAAAGCACAGGAGTCTCTCATGTGCTCCTTTCTGGCCTTGGGTGAAGGAATAATGGGTTGGAAGATCGCATACCTGTGTTCCATTCCTCATTTGGAACTCAGCTAGCTTGTGTGATGAAGAACAACTTCCTTGACCTGAGCCTCAGTTTCTTACATTGTGAAATGAGTCATATTAGAAGATCAAGCTTAACTAGAATGTCTAGGATCTCCTTAGGTACATTAGGCGCTATCTTAGGAATTTAGATACATTCTGTCCAAAATTGCACAATTAACCTCATGATTTTAGTGTGTAATGTGCATATATTCAATTATACTTCGGTAGTTAAAAGAGGTGACCTGCCTAAGAACCATCACAATTAGTGCCTGGCCTCGAGGACCTCAGTGACCTTCCTGAAGTTACCACTCATGCTCCACGCTGCCCTCACTGAATGCCAGTTCTATCCCCCTTCACATCTATAGCTGCACAAACCACCTCATCACTACCTCCCACAAAATAACTCTTCTATTATTACAAGCATAAGAGAAGCTGAGATGGATGGCCGGCGTAGTTCCTCTCTATAAGCTCATCTGCCAAGAGTGAACCTTTATGCAATTTTCAATGAGTTGAGCTGACAGTATGAGACATGCTGGAACAGGTCCCCTAAAGCAAAGTCTCATACCCTTGACAACACGGACATTCCGGACTGGATAAATCTTGTATGTGGGGCCTTTCCTTCGTATTGTAGGATATTTAGCAGCATCTCTGTCTAGTCACTACATGCCAATAGGACTCTTCATG
The DNA here is from genome assembly GCA_004363575.1 of Solenodon paradoxus. NCBI lineage: Eukaryota > Metazoa > Chordata > Mammalia > Eulipotyphla > Solenodontidae > Solenodon > Solenodon paradoxus. The sequence continues at coordinate 197,401 of RJWH01002429.1, forward strand.
AGTTGTGATGACCAGAATTGTCTCCAGATTTTGCCAAATGTCTGATGGAATGCAAAATCAGGTCCTATTGAGAATGGATTTTGGGCGAGTGCCTTTGGATGTGTGGACTGCCACCTTGTCCAAAGCAGGCCCTGGGAAAAGGAATTGGGTGCTGGTAGTTTCTGTGGAACATGATCTCAGGAAGCACAGTGAGGGTTGGAGTGGTGAGTCAAGAAATGGAAGAAAGCCAGGGAAGGGCAGGCATGCTAACGAGCAGGGTTGTGCAGTGACCAGCAAGAGGTCCGCCTCACTGGGGGCCTCTGGACCATGCAGAACACCTAAAAATTGTCCCAGTGAGGAGCATGGACGCTGAGATACTTATCCTCCATCAAACCACAGGCAGTTTGTCAGCCTTCTATCTGAACTCACCCAGGCCTAGACTTTGTCCTGTGATTCAGCTCATTTTTAGTCTTTTGATTGCGGTGGGTGTTTTGTTTTGTTTTGTTTAATATCTGATTAATAAAACTATTAGTTTTAACTAATTCTATCTTTTGAATGCTCTAATCCTCTACTATAGCTAGGTTAGGAAATCTCCAAGGTCCTCCACAGCACCACCATGTGAGGATTCTGCCTGGTGATTTGAGGCCAATCTTGAAGAAGCTGATGAATAAATAGAAAGAGCACAGCCTGATCCAGTGTGGGGTGGGTGGAAAGGCACCCGTTCTTTATCTTGCAAATTGAATACGGAAATAATTTCATGAGAGCAGGTAAGGCTTCCCACATTGTCAGTTTTCACTAAAGGCACTTTTGTAACTAGGACTTCGCTTCTGAATTGACACTGCATTGGCTTCTCTGACAGCCTTAAAGAGATACTATCAAGACTTTGTCAGAAAAACTGAACAATTTAGACAGAGCTTAGGTGACAATGGAATGAACTTCAACTGGAATGTGGTGGGGGCAGAGGAATGAATCTTCAGAAAATTAACTCTGTGCCAATTCACCCTTCCAGCATTTCCTTCTTTTATAACCTACCTTAAACCCATTACTGAACCAGTTTGGAGTATAAGGATGACACGTTGGGAAAATCAAATGTTAGGAGAAATAGCTGCCAATCATCTCGGCAAATGATCGACTGGTGAGTCTCCTTTTTTTAAAAAAAAGAATGGCATTTGTTTTCTTAACATTAAAACTGCTTAAGATAATGTTTTGTGAATCATAAGATTGTATTGTTTCCTAGCAATGAAAACTTCTGTGTCACTATTTAGTTGACCCTGTTTCTAGATTTTCCTCTAAGTATGCAAAGCACTTTCACTTCTGTAATATTGTTTTACTTAGTTTTGTAAAACTGAGGCAAAAGAAGAGAAGAAAGATGGATACCTAGGAGTTTTTATCTGACCAGTGGGTATGTTAAAGTGTACAAGATAAGGGACTTAGCCAAAGTAACTCAGAGAGCAAGAGCACTGTGGCAGGAACACCCAGCTGAAGGCTGTATACATTCCACAGATCTGGTTCATGACCCTGGGAGATTTTCTTGTAAAAAGAACTTAAATGTAGGAAACTATGTTCAGTATTCTGAGCAGAAACCTCTGCTGAGCAGTTTGAAAATGCACCTCTAGGCCAGATTCCAGGTCTGTAGCATGATTCCTATCTTGACCAGAACAAAGGGCAAAGATTTAGCACCAGCTGAGGCGTTTTAAAAAAAATATTAAGAAACAGAAAATAATCATCCCCTTTCCTGCCAAGCATGGCTTGCAAAGACCAGCCAACCAGCCAAGCCCACCTTTCTTGAAAACCCATGATCTGCTTTTCAAGGGGGAAGATGAAAGCGCCAGGAATAGACAATGGTTCTGAAACACTGGCTGACTTTTGAATATTCATGACTATTCTGATGCAAATGAATATTTCAAATTGAGCTGTTTTTGCAGAGGTGCCGTTGGAAATGTATAAGCTTATGAAATTGCTTTTTTGGTTCTTCAGATCCCCAAGAATGATTCCCTTCTCTTGCTTAAAATTCTCCTGGATGTCCCAGGTGTCCATCTTAGGTTGATGTTTCAACTGGTTTCTTTTCATCTGAAACTAGGGCTATGATTTAGCTTAACCACTAGGAAGGCCTGGCTTTGTTTAATTGGAGCTGGCTGTGATAGGCCCTCCTCATTCTGCCAACGGTCAAAGAGGCTTATCATACATCAGATTGTTTTTCATTTGAGGTAACCTCAAACTAAAGCTCACTGTTCCCTGAAGAACAAAGAGAGAGAACGCTGTGCCACCCTTGGGAGCACTCAGATGCTTGGAAGTCAGGAGGCCTGTTTGGATTTTGCTGAGTTTGCACCAGAAGGGTCTCACCATGTCAGGCATTGGATGTGGCGTGTGGCTTTCCTGCGTCAAAGGACTTTGAAGAAGACACAAGCCCAGTAGGCTGATGAAGACTTAGAGACCCCCCAGAGCGCAGTGAGTGTTTAGTTGCTCTAGGGGAGGCTTGGAACCTCCCTCCCTCTTGAGGCTGGATTCAGGAGCTGGGGTGGCTGTTCAGATCCAGGGAGAAGATGGGAAATGGGAGGGAGGTGGTCATGACTGGAAGGAAGAAATGGCCCATTGTGAAGCCAAGGTAAGTTTCGGCATAGGCGGGACGGTCACTGAGCTCTGTCTAAAGCCAATGCAGTTGCCATGGAGGTTTCTTCTCCCAGGAGGTGGAGTGAGCGTCTGTATCTCAGACAAGGGAGGACCTTGTGCTGGATCAGCAGGGTCCCACTGGAGAAGAGGGTGCTCTCTCTTAGGCCTTCAGTCTGCCTGGGCTCCTTGTCTTGCCTGTAACACTCCACCTGAAGGATCATGGGACTGGCCTCTGTCTCCATGCCTGAGGTAGTCCTTGGAAGTGTACCTTCTCACACCCCAGTCTTCTCTCTCCAGTCCAGCTTTCCATACACAGATACTTCAAGGGCCTCTCTTTCCTTGTGTCCCAGGAGACGGTTCTGACTTCTGTTTATTCCATGAGTACTGTACTTCCCAAGTGCCAGGCTCTGTGTTGGGCTGGAGACAAGAGGTAAATCAATATGACTTCTGTCTACGTGCTTTTGGTCTTTGGATCCAAACTTCTTTCCTGTCCCCAACCTGTTTGTCCCACAATTATTGAGTAGTGTATCTTTTCCTGGTATGTTTTCTTTGCTTTGCATGTTCTCTCCTCTCAGCTTTAATTTAGTGAAACCCATGCTCACTTCCTGGGCATGCCAGAGTTGCCTTTCCATTCAACATGCCCTGGCCCCTCCCAGTTTCCGTAACATATTTGTTCTGTGTAATTAGCTTTTACTTTTAAATGGGTTTATTCTGTCTAGTGACTATATTAGGGGTGTGAGTTAGTCTTCTTTGAGGCGTGGAGTCTTATCTACTCTTACATTGAAGTTTTTTATGACCTTCATTCTCAGCACAAAACTAAGCACATACCAAATATCCAATAAATGCTATTGGTAAATAGAGTCAGAATGATTCTGTTGAGGACAATGTACTGGTCCTGACAGTCCCCTCAGTAGGAGTAGAGATGGGTGGGTGGTAGGATGGGAAGGAAACAGTCTGTCTGTAGCCCAGTATTCTGGTCAAGGACACAGTTCTATCTCTGAAGTAGAGCTTGAATATGATACAAGCAAAGATATCAGCCATTAATAACTAAAAGGTAGGAATATATATATATATATATATATATATATATACACATGTATATTCCTATAAATGAGTGATCAAGGGTAATCCTCTGGTAATATATGACAATGACTTAACCTTTCTGAGCTGTATTTTCCTCATCTATAACATGAGAAGAAGAAAAGCACCCACCTAATAGGGATGTTAGGAGGATTGAATCAGAACATGTATGTAACCATTTAGCACAGGATCTGGAAAAGATTAGACTTTCAAGGATTGTCCTTATACCTTTGTCATTGTTATTGTTGCATTAAACCAGTATTCTCCAAAACCTGATGAGTGAATTATTTGGTGGTGTACAAGATAATTTTAGGTGGTTCATTAATTGAGTTTTTAAAAAATGTGATGTGTGCTAGGAAAAAGTGTTATTTTGTCACACTTACAGTTTTGCAAATATTATTTCTATTTGAGTTCGTTTTTACTGTACAACAAACCAACCCTAAACTTAGTGACTTTAAACAGCAGTGATTTATTATTTATTTTGACGCATGATTGAGACTGGGCTCAGCAGGTCAGTTCTGAATTTCCTCACTCACCTGAGCTGAGCTAACTCAGAGTTGGTGCTGCCTGGAACTCTCTTTCCTTCACATGACCTCTTCAGTCAGAGACATGGACATGTTTACATGGTGATTCAGGGTTCCAAGAGCAGGCATTCCAAGAGCACAAGTCCCATTGTGCAAGCACTTATCAAGTCTCTGCTTGTATCAAACTCACAAACTCCCGTTGACCAAAGCAAGACACATGACTGGTGTCAATGGAAAGGGACTACTCCAGGACATATATACAGAGAGGTGTGGCTCGCAGGCGGCCATCAGTGTAGCAGTCTTCCACAATCATACTTTACTCAAGACCTCATAGCTAGTATGTGGTCATACTGGGAGCTGAACAGTCTGGCTCCAGAATTTGTGGTCTTCTTTTTAAGAGGAATGAACATAGGCAGGAATGGAGGCAGGCAGGAAGGAAGGAAAGAAGGGAAGAGGGGAAGCCTTTTATGTATTTAGCTGTTCATTTTAGTTATTCCCCATGGCCCCGGGCCATGAACCCATGTCCTTGAGCTCTATGTGGCCTGCTTCCTAGGCACAGACTTAACATCTGAGCCACCAAGACCCATCCATAATCTGTGGTCTTAACCACCAGGCAAATCTTCTCAAGTAGAATGATTAGATCTATCTCCAAATTTAGTAATTTAAAATTTTTTGTGCTCATTGATTTTGTGGATCATACATTCAGATAGGTCACAAAAAAGATGGCTTAACTCTATTTACCATGTCTAGGACCTACATGGGATGACTCTAAATTACTGAGAACTGGTTGAGATTGTTCATCCAGAGTCATATGTGTGGGATTATAGGTTTCTCTGTTCTTCCCTAATGACCTCTCTATGTGACTAACTTCTGGGCTTCTCCACAACATGGTAGTCTCAGGGGAGTCAGATTTCTTGCAATTGTTTCTAATTTTTCTTCAGGTAGCAGGGTAAAAACTGCCATCCTATTTTGATAAAAAAAGTCACAAAGTCACAAGGCCAGTCTAGATTCAAGGGAAGGGAAAATGGATTCATGTCTTGATGAGAGCACTAGCATGAATGTTTAGGAAGAGAAAAAATTGGTGGCGGTGGTCATATTTGGTGACTTTGTACTACAGTATTCTTAAGCATTAAAATACTTGTCACTGATTTAAGGGTTTTTCTAAGTAGATTTTTTTTTTTTTAGAGCTGGGTTAGCCCCACAGCAAAATTGAAGGGAAGGTAGAGGTCCCATATATCTCATGCCCACAAACATTCATAGTCTCCCCCATTGCCACTACCTGCATCAGAATGGAACATGTGTTATAACTGAGTAGCCTACCTTGAAAGATCATAATTACCCAAAGACCACATTTAAATTAGGGTGCACTTTTGCTGTTTGCGTGTTATGGGTCTGTACAAGTGAACAATGATCTATAGTCATCATTTCATATCAGATATCTTAACAAGACTAAATCCTCCGTGCTCTACTCATCTATTCCTCCTCCAAACCCTTGGAAATCACTATTTTGTTTTTACTATCTATATTATTTTGCCTTTTCCAGATTATATTATATAGTTGGAATCATATAGTCAGTAGACTTTTCAAATTGGCTTCTTTCACTTAGCAAGATGCATGTTAGTTTCTTGTACATCTTTTCGTAGCTTGATAGCTCATTTCTCTTTACTAAATAACACTGCACTGTCTATATGTACCATAAATTATCCACTCGCCTACTGAAGGGCATCATATTTGCTTTCAAGTTTTGGCAAATATGAATAAAGCTGTTATAAACATCCACTTGCAAGCATGTATGTGAACATACGTTCTCAACTCCTTTGAGCAAATTCCAAGGAGAATGATTACTGGATGAAATTTAAGGCTTTAAAGTTAGTCAACCTGAAGGAAAATATTAAGTAAATAGCATTAGATTGAGCCATATGAAATTTCTTATTTCATAGACCAGGCCCCAAAACTGGTAATTTTTTGAGGTTCAGCCTAATAGCGCAATGACCTTAGCTATGGCAAATGTCTCCACAGTGATATGCAAATAACTAAAGTTTGGAAAATACCTAATTTTGCAATTTATCTTCTAGTGATTTGCACATGTCTTTGACCAAAACATGGAAGATTCTCTTTGGTCAGTTTGTTTTCATGATGGTGGTGGTAGTGGTTCAGAACAGGGTTGATGTGGGCTGTGTGCCTATTAAACATATTAATTTATCAGACTGTCCTTGGTCCCAGGGACCACAGACCCCCCAGGTTTCAGTAAAACCAGACATCTGAGACAGCTGACAAGCCCTCTGATCTTCCTAGGGATTCCCAGTAGTAACAGTACTTTCGACATAATCAGATCAGCATGTTGGGATATAGGCCATTTTCTGACAGAAGCTGGTACAAGGAATTGGATGGATCATTAGGAGAACATCTGTCTGTGCAGCTAAGGAGGTTGTTCTCTCAAACAAACTGCCCAGCAACTAAAGAGACTTGGTCTTCATCTGGGTTCTTGCAACTAATAAGAATGTAAGAGATTTCGAGGATTTATATTAGATACTCTACAGAATTTTATTTTGTATTCAATCTCTAGCAGATTATGGGGGAAAAAATTCCCATCACTACCCTGGTTGTTTCTCAGCCTAGCAATCTGCCATAAAGGTAACCAAATCGGGTAATGTCGTGCTGTGGGTCTCCAGTGCAAATATTCCAGTGTTGTCTGAGGGTTTTGAAATTGGTAAACTAATTTTAGGGCCCCTGTCCTTCATTTCAACTCTTTCTGAGTGAAATTTGTAGGAGGAAATTTTTGTTCAAAAATAATATCCCAAAGATATAAATATTCCAAATGGAGTCAGCACCAAGTCCAGAAAACCAAAACAAAGCAAAACACCCCCAAACCATTTTCCTTAGGATTTCCTAAAGGAACAACTTCAGAAAGTCTGCATATATCCCAAACGGCTTCAGTCACATGCCTCCTTGAAGCAATAAATGTACTTACCTCACGTTCTCTGTAGCTTCTCAAATTATTTTGGCTGCTCAGCCCTGACAATTAAATGAAAACTTGATGATAGAAGAGGTTCCATTATGTGCATGAACATATTTTCTTCAGCTAATCCATGAATGGCATGCCAAAAGGTATTCAGAGGCCCAGAACACTATCGTCAAAACTAATTCAATCCCTCACAGGTCAAAGCTTGCGGCCAGGGTTCTGGCCTTTGTTGGACAAACAAATACATAAGCACTTCTGTGAGCTTCTTTTCTGCACATGAAATTGCACCTTAAAAGCAGTGGACATGTCTTTCTCTTACTCCCATTTGCATTCATCTTAGTTACTTTCTCAGGGGATAATATGGAACTAGATTTGCCCTCATCTGGCCATCAACTTACACATCTTTCCCTATAACATTTCAATACCCATGCCAGGATCGTACTTTTATTGCTTATTACTCAGCAGCAATAGGTTGAATGTTAACATCACATGATTTTTCTGTTTACACACTTCCCAGAATATCAGTGTTTTCATTTAAGATCTTTTCAGAACACATGTTGTTATGCTTAAATTTGGGGTCCAGTTATTCTCAACTTTTCTCCTTTTCGATACAAGTTAAAGAGAGATAGCAGACTTCATAAGGATTCCTTTGTACTATTAAAATGTTCTTAGTGTAACTGTGCCTTCATCTAGAAGTTGTCTGCATATATATTTATTTAATATATTCAAAGCAAGGGAATGCAAATAAGAAAAATGAAAACATTCCTCAGAAATCACACATGACTAATTTTTCCCTGAGTAATGACAAGTAGGGCTGAAATTGCCTAGTGAACAAGAGGTTTTCCTCTGTCATAGCTTTAATTGCCGAATCTTGGAAACCTAGCAAAGAAAAATATCTATGATTTCTTATTATAAACATATAAGGTGGAATGACCTTGCATGCTAAATTTCTAATTAAGAGGTACAAATAAATAGCCACAACATGTTTCATGATACCAACCATCTGTTCCCCAAGCCTCCAAGTTCTCCTTTATTGCAAGAAGCAGTGAGAGTTGGAAACAGATTTTAGATTTTATAATCAGTATTGAATTAGAAACCATACCACATGTATGTTAAAAATTGATTGCAGAAAGTTCTCTGTTTAATATTCAGAAAATGTAATGTAAAAAGTGAGAATATTCTAGAATGTCTCTATTTCCCTCTCCACCTCAGAGATAGCTACTTTAGACTCCTTGGCGTATATGTGCATATGTATATATTTATCCATTATGTTTCTTATGTGACTATTGTTCATCTCCTTTATTCTTCTGAAAAGGTAAATTGTACATTTTTTTCCTAATTGATTCTAAGAGTTCTTTATATGTAACAATTGTATTAGATTTGTAGGGAACCGTGAGACTGACTGTCATGAGTGGTAATCAAGTCTTATGTAAATAGAAATAGGAATAAACCCTTTATTTAGCAGCCTCTTTTGTGTAGGTTGCTTGATGTATGCTACTTTCATAGAGCACTTTATCCTCATTGTAAGGACTGCCTCTTGCAGAGACTGAGCACAGTGATTATATTTCACCAGCCTCTTGGCTCAGTTGTTTTGGGGCAGTGCTGTTCAGAGTTGGAATGTGCTCCCCCGCAGAAATTGCCTGTGTGACTGGACTTTACAAAAATGCCTGCTCTTTCATCAAGGGTTGTGGTGCATAGCTCCATGTTTTGCACATGTGGACCACAGATAGTGACTTCCCTCCAAAGAATACACTATTGAAATGAACTTTTGGTGGAGAAACACAGCAAATACTGCTTCCACCGTGGGATCAAGAATTCTGTCAATAGTGACAAATCACGCTGATCGTGTGGCCCCTTGGTGTGATGCAATGGGAATGGCAATTTATTTCTGGCATCTTCCTTCCCAGACTGATAACCGCAGTCTAACCATGAGAGAAATACCAGACTAACCATGAGAAAAACACCAGACAAATTGAGGGACATTCTACAAAAGTCCTATTATTACTCCTCAAAATTGTCAGGGTCATCAAAAAAGGGAAAGTCTGAGAAACCGTCACAATCTAAAGGAGCCTAAAGAAATATGACTACTAGGTATAATGTGGTACCCTAGACAGGCTCCTGGAACAGAAACAGGGCATAGATAATAGTGAAGAAAATACAAATAAAGTATGGGATTTAGTTGGTAATAATGAATCTCATTGCTCATTAGTTGTGACAAATGTAACATAATAATATAAGATTCTAATACTAGAGGAGTCTGGTGTGGGGTATGTGAGGAATCTGTGTACTAACCTTGCAAATTTTCTTTAAGTCCAAAACTATTCTAAAATAAAATAGCAAAAATAAATAAAATAGTAAAAATGACAAATTTTTATTTTTAATTAATTCTATGGAAGGAACAGTTCATCCTAGCATTATATAGATTAAAGGTGTGCATCCTAGTAAATCCGCATCCTCATGTAATAATACAATAAGTTCAACACTATTTCAGTTTTTCCCTCACTAGACAATTAATCCTCTTTACCGAGTTTGCCCACCCAACCTCCCTCTTCTCTTCTGCATCCATGGGTTTCCTTTCTTTGACTATTGTCTGTTTTTGACTATAAGTCTGTCATTTGAATTAGTTCATTTGTTGAAAGTCTATTTTTGGTTAATTTAGTTTATTTGTTTGCATGGTATCTCTTTATACCCCGTATGAGTGATATCATGTGATGTCTTTCTTTTTACTTCTCGTTTATCTCACTAAAATATAATTCCCTCTAGGTCCATCCATGTTGCTACAAATGGCAGGATTTTCATCTTTTTGAGAGCTGAGTCGTATTTAATTGTGTTTAATGCCACATCTTTGTTCACTCATCTGTCAGTGGGCACTTAAGTTGTGTCCAGCTCTTGGCTATTGTAAATAATGCTGCAGTGAACATGCGGGTGGCTATATCACTGCAAATTAGTGTTTCTGTGTGTTTAGAGTGAATACTCGGCAAAGGAATAATTGGATCATATAAGACTTCCCTTCTTAATGTAAGGAACCCCCATTCTGTTTTCCATAATGGTTGCACCATTTCAGCACTTCCATCAACTGTATAGAAGACCCTCTTTTTCTTTGCATCCTCACCAGCACTTGTTTTTTCAGTCTTTTGGATAAGTGTGAGAAGATATCTCATTGCTGTTTTGTTTTGCATTTCCCTGATGGTAAGAGGTAGAGCATCTTTTCATGTGCCTGTTGGTCATCTGTATGTTTTCTTTGGAAAAGTACCTATTAAGTGCCTATTAATCTGTCCATTTATAAATTGGATTGTTTTTCTGTTGTTGAGTTGTATGAATTCTTTGTGTATTTTGAATATTAACCCCTTTTCTGATGTATGATGTGCAAATATTTTCTCCTATTCAGTAGAGTATATCTTCTTTTTTTTTTTTTTTTGGATGAGAATTTCTTTTGCCGTGCAGCTTTTTAGTTTGATGTAACCCCATTCGTTTGTTTTGGGTTTTATTTCCCTTGACATTGGAGTCGAGTTCTCAGTGATGTCTCTTAGATCAGTGTCAAGTGTGTTTTGCTGTGTTTTCTTCTTTTATGGTTTCAGGCCTTACGTCTAAGTCTTTAATTTGAATTTACTCAAATGTGTTAGGTAGTGATTTAGTTTCAACTTTTATGTGTGACTGTTTAGTTTTCCCAACACCACTTAATGAAGAGACTGTCCTTGCCTCCTTGTATGCCCTTGAATCCTTTGTCATAAATTAACTGTCCATAAAAATGTGGGTTTATTTCTAGGCTCTTAATTCTATGCCATTGATCTTTATGTTTGTTTTTATTCCAATGCCATGCTGACTTGATTACTATTTTATTTACTTTGGTATAATTTTATATACTCTGTAGTATAGTTTGAAGTCAGAGAGCATGATATCGCCATTTTTTGTTCTTTTTCTTTGAGATTGTTACAATATCCATATATTGCTTTAGGTAATATAACTGTTTTAGCCATATTAATTCTCCCAGTTCATGAGCAGGATCTTTTCATTCCTTTGTCTCTTCTGTTTCTTTTAACTCTGTCTTATAGTGTTCAGAGTATAGGTCTCTCACTTCCTTGGTTAAGTTTATTCCAGAGTATTTAATTCTGTTTGATGACATTGTAAATTGAACTGTTTTCCTGAGTTATCTTTCTGTACTTTTTTACTTTCATAAAGAAATGCAATCCATTTTTTAATATTAATTTTGTAGCCTGCCAATTTTCTGTGTTCGTTTATTGTTTCTAAAAGCTTTTTACCTGAGTCTTTAGGGTTTCCTATATATATATATATATATATATATATAGTATAAAATATATGTACATAAAATCATGCCATTTGCAAATAGTGATAGCTTCATTTCTTCCTTTCCAGTTTGAATACTTTGCATGTGATTTTCTTGTCTAAGTGCACCGGTCAATACTTCCAACACTGTATTAAATAGTAGTGGGGAAAGTGCCCCCCTTGCCTTATTCCTGATCATAGAGGAAAACTTTTCAGTTTCTCTCCATTGAGTATGATGTTGGCTGTGGGTTTATCATATATAGTTTTTATTCTGTTGAAGTACATTATGTCTATACTCATATACCCATTTTTTGGAGAGTTTTTTTTTTTTTTTAACATAAAAGGGCTTTGAAATAGTATCAAATGCCTTTTCTGAACCTTTTGAGATGATCGTGTGTTTTTTGTCCTTTCTTTAAATTAGACCAATTTCCCCAGTTAAACCATAAAGTTCTCATCAGAGTTAGATTGCTTAGCATTCCTTCACCACACTCCATCCCACCCCTACCTGCCAACAGTGATTAATCCTGAACTCTATCAGTGTAAGAGTGGCAGCTTGAGATATAACTTGCGTGGTTTTACAGCAGAGTTGAGATTCGCCATCTGTCGGCTGTGTGACCAGACCAGTGCAAGACTGAATGGTTAGCAACTGTAGAGATGACTGCCTTCAACCGTTTTATTTTGCAGGTGATGAAGAAACTGAATGCAGAGAGAGCAACAAGTCACTTCCCTCAGGTCCTGCATACACTGAACTCATTCATGCTTCTTTCTAAGCCTCTTTGCATAACACAAAAATTCTCTGGTTATTGCCTCCCCCAAACCCCCAACCCATTTTGTCCAAAATTTGGGATCAAGTTGAATTGAATCTAAATCCCAACTTCCCTATTGTCACTGGGCCTCAGTTTTGTTTGTTTTGGGGTTTCTTTTTATAAAATGGCCCAATAATCTCTGTCTCTCAAGAATAAGTAAGATCCTATACATAAACCTGGCTCTGAGTCTGGTCATGGTGGGCCCTGAGTAACTGAGTTTCCTTTTATAAGAATATGACCTGTAGTTTCCTTTTATAAGAATATGACCTGTAGATGCCAAGGGCAGCAACCAGCATGCCCTAGGCCCTTCAATAGATAGCAATATGAATTGGGCAATAATTAAATTCATGGAAGCATTTCCTGACCTGGCCCTATGGAAAACATAGGGCCAGGCATTTCTGCAGGTTTTACCATGAAATGGTCTCTACTAAGTCAACATTAACTGGTGGGGAGAGACTGGCAGGAAATTAGCTCCTGTTATTCAAGAGACAGCTCCTTCCTAAGGAAGCCTGACAGACAGCAGCTTAAATTATTGCATCATCGTCAGGATTGATTTTTATAATCCCGGACTGAGAGGAATGCAATTTGTAGCCTTGAAATGTTTAGCTCAAGCTCTAAATATTATATTAGGATTGAATTGTCTCTTTTCCACAAAGTTGGTCAAACCTGGGCTTTTCAGATGGCGTTGAATCACAGTACAACCTCGTTCATTTGCATTTTAAAGCAAAAAGTAGGTGTCAAGTTTGTGAGGCGTTTGTGACCTGCCTTTGATAACCAGTGCCAATCACCCTCATTTCTCACAGAGGCAGGTTAAGAAAAGTAGAAAGAAAACCCATTATTGGATAGTTGATCAAAGTTTAAAAGAATTCTTTTTTTAAAAGGAAAGGTGCAGACAGGAATGAAGGCAAGTGGGCAGAAAGGCAGCAAGAGAGAGGATGGAGAAGCATCTTTTATTTTATTTCCATTTTTCAGTTGTTCACATTGGTTGTTTCCTGCCCCACCATTCCCTGCACTGCCCAGGACTCGAACTTGGAGTCTGCGGTCTGTGTCCTTTAGAGGCAATTGACCCAATTGCTGCTCCACCAGGGTGCACCATAAAGAATTTTTTTAAAATAATGTATTAACAACTTTTATTGTGAGTTTTTAGGACATTAGAACCCACTTCACCTTTGCCTAGATTCCTTCTAAAGCCCTCTGCCACCAGGACGTGGGTGAAGGTATTGCGTTTGAGATATGTGCCAGAAAGCAGAACCAAGGTGTCAGGGAACTGGAGAAAGGCCAGTAAAGGGTATAGGGCTGACTGGGCTGATAATGTCTGTAGGTCTCTCTGAGGACTCAGTAAGAAAGAGCATGAAACCCCTCGCAAACGTGTCTCAGAATGTTTCCACCAGGGAGCAGGGAGGCTGTCCTCGACTGCTGAAGATTGCTCTGCGCACCCACTCGCCATCATGTCTGTGTTCTTGTTTGCATGTGGCCACATGGCTTTCACAACCTCGAAGAAGGCAGCCAAGAGACACTAGAAAGTGACCTTGACACGGGACTCTGGTTGCTGGCCTGCAACAGCTCATCATGACTGTGTGGAAATGGGATGGAATGAGTGACATGGCGTGGCTTGTTAGAGCATCTGCCACTGCTGTGCATTCTTGAACTCTGCTGCCCAATGCAGTAGCCACAGTCACATTGAAATTAATTAAAATTAAAAATTTAAAGTCCTTAGTCACATCAACCACCTTTCAAGTGCTTACTAACCACTGACAGCTAGTGATTCTTGTACTAGACAAAACAGATACAGAACATTTCTGTCACTGCGGGAGGTTTTATTGAGCTGTTTCTAGAGGACAGCTTCCTGGGTCTCTTCAGTTCTGTAGTCCCCTGACACACCTGCGTATACTAAACAGCTTTTGTCAGAATAGGCTAGGCTTGTTTAGGTTAAGTTATTCAGTAATAATGACCCCCCCAAGCCTGGGTGGCTTCAAACAACAAAGGCTTATTTCTCACTCATACTTCATGTCTAACGCAGGATCTGGGTTGAGAGAGAACCCAACATCTGGAAGACTGTTAGTAACCATGCAGAGAAAGAAAAGAGCTCTATAGGTTTTGAACCAACCATTGATGCTACAGGGCAGAAATGAGGTGCCATTTCCCTTCAAAAATCATTGTTCAGAACAAGTCATGGAATCCCACCTAACCACTGTGAGCTAAGGATTTCAGACAGGAAACTGGATCAATGAGCAGATCTGTCAGCTGGCTCTGGTGACAGTGTCACTTGTTTATTTATGTGTGCATGCATTCACTCAACAGATTGGAATATCTGCTGGACATGGCAATATGTCTAGAGATAGAGAGATGAATAAGCAAACATAATTCTTGTCCTTATGGAGCTTACTGACCACTTGCTGGTAAATGACCATTAAAGGAACAAGTACAGTAATGAAGCATAAGTCTCCTGATAAGGAAGGAACAGGATGCTCCAGTATCAAATAAGCAAGCAGTTTTGATGTTTGTCAATAAGATAAACTATTTCTCTGAGTTAAGGAGTCTAGAACAGGCAACTTGGATAGAAAAATGTGAGCTTCTGTTTATCTTCCATCCCACCCTCCATTTTCACCATTGCCCCATACCTGAATGCAGCCCAAGAGAGGTGTTTGCATAACCCCTGCCAAGTGGTGACCTTGACCCCATATACCTTGTGCAGGTGCCTGAAGTTGCGTGGAGTTTTGTCTAGGTGGGCCCAAGGCTCCTGTTTACAAAATTAAAAACTCAGTCTCTTGGTCACACTGGTGTTCGCCACACAGAGCCTGAGACCCAACTTCCTGATTTTGACCCTAGGAGGTCAAAGAGGACCAGGCTAGAGCCCTGGCTGACTGAAGTGAGTCTAAGGCTTTGATGGTGGAAGAAGCAGGAGCTGTGGCAGGTGGTGCTGCTGGTTCTGCTCTCCCCCAAGTTCTCAGTGATGTCAGCACCAGGCCCTTGTCTGCTGACCTGTCTTCAGAAAGGATCTGTGGCTACATGTCTCCAGTCAGCTCTTTCTTCTGGTCAGGGGATGTCCAGGAAGAGCGAGTTTTCTAAAGTCTAGATTTTAGTGATGTGAAATCTTGTTCCTTACTTTTTCCTCATTTAAATCTATTCATTCAAAATAGACAAACCAAGTCACTCCTTATTTCAGTTCATTCAGAGGCAATAATTCTGTGGTTAAGTACATGGACTCTGAGGCCAGCCTTCCTGCATTTATCCCAGCTCTGCCCCTGGGCAAGTTATTTAATGCTCCGTGTCGCGATCACCTCGTCTATAAAATGAGGCTAAAAATTGTACCTACTTTGAATGGTTTTGGTGAGGACAGAATTCGTTAATTGATGTAAAGAGCTTAGGATGGTTGGGCACATAGTGAGCACCCAAATGAGCTGCTCTGTTATTACTAAGCACACTCGTGTGTGTGTGTGTGTGTGTGTGTGTGTGTGGGCTGGGAGAGACAATGTCAAGGAGCTGTGGAGCATGGTGGTCAAGGTAACGACTTCTGTGGTCCAGTTTCAAGTCTGGACTGTGTCACTGGTTGTGTGGCTCTGGTGTCTGGTGAAACTCTCCAGGTGCCGTCTGTGAAACGGGCAATGACTCCCGCAGTTTTCATGGAGACTGGCTGAGGTGATGCTGGTGTCACAGCATTTAGCACGCAATGAACACGCTGTACCATTCATTCGATGGTGGAAGTCGTCACAGGGAGGGAAGAAGAGACTTGATAGATGGAGATGAGAGATGACAGGCAGAGTAGATGGTTGTGCTTGAGATGCGCCAGAGTGTAGAAGCCAAGGATCCCAGTAAGGAAGTGGGGACATGAGCGGGTGATCTCAGGTTTCTAGCAGGAGATATTGTGGCACCTGGGTGAGTCACTGAAGGGTTTTGAATTGGAGACTGACATGGTCACTGGAATCGAAGGAGAAAGTGGGAAGGTCACTTCACAGCGTGCCAGGGCCGAGTGAAATGTATCTCCACGTGAAAGATGACAATAAAGTGGCCGTAGAACACTTACTGTGTGCCTGGCACTGCCCTAAGCACGTGCTTGCATTAACTCACTATCATCTCCATAGCAGCCTACTGGAGGGGTAATGGTGTCATCCCAAGTTACAAATGGCACAGGGGGCTTAAGTCACTTGCCCCAGATCACACAGAGAGTCTGGGTCTAGGGTTCACACCCTGACCCCGCTGGCTCGGAGCCTGCGCTGTGTACCTGCACTTTGGGAGGCACTTCGGGGGACGCCAGGGAACAGAGGGAGATGCAAGATATATAGAACTTGAGAACCGTCGCTGCTTCAAAAAGGAATGATGGAAAGAATGGCTCAGACTGCAGAATGTTTGTTCTGGATGGCACGCTTGTTCTCTAAAATGTGAGAGAAAGAGGAACTGGGAGTAGGAGGGGGCGGAGTGAGATGTGGGCGTTGAGGGATCTTCTGGGAAGCACCTTCGATGTTCTCACCCATAGGAGCTGAGAAGCAGGTGGGCGAGGGCTGGTGCTTGTTAAGGATCATAAAGGGGAAGCAGGCTTTTGAAACAGTGTCCCTGACCACATAACCTGCCGATAAGTTTGTTGTGCTAGATGCAGTCACTGGAATTGGAGTGGCTGGTTTGTAGTCCCAGATCTGCCCATCCTAGCTGTGTGCTGTGGGTATGTCACTTAACCTCCTGTGTCTCCGTTTCCAAACCTGGAAAATAGGGTGACCTACCTCATAGAGTTGTTGTGAGGATTGGACCAGTCCATTTCCAGAAAAGACTTAGAGCTGAGGTTAATCAGCACTATGCATGTATTAGCTATTATAATTGTTATTTTTCTGCAATCTTAGATGTCTTGACAACTTGAGACAGAAAAGGGGAGTAGTGGTAGCTGGTGGGAGATGTATGAAGAATGAATCTATCTTTTTAAAGTCTAGTTTAGTTTAGTTTGGTTCTTTCACTTGCTTGGTGTTTCTAGACATCATGTATGAGTGTTATACAATGTCTGTCTTTCTCCTTCTGGGGGGCAAACCGGGTAAAGGGGATTAATTATATTGTGAAGAAAAAACTGAAATAATGATAAACTTACTGTATCATATACAGATATTATTTATTATGATGTGTTCCTTAAACCTATTTAATATTATAATGTAATATTCCTGCAATAAAATCAATTTTTTTAAAAAAAAAGAATGAATTGATCTGTGGTCAACTAGGTGCCATATTTTTCTAGTGGTATCTTCCAGAATCTCCAAGGAAGCCTTCAGCTTCCATATCTATCACAAGAACAGACTGGTTTAGTAGGGCACTTACCAATGAGATGCCAAACCCAGGGGAACCATGGAGGCTGACAAAAAAATACCAAACTCTCTAACAGTGGAACTTGGTTAATCTGTGCTTCAAATCACAGATGCTGCCATCCTCTCATCAAGGTTTCTATTGGTTTCCCCCTAAATCTTCTCTTTCAGGGCAGCCCTTCCATCACACAGAAGTCTTCACCTTTCCTTCTCTCTTCTTCTTCCCTAGAGTTTCTGATCAACAAAATTGAAGAAGCTGGAACAGGTAACTCACACAGAAGCTTCCCAAAATCAGGGAAGTGAAAATTAGGCTGTTTTATTCTAAGAGCATATTGTGATGCATTTTTTGAATGTAACATACTCAGTGATAACAATTCACTCTCTCAGCAATATTTACACTATTTACTACATATTTCTTATTTACATATTACATATTTGTATGCTTATTAATATTTATGTTTATTCTGTCAGCGTCTCAAATGAGATGAATTTCAGAGGTACCGTCTTTTGAGTCTAGGCCCCTTGTTTGATGTTAGAAACCCCCAGTCTCCTATTGAACTGGGCCATTGGAGTTGATAAGGTTCAGAGAGATAGAAGACATACCCCTCCACTCTCTAGCACATATCCACACCTCCCTCACCCCAAACCTCCATGATATGAGTCCATTCATTTGATGAAAGACTGTTTGAATTTGCAGATTCCTTCGTTCTCTGTATGCATACCTATTTACCTTATGAGAATTCTCACCTGTTTATTTTCTACCACCTAGATGAGTCAGATACTCCAGGGACTGCCTGTGTGCAGAACACAGGGTGAGGCTTTCAGCAGCATTTCACCTTCTTTGTAAATTTGCTCAGGGTCTGTGGTCTCTGCGCTGCACTGCTGAAAGTTGATCAAGAGGGAGCTACATAAAGAGGTGGTGAAATAGATGCTTAAATGAAGAGAGCATTAAACTTCATTAGAAATCAGTAACTCAGAAATGCAGCTGATAAAGGAACCATACGGATTGGCAGTCACTGCTCTAATCTGTCAGGCTGAACAGCGAAGGGTTCTTCCCTAGAGGTTTCAGAGGTAACTCAGTTCTTGAACTTTTGATTTTGATTTTGAATTGTTAGCCTCCAGAACTGTAAAACGATACATTTTTCTTATTTTAAACCCAGCAAAACCAAACAAAACCAGTCACACAAAAGATCATCATTTATTTAATAAGCACTTATTCAGAGGTTGTTGATCTTGGCTTCACATTGGAATCCCCTGCAGAAACTTAAAAAGCTCTGATGCCTGGGTCACACCTCAGACCACTTCAACCAGAATCTCCAGGGCTGAGTCCGAAGCATCAAGATTTTTTATGAACTTCTCAGGTGCTTCCAAAGTATTGCTGACACACATGGTATTTAATGCATACTCACACATTTTGTTCTTCACCCATCTTGTAAGAGAGGCACAAGGTGGCTCTCATTTTACAATGGGGCAATGAGCCCCATGCTTGATCCAAGATCATATAACTGTTAATTTTCAGGGTGTGGCTTTGAACCCAGTCCATCTGACTCCAGACTCCATGATCTTAGCCAACAGGTTCATTTCCTCTTATGACGTGGGAAACACAAGTTCTTGGCAAAGCCCCATACTGTAAAGTTGCATGAAGTAGGGATGGAGGCCCTGTATCTGCTTTCTGGGAAGTCAAGTAAAAGAGTTTCCCAAGCAACGTCACAGTTACAATTAGTGATTAAAAAAAAAATCCTACCAGAAAATGCAGACTTTTCCATTCTCCCCACATTCTGTCTGGGGTAAAATTTCCAACATTTCCTTTTCTTTCTGTATTTGCCCCATAAGGTCAGGAGCTAGACTCCAGCTGGAATTAAGTGGCAAGTGGGTGTAGTTTGTCAGCTGGGTCTTTTATTTGTGGTTGAGGTCCAGCCCATCAGATTGCAGTCTTACTGACATGTATGTTGGGGTGGAAGGCTCATCATATGCTTGTCTAAAATTAGTCTCCTGCTTTATTAGATGGATAAAGGCTGAGGAGAGAGGATGGGCCTGGAAGGTGTACTGTAACCAGTCCCATTTCCTTCCCCAAATCAGCCCCAGGACCCTATGCTAGTGATTTCGCTTCCCTCTGGGTCTCAGCTGCATCTTCTGTAAAATGAAGAGTTGGATTCTGTTTGGTCACCTCTTGGTTCAGCCAAGAGGCATGTTTTCTTTGGCTCTTCCTCCTTGAATTTATTACCAGCATTAAAAAAATTTGGTATCATTTGCATACAAGTCTATACTTCTAGCTTCTCTTTAAAAATCAAAAGAGACATTTTTGGCGCGTTGGGTCCTCTAGAACCACCGTGGACTGCAGTTGAGAGAGAGCCCTCTCTTTAGAAGGGGCACACTCCCCAGGTTTTCTCATTTCTACCTGGCCCTCATCACTTACCTGTCTGGCCCTTGCAGAGACTGGAAACCAAATCATCTCTAAAGTCTCTTCTAGAAATTGAGATCACTTTGCTCTTGGGTCTTTAAACCTGTGAAGCAGGGAAGCTCTGGCTCAGTCAGTATTTTCAATGAAGGATAAGAGACCTTGAAGTAAAACCAATAGAAGGGAGTGTTCTCTGTTAGATGCTTGCCTATGTTTTATCTTTAACCTTGACACATATGATTTGCAATATTTGGCATATTCTCTATGCATTTTTATATTCTGGCTCACTTTTTGGAGGCATAAGCAGAGACAAAACAAAAGCCATAAAAGGTTGAAAAAATTTGCATGTTCAAGAAGAGAGAGGACACCAGAATAATGTGTTCCCAGAAGAACACTCTGAAATTACAGAGGAACTACCTGTCCTTCAAAACAAGATAATCTGAAGTAAATTCCAGGAAAATATGTCAGGTGGGTGCTGAGTTCAATGTTGATTTTACACAGACCACATTCTGTAGAATTCTCTCGATGGAATGTGAAGTTCTCAGGGATTGGGCTGTTTGTTTAAGAACTTTCAGACGACCACATAGTCATTTGAAATTGCACGTAATTTTGAGTATTGTTGACTCTTAAAGCTCTTCATATGAGACACGAATGAAAGATAGCTGGATGTAGATAAGTAATTTTAAGTGCCTCTGACCACTCACAGCATTCTTTCATGTATTTTCTTTTTTTACAGAATTATTTATAAAAATGAATATGTACAGACAATATATAGAATAGAAAGCTATGAAAGGAGAAATATATCTTATCCCTCATCTTATTTTTCATTGCAGTAAAATACACATAAAATGTACCATCTTAACGGTTTTTTTTTTTTAAAGGAATGGTACAAGTAAGAATGAAGATGAGTAGGTGAGTAGGTAGGCAGGCAGGAAGAGAGAGGAAGAAGCAGCATTTTATTTATTTTATTTTGGTTCGCTGTTCATCTTCGTTGTTTCCCCAGGCCCTGGGTCTTAAACCTGGGGACCTTGGGATGTATGTGGACTGCACCCAGTATACTACACTGCGAGGTCACCAAGTGTGCCTATCCTAACTGCTTTCAATGGTACAATTTAATAGAGTTAAGTACAGTCATAATGCTGTGTTTTCTTCTGTACCTTAATCCCAATATTAACTAGTTATAGTCTTCTCTGTCCTTCCAAAAAATATATATATACATTCTTTATTATATCTCCAAATGTACTTTTTTTTTCTCATTTTCCAACATTTCTACATGACCATAGATCAGTCTTGCTTATTCAGTTTAATGGCTGCAGAAAATTCAGTTTTTTATGCATAGATAATAATTTACTCAACCAATTGTTTTTAAGGGATATTTAGGTTTTCTTGAGATTTTGGCTATTACCAAAAAGAAAAGAAAATCCTTTGATGAGCATGTCTGGTACTTATATCTTGGTCCTTGGTCTATGTACTGGTATAAAAGTAAGTAAACATCACAGCAGCCCATATATGGAGACATTTATTTGACACTTTTGTATCTGAAAATGAATATCACTTGCATAGTAGAAGTTTTCAGACTGGGTAGAATTTTTATTATAAACTATAATGGCATATAAAATAAACTGCAGCAGTAATTCGGTCTCTGGGATTAGATGCCATAAATCCAAATTTAGTCCTAGCTAGACTGATAGTGAGGCCTTAGGCGGCTTGCTTATACCATCACTTGCCTTAGGTTTCTCATCTGGTAAATGGAATTAAAAACAGTACCTTCTTCTGAGAGCTGCTGGAAGGACTAAGTTGAATACTTAGTTCAACTTACTTAGGGAGAACAATAGTTGGCACAAGCTAAGTGTTTCATGTATTAGTTATTATTTTAAGTCTCTTCATCATAAAATCCAGAGTAATAGCTTACAAGAGTAATAGTTTACGAGATAGTTTCAATTTTAAGATTTTGAGGTCCTAACATTTTATTCTATAGTTCAGTTACCAAGGTATTGGTAAAATAGGCAAAATCTATCAACATATCAAAATATCTCTGAAAAACCTTCCACATGTATTCATCAATTCTTATTTTCCCATTTCCTGAGGAATGCTTTGGATTTCCTTAATTTTTCTTGTATTTGGTGTATTTTCACTTTTCCTCAACTTACTCTGGTTCAAATGAAGCCAAAACCCAAGGATGACCTTTTTGAGGTTTTTGTTTTTGTTTTTTTGTTTGTTTTTTTAAGGAAGGGTACAGGCAGAAATGAAGATGAGTAGGCAGGCAGGCAGGAAGAGAGAGCAGAAAGGAGAAAGAAGAATATTTTTCATTTTTAATTGTTCATTTTGGTTGTTCCCCCAGCCTGGGACAGAACCCTGGGTCGTCGCATGTACGTGGAATACGCCTGACCAGAGATGAACCCAACCGCTACTCCACCAGGGTGTACCTGGTGTGACCTTTTGAGAGAGTTTTATTTTTTTAAGAGGGAGGAAGGAAGGAAGGAAGGAAAAAACTCGGGCAGGCAGGAAGGAAGAAGCAGCATTTTGTGTCAGTTGTTGCCTTCCCCTCCCCACCCTCATCACACCAACCTGCACCACTTCCTGCCCCTCTCCATCTGGGGTACAAATCCAGTGCCATGGGCTGTATGTGGACTGTGCCCCAGGCATGGACTTAGCCCTGCGCTACCAGCCAGAGAGAATAATTCTCTGCACGCCCTACACATGGTAAGTCTCTCCTGTACTTCACTTAAAAATCTGGCCTTTGTTTTATTGGGTTACCTGAAATGGCTCCCTTTTTTTTTTTTTAAACACATTAATACAAAAGAATTGCTTTACCATCCTTCTCCTTCCGCTCCCCTGACATGGGTGAGTGGGAGAGGAGAGGCAGTTTCGCCAGCAGCCATCTCCTTGGGCAGCTGCCACCTGCCTTGATTCCACAATTGTCTTCTGTGTCATGAAGCCCAAATCATGCTGACTAGCTCTTCTTCTTTTTACCCTGACAGAAAATGTCACACATCATTCCTCATTGCTCTGACTAATGAGCTTTTAGAAATTAATAAAGAATTATTCAAGTCAAGCAATAGAAATACTGGCGTGGGAGAGAGGCTTGCTGGCAGAAGAGATGGTGGGGTAGCGTGTGTAGGTGGAATCTGTCCATTGCAGTGGTAGCAGCATGTCCCTCCCAATGTGTTGGTTTTTTAAAAAATTTATTCAAGGAACACTATATTATAACACTATATGGATTTAAGGTGTGTAGCATCATAAATCAATTATCTATCTATCATCTCTCTATCCAATATATTGTTTACTACCAAGAGTTCAGTTCTATCCTTTACCACATAATTGACCCATTTATTCAATTTGTCCATCCTTCTTTGCCTTCCTTTCTGGAAACCAATAATTTGATTCTACAAATTACCAGTCTATTTTTGTTTGATTTGGCTCATTTGTTTGGTTTCTTTATATATAGCATATGAATGAAAACATATGATGCTTGTCTTTTTCCTTCTGACAATCTTGCTAAGCATAATTGCTTCCAGGTTCATTCATGGTTTTTTGCAAATAATGTTATTTCATCTTTTTAATAGCTGAGTAGTACTCTGTTTTGTAGATATGTCACATCTTTATCTACTCATGTATGGATGGGCAACTCTTGAATGAGCCCCTGTCCTAGGGACTCTGACCACTGTGTAGTATTCAAAAGACCTCTTAGCTTCACCCATTGAGTTTGACCACAAGAGGTCCCTCTGCCCTAGTTTGTCAGGTGGTGGGAAAAGACCTAGTCACCATGGTTAGGGAAGCAGTAAGGGGTCTTAGATGCTCCTCTTGGAGACTGAAACATAAGGTGATTTGCTATGAGTAATTAGAGATGGAAAGGGACTTTTTTTTTTTTAAGGAAAGATACAAGTAGGAATGAAGGTGAGCAGGCAAGCAGGCAGGTGGGAAGGGAGAGGAGGAAGGAGTACTTTATTTGGTTATTCATCATGGTTGTTCCTCCCCAGCTCCGGGATGTAAACCCTGGTCCTTGGGATGTATGTGGACTGTGCTCAGCTGGAGGCAGCAGACTTGTCTGCTAGGCTGCCAAGGCATACAGGAAAGGATTATGTTGCTGTTTGCTTGTCTTTTCTTGCACTGTCTTGTTCTGATTCCTGAAAAGATATGCATCCTACTGTAGTGCCCCTAGATGCTGAACTCTGAGCTGCTCCGACTCAGCTGTGGCCTCAGCTTCAGTCAGTGCTGGGGTTTGAGAGCATGCAGAGATCAGGAAGATGTCCCTTTGGAGGCTTCACCCTGAAAGCTAAGAAAGAACATAAATATGTGCTAGGCTCTACTATAGAAAACCCAAGAAGATAGTGAATCGAATAGAGAAAGCACCTGCCTTCTAGGAGCTTACATACTAATGAGGAAAGTTATAAAGAGATAAACATCTAACATGATTGATAATGGTAAAGTCTATGAAAAAAATAAAGGTAAAGGTCAAGAGTAACAGAAGCAAGAAAAATGAAATGAAAGTCATCACAGTGAAAGAAAGAAATGAAGCAATCTATTTGCAGATAACATAATCTTGTATATTGAAAATCCAAAAGAATGCATTACAGTATGACAAGAACTATAAGGAGGTTAGTGAGATTGCAGGATATAAGATACACAAAATCAATTGCATTTCTACACACTTTCAATGAACAATCAGAAAAAGAAATATTTCCATTTACAATAATATTAAATAGAATAAAATTCTTAGGAAACAAAAGAACTGCAAAGCATATAATCTGGAAACTATACAACATTGTTGAAAGAAATCAATGACAATCTGAATAAACGGAAAGTCATCCCATGTTCAGGGACTGGGAAACTTATTAGTGTCAACATGGCAGTACTCTGCAAATTGATCTACAGACTCAATTCAGTCTGTCTCAGAATTTCTGCTGTCCCCTTTGTAAATATTTCTAGAAATGCATAGACTGATCCTAAAATTCATATGGAATTGTGAAGATTCTGAACAGTCTTGAAAATAATCTTGAAAAAGAGAATAAATTTGGAGGATTCACTTTCCAATTTAAAAACTTACTACAGAACAGCAGTAACCAAGACAGTGTGGTATTGGTAAAGATAAGCTTGGATAAGCTCAAAAAAATGGATTTTTACCTCCTGCTTTGTATAAAAAATTCAACTCAAAACAGAATAAAAGACTTCGGTAGGAAACTCAAAATATATAATTCTTAGAAGAAAACATATGGGTATATTTTCAGCCTTGGATTTAGCAATAGATTCTTAGATATAACATTAAAAGCACAAGCAACAAGAAAAATACAGGAATTATGCTTTATTAAAATAGAAAGTTTGGGAGATTCAAGAACACTATCAAGAAAGTGAGAAGATACCTGCAGAATGGGAGAAGATATTTCCAAATTACACATCTGATAAGGAACTTAGAGTATATTAAAAAAGACTTCTTACAAATTAATAATAAGAATAAAGTAATAAGATAGGCAAAGGATCTGAACAGGATTTATCAAAAATATATCTATGTAAAATGGAAAATAAGTACATGATAAGAGGCTACATATCATTAACCATCATGGAAATGAAAGCAAAAGCTATGCTACTTCACAGTCATTAGGATAGCTATAATTAAAAAGTCAGATAATAGCAAGTGTTGGTGAGATGTGGAAAAAAATGGAAGCCTCATACATTATTTGTGGGAAGGTAAAATTGTGTGGACACTTTAGAAAACATTCTAACAGTTCCTCAAACGTTATTAAACACAAAGTTACCTTTTGACTCAGAAATTCCGCTCCTAAATATATACCCAAGAGAAACGAAAGCATAAATTCACACAAAAACATGCACAAGTTTTCATAGAACTATTATTGATAATAGTAAAATGATGGAAATAAATAACCCAAATGCCCTCCAACTGATGTATGGATGAACAAAACATAGCATAACTGTACAATGGAATAGTATTTTAGGCTAAAAAGGGAAAGAAGTGCTGATACATGCTACAACAGGGAGGAGCCTTGAAAATATGCTAAGTGGAAGAAGCCAGTAACAAAAGACTACATGCTATAATTTTTAATTTACAGTTTACCTTTAAACAACACCAGGATTAAGGGTGCTGACCCTCCTAGAGTTGAAAAGTCTGCGTACAACTTCTGACTTCCAAATACAACTACAGTTGTCCCTTGGTATCTACAGGGGATAGATTTCAAGATCCCCTCTCTCCCCAGGATACCAACATGTGAGGACACTCACATTCCTTACAGCAAGCCCTCCCTAGTCCCTGGTGGCTAAGCAGTGAAGTCTTTGGCCTCTGACCAGCACAGTCCATATATATGCCAAGAATCCAGGTTCCTGACCCAGGACGGGGATGGGTGGAGTTGGGAGGAAAGGGAACAATGAAGATAAGCATTTAAATAAGACAAATGAATACTTCTCTCTCCTTCCTGCCTGCCTGTCTACTCACCTTCATTCCCTACCTGCAACCTTCCTTTAAATAAATCAATAAATCAATAAAGGTCCTGCACATCTGTGGGACCAACTGACACCCGAGGTTGATTTGAACCATGAGTGAAGAACCTAGAGGATGGAGGACCAACTGTACTTCCTGAAAAAATCAGTGTAAGTACTGTGTTGTTCAAGGGTCAACTGAGTATGAAATGTCTGTGATAAGCAAGTATATAAGGTATAAAGTAAAATAGTAGTCGCTTAGGACTAGGCTTAAAGTTGAAGTTTATGGGGAGGGTTTGAGAGTGATAGGTAAAGGGACGTGGGTTATAGGGATTCTTTTATTCCCTTGTTTATTTACATTTGTGTTGCTTTCTATTTTCATTTTTTTAATCGGACTTCTTTTTGAGGTGACTAAAATGTTCTATAATTGATTGTGGTGGTTGTTCAACTCTGAATATACAGAAACATCACTGAATTGTGCATTTCAAATGGGTCAGTTGTATGGCATGTGAACTATAGATCAACAAAACTGTTAAAGAGAAAGAGGATTGAAAAGAAGGAAGAAAGATGGAGAGAAGGCACGAAAGGCAGAAGTAAGGGAGGGAGGGAAGAGGGGATTGACCAACATCAACATTTTCAGAAAGAAGTACCAGCACCTTGGAAGGAAAGTAAGAGTGACAAGGGTGAAGACTAGGGGGCTATTCATGGCGGGAGGAGGAGGCGCAGTGCTTCCTGAATCCTCTCTGATAGTGATGGCACCTCAGCTGACTTCTATTTGTGAAGAGAAGGAGTGAACCACATGGGGGCTGGAGAAAGTCAGTCCAGGCTGAGGAAACAGCAGGTAAAGGCCTTATGCCAGGCACGTGCATAGTGCACTTAAAGAGCGCTGGGGAGACCCAAGTGGGAGAAGCAGTGCACGAAGGGATAGAGAAACAAGGACATTTAAGGACCAGTAAAGGGAAATATCATGTGAACCTTGAAGACCACCATGGCAAGAACTTTGGATTTTACTGAATAAAACGGAGAATCTTTACAGGGCTTTGAGCAGATAACATACTCTGACTTCTGTCACATAAAGATGATTCTGGCTGCTGTGGTGACTTGTTAGTGGGAATGGAGTGCAAAGGAAGTGGCAAGGTTAGGGGGATGCCTTAGATACATCCATGTGAAATGCCTTTGCTTCTATAGGTTGTGCTTTAGTTTCTCTTTTATAATTATGGGGACAGGACCCATGATCTTCAAATGATACAGGCTATTTAAAGGCAAAATTATCTGGAAAAAATGTCGACAAATGACCCCCACTCCCCTAGTATACATAAAGCTGCTTGCTTCCAATTTCACTCTCCACATCCACATGATACAGATTAATTGCAAAGTATATGTTTGATGTTTCTCTCCCTCATAAGATTAGAAACATCGTGGTGACCAGAGTCATGTCCATTATGTTCTCAGCTATATCCCTGATATGTAGAACAGGGTCTCAAAAATTACTCATTGAATGAATCTACAAAGAAGCAATTGTCTTCAATCATTTAGTCCTGTGTGGTTTCTCAGTATGGTAGAGACAGTAGATGACCACCTAACATCTGTGCCTTCCTTTAGATTTCCCAGCCTTCCTGGCAATTAGCTGTGACCATATGATTGTTGTGGCTAGTGAAAAGTGAGCAGAAATAACTTGTACCAAGACAGTTAGTAGCTGGGGTGTATCTTCCATAATGCTCTTCTGTTGAGATACTCTTGAACACTCAGGATTCCAGATGACATAGCTAGAAGATGGAATAAGACCGTCCATTATATGAATGTCAGTCCATAAGTCTGACTTATGTATGACTTCACAAGAGTTAGCACCAAACTTTCAGTCAATGAGATTTATGTTTTGTGGCAGCAAGTATTTCTCTAACCCATTATGCTTTTTTCCCCACATCCCCCCAATTACTGAGCTTCACAATGCATGCTACAGTGTTAGATCATTTTGGATAATGATAATTGGAAATTGGCCATCTCCCCTTAAGTTTAGTTTTCCTTGCCAATGTCTCATTCTCATGGAGTGAGGCATTTTATGCTTTTTCAAATATTTTCATTGCAACTAGAACCATGATAATAGAAGAGGGGCACATTTCATAATTTCTGGAAGGCACTCAGTGTAGTTGGACCACAGACTCTCCTGATAATGGAGAAAAATGAGTCAAAGTCTAGTAAAGAACACTGGGCCTTGTATAATTTTTCCAGTAAGTCAAGACAAAAATATGACATCTTCATTCAACTGGGAAAAGAGGTTGTCAGCTGTTTGGAAGAGATGAAATTGAGCACTGTCTTAAATGTTTCTGGCTTGATTTGTTCATTTCATCTCACATTTACCCACTCAACTCCATTCTCACTTTCTTGTTCAACAGAAACTAGTCTGTAGGATCTAGAAATAAAATGGGAAGAAATATGGTTAAGTTAATCAAGATCATGTTTTATTTTTAATTCTGTGTCATCACATGCACTATTTTTATCTTTATATCCTGATTGAAGGAGCATACTTAGAAGATCAATAAAAATAGCTGATTTTAGTAGGGAAATGAAGACTCAGGCAGGACAATTCAGCTGCTGAGAGCATCTACAGAGCTCATTGTTAGTTTTGGCATCTACTATTTACCCTCTACAGACTCAAGCACTGAATAAGGTGTTTTAATAACAACAGTAGCTAACTTTAAAAAAATGTGTACATCTCCCCTTTTTCATAAAGTAGCTAACTCATTGAGATCCTGAGGGACGAGTACTGGGGTCACTTGGATAGGAAGGTCATGCTAGAAGCCCCAAGACTCCCAGCAGGGCACAGAGGAGGACCCCTGGCGTTCCACACTCTGGCTCTCTGCTGGGCTGCACGTTCCTGGAGAACACTCTGAGCCTGGGAGGGGCCCATGGAGTGAGGGGCTTGAACTTCACTAGCTTCAAGGTAAATCCACTTCTGGTCTCAACACGTATTATCTCCCCATGGCCCAGAGAGTTAGGCATTATTACATTTTACAAGTCAGGAAAGTAAGATTCATGGTGGGAGATCCTTTGCCCAAGTACTAAGGGGAGTCGGCTCAGTCCCTCACACATTGTCAGGTTTCCCAGCTGCTAGTTCCAGTCCTTGCTTTGGTCTTTCTGGTCAGGAGAGGTCAAGGGATATCAGAGAAGAAGCTTTGGCAGAGGAGGCAGTGGGGAACCTTAGCGGTCGCTCTTCATGGCCTTTTGACTACCCTGACTTCCCCTCAACTAAAAAGTGTCTACCCCCTTCCACGTGCTCATTTGTTTGTTCTTTATGAATTTTGCCTTTTGATGAGTTTCTTGGTGCAGTTTACTTACTGTGCTCATATAACATGGTTGGGAATGACATGCCCCAATCCCAAACATGTCAATTGCCCACACTTCTGCGCTCCATCTGGGTCCTGGGGTCAATGTGACTTGGCCTATTGACTTCCTGCTACCTGTCTCCTCCAGGAATAGACGTAGGTCCTTATCACCACGTCTCTACATGTCTATCACGGCCTACTTTATTTGTTCATTTGACAATATTTGTTGTCACCTTTGTTCTTGGCATAATAAGAACAGCTGGGAATACTGTGAGTCTCCTTCAATATAATATTCCAACAGGAATGCAAAACAATGCTCCTCTGCGATGGACATTGTTATGTATCTTGATCTTAGTCAAGTCATGGTTCCAGGTTGTTCAATCAAAAACTAAGCTTGGCCTTAGAAGAGATGAAGCCCTGTCATTTGAATCAACATGGATGAAACTAGAGGGGATGATGCGAAGTGAAACAAGTCAAAAAAGGAAAGATAGATACCAGATGACCTCATTCATAGGTTGAACACAAATAGACAAAACAAAGGAGCAGATGAAACATAACCAACCCTGAAACATTTGCAACAGAACTGAGGTGACCAAAAGGGAATGGGGCAGGTGGGGAAAATGGTGGTGGAGCCCACTGGACAATGAGAAAGAACACTTGGTGATTTGGTGGACGGCATGGTGTGTTGAAATATATCTAAGAAATGGGGAACCTATACATAGGAATTTATTTTAATGTGTATAATAATTACTACAATAAAAAATCACATTTGTCTATTAAAAAAAACCACTAGGTATTACTATGAGGATATTTTCTCAATGTGACTAAAATCCATAACTAGTTGACTTTATTTTATTTTTTAATTAATTTGATCAAAAGAACATTGCATCATAACATATAGGCTTAAGGTGTGCTTCATAGTAAATCCATATCTGTATATGTTAAATTAAGTTCACTTCAAATTCAGTTCTTCCTTCACTACACAAAGTGAGCTCCTCTATCCAATTTGCCCTCTCCACCTTCTCTTCCTGCAACCACTAATTTGCTTTTATTTACTAAAAGTCTATTTTTGTTTGATTTGGTTCGTTTGCTTGGTTTTTCTGTATACCTTATATGAATGATATCCTGTGTCAGTCTTTCTACTTCTGACTTAAGTCACTAAGTAAAATTCCCTCCAGTTTCATCTATGTTGCTACAAATAGAAGTAATTCATCTTTTTTTTTTTTTTTGATTGTTGAGTAGTGTTTTATTCTGTATATATGCCATATCTTTGTCTACTTATTCATTAATGGGTACTTAGGTGGTTTCCAGCTCTTAGCTATTGTAAATAATGCTGCAGTGAACATGGGAAAGTGTAAATCTCTGTGACTTAGTGTTGTTGAATTTTAGTGTAAATACCCAGCAGAGGAACTAGATCATATGGGATTTCCATTCTCAGTTTTTGAGGAATGTCCATACTGCTTTCCATAGTGGTTGCACCATCTTCTACTCTCACCTTCAGTATGTCAGAGTTCCCCTTTTCTCCATATCCCCGCCAACACTCTCTGTTTCCTGTCTTTTGGATAATAGCCATTCTCACAGATGTGAGATGCTATCTCATTGTTGTTTTGATTTGCATTTCCCTAATAATGAGACAGAACATCTGGTTCATGTATTGACCATCTGCGTGTATTCTTTGGAGAAGTGTCTGTTAAGTTAATCTACCCATTTTTCGATTTGATTGCTTGTTTTTCTATTGTTGAGTTTTATGAATTCTTTATGTATTTTAGATATTAACTCCTTTCTGATGTGTTAAGTGCATATATCTTCTCCTGTTTAGTAAGGTATCTTTCTGTTTCTTTCACTGTGTGGAAACCTTTTAGTTTGATATAATCCCTTTTGTTTATTTTAGATTTTATTTCCCTTGCTATTGGATTTGAGTTCCCAAAAACATCACTTAGGTCAATGTCATGTAATGTTTTGTGTGTTTGCTTCTCTGTATTTTATGGTTCCAAGTCTTATATCTAAAATCTTCAATTCATTTTGGAACAGCTTTTGTGTATGATATTACGGAGTGATCTAGTTTCAACCTTTTGCTGTCTGGATTTCCCAGCACCATTTATTAGAGACTATCTTTGCCCATTGTATGCCTTTGGTCCTTTGCTGTAAATTAATTTTCATGGGTTTATTTCCAGACTCTCAATTCCATTCAATTGATCTGTATGTTTTTATTTCAATACTATGCGTATTTGATTACTATGGATTTTGATATCGTTTGAAGTTTGAGAGGGTCACACCTCCATCTGTGTTCTTTTTTCTCAGGATTATTTTTGCTATTTGGGTGTCTTGTAGTTGCAAATAAATTTTGCGATTTTTAGTTCTATTTCTGTGATGAATGTCTGGGATTTTGATGGAAATTGCATTACATTTTATCTTGCATTATGTAATATGACTACTTTAATTGCATTAATTGTTCCAGTCCATGAGCATGGAATATCTTTCCATTCTGTTATGTTGTGTCTTATTCTATTTCTTTTAACAGTGTCTTGTAGTTTTCAGAATATAGGTGTCTCACTTTTTTTTTTTTTTAGGATAAGTAGTTTTATTTTATTAAAGGAACACTATATCATAACATTAAGTTTAAATTGTATATCATTATAAATCAATGTCTGTAATAATACATTCAGTTCACCCCCATCAATTCATTTCTTCCTTCATCATACCATTGATCCTCTCTAATCATTTAGCTTGTTTCCCAACTCCCCCTTCTGTTCTTGTAACCACTAATTTTTTATTTCATTGACAAAAAGTCTATTTTTGTTTTATTTAGTTCATTTGTTTGCCTGGTTTCTTTATATACCACATAAATCATACCATGTCTGTTTTACTTCTAACATATCACTAAGCATAATTCCCTTTAGGTCCATCTACATTGTTGTACATAACAGAACTTCATCTTTTTTTCTAATGTATTTATTTATTTTAAATTTCTTTACTTCACAGTGCTAAATTCATTTCAGGATACTGAAATTGCTTCTCATTCTCTATTTCACCCCATACCCATCACCAACGTTCCAATGTCCCTTACCACTACCTTTCCTCCTTTTCCCTTTCCTTCCTCCTCCCAGTAATCACAGTTCTGTGTTCTGTTATGTAGGTTGGGATTTGTATGTTCATTTGTTTCATTGCATGATATTCCACATATGAGTGATACTATCCTGTATTTCTCTTTCTGACTTATTTCATTTAGTCTGGATAACAGCTACACAGGATAGAGCTCTTTCTCTACATATTATCATGTCATCTGAAAATAATGATAATTTCACTTATTTCTTTCCAATTTGGATACCTTTTATTTCCTTTCTTACCTAATTGCACTGATCAGGATTTTCAGCATAGTAGTAATGGGAAAAGTAGACATCTTCCCTTGTTCCTGATCTTAGAGGAAAAGTCTTATGTTCTTCCCTATTGAGTATGATGTTGGCTGTGGGTTTGTTATATATTTATATGTTTAATATGTTGAGTTATGTTCCATCTATACACGTTTTAGAGCGTTTTTAATGAAAAGGGTATTGAATCTTATCAAAAGCTTTTACTGTGTTTATTGAGATGATCATATTTTTTCCCTTTCTTTTGCTGATGTAGTGTATCAAATTTATTGATTAGCCTATGTTGAACCATCTTTGCATCCCTGTAACAAATTCCAGTTGATCAGATATATGAATATTTTAATGAGTTGTTAAATTAGGTTTGCTAGTGTTTTGTTGCAGATTTTTACATCAGTATTTATCAAAGACTTTGGCCTTCAATGTTCTTTTTTGAGTATTTTTTGTCTGATTTTGGAATAAGTAATATTGGCATAAGAAGTGTTTGGAAGTTTGTGTTCAATATTTTGGAACAGTTTGAGATGAATTGGCATTAATTCTTCTTTGAAAATTTGGGAGAATTCACTAGTAAAGTCATCTGGTCTGGGACTTTTGTTTTTATGTGGAGAGTTTTTGATTACTGTTTCAGTTTTCTTACCTGTGATCAATCTGTTAAGATTTTCTGTTTCTTCTTATTTAGTCTTGGAATGGTATATGTACCCAATAACTTGTCCATTTCTGTGATATGTTATAATTTCTACTCTTTTATTTCTGATTTCATTTATTTGTGTTTACTCTCATCTTCTTCGTGAGTCTGACTAGAGGTTTGCCTTATTTTTTATCTATCCTTCAAAGAACCAGCTCATAATTTCATTGAATTTTTGAATAGTCTGTTTGAACTTTAAAAGATTTATTTCTGCCTTAAGTTTTATTATTCCTGTCCTTTTACTAGTTTTTTTTGTTTGTTTGTTTTATTCTTTCATTTGTTTTCTAGTTCCTTCAGGTGAAAAGTTAGATTTTTTTATTTGTGATTCTATTTGTTTCCTGAGATAGGATTGTATTGCTGTAAATTTCCCTCCTACTACTGCTTTTGCTGCATCCCATAGGTTATAAGTCATATCTTCATTTTTATTTGACTTCAGGTATTTTTTTTTTAAAGAGTTGAAGGAAAGGAGAGAACGAAAACTAAGGAAGGAAAGAAGAAAGGGAGGGAGGAAGAGAGGAAGTGAAGGAAGGAAGAGAGGGACGGAGAGAAGGAGGGGAGACAGAAACACCTTTAGTTGTTTATTTTTGGTTTTTCAACCTGGCCCTGGGTTCTGAACCCTGGTTCCTGGACTGTATGCAGTTTGCACACCAGCTTCTCAGGGGCCTGAGCCACCAGGGGGCACCGACTCAAGTGTTTTTAAAATTTTCTCATTAATCCAAAAGTTGTTCGGTAACATGTTATTTATTCTCCACTTCTTAGTGCTTTCCTCCACTTTCTTATTTTGGTTGATTTCTGTTTTTATGCCATTATAATGTGAAAAAATGCTAGATATCATTTCAGTCACCGCATATTTATTGAGATTTGAATTGTGTCCCAACATATGGTCTATCCTTAAGAATATTCCATCAGCACTTGAAAAGAATGTATAGTTGTACACGAAATACTCTGTAGATACCTATCAAGTCTATCTTATCGAATTTTTTATTTAAGGTTATTGTTTCCTCATTAATTTTATGTCTGAATGATCTATCCTTTACTGCGTGGAGTATTAAAGTTCCAACTATTATTGTATTGCTGTTGATGTCTTCCTTAAAGTCTTTTAATATTTACTTGATATATTTGGGTTCCCCTATATTGGAGCATTGTGGATTTTTGCATAAATATATTAATAATGTTATATCCTCCTGTTGTATTGATTCCTTTATCAT
The DNA here is from genome assembly GCA_004363575.1 of Solenodon paradoxus. Classification (NCBI taxonomy): domain Eukaryota; kingdom Metazoa; phylum Chordata; class Mammalia; order Eulipotyphla; family Solenodontidae; genus Solenodon; species Solenodon paradoxus. The sequence continues at coordinate 232,333 of RJWH01002429.1, forward strand.
TATATGATGATCATTTTTATCTTTTGTTACCTTTTTTGTTCAGAAGTCAATTTTAGATTCACCATTAGCTTACAGTACCATTTTCCATCCCTTTACTTTTAGTCTATTTGTATTTATATCTTAAGTGAGTTTTTTACAAACAACTTATAATTGGGTTTTGTTTTATAATTCATCCAGCCATTCTGTGCTTTTAAATTGGTGAACTTTTTCCATTTACATTCAAAGTGATTATTGATATGACGACGACATTTCAATTTTGACTTTTTTTTTCTGTTTTTGTCTATTTATTGCCTTGTTTCATTTTTTTGTGAGCTTTTTCTTAATTTAGATAGATAGAAGAGTATCTTTCAACATTTCATGAAAGGAAGGTCTTATGGCAACAAATTCCTTCAGCTTTTGTTTGTCAGGAAAAACCTTTATTTCTCCCTCAGATCTCAGAGAGTTTTTCAGGATATAGTGTTCTTGGAGTATTTGGAATATATTATCACATTCTTTCTGACATGTAGAGTTTCTGCTGAGGAGTCTGATGATAGCCTGATGGTAATATTTATGTTACTTGCTTTTTTGCCCTAACCACCTTTAATATTCTTTCTTTTTCTTAGACTTTTGATAGTTTCACAATTACATGCCTGTGGGTAGTTCTTCTTGTATTTAGATACCAGGAGTTCTGTTGGCTTTGTTGACTTGTGTGCTCATTTCTTTCATCAGATTTGGGAAGTTTTCAGCAATTATTTCTTTGAGTATGTTTCCTGTTTCCTTCTCTCTCTCTTCACCTTCTGAGATACCTATTCTTATTTTTTTTAAAGGTAGAATGTAATTTCTGGGTATTTATTTTCAAAATAAAATTATTTCATTATTTTATTATTATTTCTTTTGTTTACAAATCCATCCTCATTTTAAGATATTGAACTCGCTTCTCAGTCTATGAGTATTTGACACTGCACCCATCACCAGAGTCCAGTGTCCTTCACCACCCTGTTCCCTTTCTCCTTCCCTCCCCCTCCCACTCCTCTTGTGTCCTGTGAGTTTTTTGTTGGGGTTTATCCATTTGTTTGTTTCATTTCATTATGTTCCATAAATGATACTGTATTTCTCTTTTTCCTCCTGACTTATTTCATTTAACATAATCCCCTTCAGTTCCATTCAGATTGTTGCAAAGGTCACAATTTCTTCTTCT
>RJWH01002430.1:0-109701 GCA_004363575.1 Solenodon paradoxus
ATGGGGGTGGCTGCATGGGCCTGCTCCTTGAGGCAGCTCTTGGCTGGGGCTCTGTGAATCTGAAGAAACCAACTTCCATTCACGTACTGGTCTCTGAGCTCTGGTCCATCCAGGGAGGAGAGAAGGTGAATGACCGTGAGTTTCCTGTCGGGTCGGGTCCTCCATTCCCTTTGGTCTCCTGGAAACTTCCTTCTCTCAGGAGATGAGCTACCAGGGAAGGGTGTTCTTATCAGCACCTTTCAGGGACAGGGTGGGGTCTGTTTGCCTCTGTAAATTCTCTTCTTTTTGAGAGTAAAAAGAAGAGAGAAAATGAAACACTTTTGCCACCTCCTCGTTAGCTGAGTCCCAGGTGAGCAAGGGAGCTCACAGCTCCTTTTGTGTGCCTGGCGACCTGGAGCGTCGCCATGGTGATGCCTGGAGGCTTCTTGAGCTGGGACCAGCACTCTACAGCAGCCTTAGAAGCTGCCTGTGTCAGGGACGGTGGGGAAAGGGAGCCTGAGCCATCAGGGAGGTCTGGTTGTGTTGGCCTGGGTGCTGGCCACATACACACACCTCTGCTGCTTCAAGACCACAGCCAGATGGGGCCTGGTGACCAATCTGAGTGTACTCCTACTGTAGAGTGGCAGTCAGGTTTCCTAGAGTCTGGTTTCATGGCTTTATCCTGTGTCTCCTTTGTCTCTTGTCCATGGAAGTCACTGCTTGAGCTTGACCTGGTCTCCACACTGCCCCCCCTCCCCCCACTTAAAATGGCATTTATCCCCACCTCTGTGCTCCATCTCTGCCTCTTTCCCTTCCTTAGTATTTCTGCCTTGGTTCCAGAGCCACTTTCTCCAGGAAGCCTTCCCTGATACAGAACTGAGCCCTGGTCTCTCCCCTTCTTCTAAATTCAGATACCCACTTGCTCCTGAGAATACACAATGGCTTATGTTGCTCATTTACTTTGCATGTGAAGGGCAGAGGTCATGTAGGGAGGCATAGTTTCCACATGGGGAATCCTGAGCTTGAATAAGTGACTCTGTGACTTGCTAACAATTCCTAGAGGACAAATGTCACTACTGTCTCACAGTGCTGGTAAGCAAACTCTGAGTTTTTTCACCTCAAAAATGGGGGTTCTGGTAACTCCTTACAGACTTGGGAAGACTAAATACACTGCTGTAAGTGAGGATGGATATGCTGGTGTAGGGTGGGTGAGTAGTGATGTCACCCCTGCCTGCTCCCTCCCACTCCCCTTTCTTTAGATGAACCCCCCCCCCCCCAGCACCCTCTGCAGCCCTGTGCACACACATTGCTTTCTTGGACTCATTTACGTGATGCTTGCAGTCACTGGCTTTACTGATATGTCCATCACAGTCTTCCAGTGCTGAGCACAGACTCTGGACAGCGAACAGCTCAGGAAACACTTCTGTCTGACCATCTGAGTGTGGGGTTGCATTCTTCCATCCCAGGACCATTTGCTGCTAGAGTGCAGGTGCGGCTTTCAACTTCTTCCATCCCCAGGGAGTCTTGCATGTAGCAGGTGCCCTGTAGCGGCTCATTCACCAACAATCTTTGCTTGGACATCATGCCGCACAGCAATGCAGGACTGTAGAGGAACTCACTTAGGTGCTTTCTAGGAGCTGAAGAGGGGTCCCTTCGTAGAATGGCTTAGGGGGAATCTAGAGTTTGGAGGTGGAGAAGTGGACCCAAATTATCCCTTAGTGTCCCTTCTATTCCTGGAGTTCATGGTCCGCAGGATTAAGGAGCACTCGTTCGGGAACATAGTTGGGCTCAGAGGGAACACACCCTGGAGGCTTGATGGAGGAGATCAGGCCTGTGCTCTGGGTAAACGGGGCCAGTATGCTGATTGGCTGCAGTTAATTCCCCTGAGCTTTGCTGAAGTTGGGACAAATTCAATTTTAAGTTAAGTGGAAATATTTTTATTTGAGTTAATGTACATTGGATCTGGTAAACACACAGAGTATATTACTATGCACTCTGGAAATGTGCAGTCCGATCAGCAAACAGATTAGTTTTAAGTGAAAAGACACTGGCAGACGCTTACGTTCATTGACTTGTTGTGAATGTCTAGATTTGGATACAAATGCACTGGAACGCTAGATCAGTTTGGTGTCTCAGCCCATCCGCACGGAGAAGCTATTGATTTTAGTTGATATGCATTGATTCCCAGAAAACAGGACTGCTTTTGAAAATGAACTTCCAGTAATTTCAGGGAGAAGCTGGTGCGTTTGTCTCCACGCGAGGCTGACTTGTTTTGTTAAGTGTCTCTACGCCTCGAAGGAACGGAGCAGCAGACAAATATCTTCGTATGAATTAAAATACATTGATTCTTGGAGGGAAATGATGGTCTGTGTTAAAAGCTTTTTGGAGACGTTACCATGCAGGAGTTTGAATAAAGTCTTTGTTCAGCACCCCTTCCTTCTGTGCGCTCCCAAACTGCCGGTTTTCTGAGCCCATCTGAAGTTGGAGGTGTGGTAGGGGAGGAGGTGCCGAGGGGAGGGGAGCAGCTGCACCGCCAACCCCTAACCTGGCAGTGAGTGTGAACATGAAACTACTTCTCTCAGGGGAAGGGAACGTGGAACAGGCTTAATGCTGTTGATCTCATAGCCAGAGACGGATAATACCAGGTGCCCAGGTAGGAGCTCAGGGACCAGGAAACAAAGGTTCTGTTGATAAAGAAAACAGCAGTGAAAAGGAGGGGTCCAGGAGTCAGGTGTGGGGTGCAGAAATGAGGGGTGTGTGTGTGCATTTTTGGTCTCTTGGTCAATGGTCTCTCTGTGGTGAAGGGAAATGACTCGATGATAATCATCGAAATGATGCAGGAGTGAGTTATCTCACTTTCTTACCTTCTGAATGAGTTGGACATGAACCAGAGACGTAATTTAGGCATTTCTCACCCTCATTAATGAATAGCTCCCGTGGGGAGTGCAGACAGCACGGCTGGAAAGATGATTCCAGGAGCCAGGAAGGAAGCGATTGGGCCGGAACTTATTTTTCATGTATTGAGACTCCCTGGATCTTTCTGGATCAAAGCCACTTGGGATGATTTTTAGGGCTGATTGTGGAGTTAACTCCTCCTTAGCCACTTTTCACTCCTCCTCGGCCTCCAGATGCATCTGATGTGTATTTGTAGCTTAGGGGTCGGTAGAAAGTGCTGACCATTTGCCCAGGTACCAATGCCCATGGACACAGAGCTTCCTCTGGGGAACAGAAGGCCTCAGAGAAGACCTTAAAGGGAGGGTCCTTCCACCTCTGGCTGCAGCTGTTAGAAATCAAGGGTGGCCAGTCCACATCTACTCACCCAGACAGTAGATTCCCTCTCCCTTCACTCTCCTCCACTCCTACCCATTCCCTTCTACCAGTTCTCACTCTGCTTTAGAAAGGGCATCATCTAATCTTGGAAGCATAGAATCAAAGCTCTAGAAGGAATTGTATAAACCTCTCAGTCCAACTTCCACCTGAGGCTTCATCCTCTGCCTCTATAATACTTTGTGCCAAAGAACCCTTGGCTTGAATATCTCTGAGCATGACTGCATATCATCTCCCAGTTACTTTTTTCAAATTGTTCTCATCAATGCAGAGCACCCCCCCACCCCTGGCTGTCCTCTGGGGCAGCACAGCATTCTCATTCTTCCCCCACATGACTGTTTCTTGGCACTTGACGATAGTTAGGATGTCTCCACCAAGGCCTCCCTTCTCCAGGCAAACCCCTAGTTCTTCAGTCATTTCTCATTCAGACATGCTTCCAGATCCCTCCACCATATGCAGAACCAACTACAGGCATTTATTTGCGGGGAGGGGGTCAAAATTAAACTTCATTTAATCTTCAAAGCACAGTAACAGACAAAAGACAGCTTTAGCTCTGTTCTTCCTAAGAATTCGATGTAACACCAGAGAAGAGACAGCCCTTAAGAAGATAAAACACCCTCTACCTCTGCCCCCCATCAAGCCACAGGCAAGGAAGACTCCCCCACTGGGGACTAGCCTGGGGTGGGAAGCAGAGTGGGCTGAGACAGCACGAGTGGAGGACAAGACAAAAATCCCCCTGGCAATGGGACCCCCAGTGCAAAATGAAAATGCTGGACCTTTTGTTCAAATATTAAGAATTTCAAGATGGTGACAGCAGCCAGCATTGAGCCAAGAAGAGGACCCTTCTGGGCAGTTGCCCAGATGGCAGCCAGCCCTGACCATACTGGATCTCTTTTCAGTCTGCAGTGTCTTCTAAGGGTCCAGGGCGGGTCTGTCCAGGGCAGAAGTAGAGGAGTCATCATGGTTTTTTTCTGGGTATATCCCTTAGCGTTACTGAAGCAACAGGCAGTCCCAGGTCATGTTAGCGTTACAGTCAGTCTGAGCGTGCAGGTGATTCAGACTCAGCCTAACGTGCACTCTAGCCTGAAGGTTTGAATCACACCTGCAGCGGTGTGCCATCTCCCTCACTCTTGGAAAGCGAGATTCCATAGGAAAGAATTTTGCTTTGCTCGTAGGCACCACCCTGTGCCTGCTGTGCCTGAACGCAAGCATTGACCTGCAGACGATTGGTTCATTCATTCAATCTGTAGGGAAATGTTTTCTGAGTGCCCACTGTGTGTTAAGTACCATGAGAGGAATCAGAACACCATATGGAATAAAACTTGACATTGACCTTCAGGAACTTAGAGTTTAGAAGATAAAAGGTATATCAATAATAATGGCTTCAAATTGCAAGTAATTTCGGGAAGATAAACTCGTTCCTGTAGTAAAAGAATACTTCAGGAGAGAGAAAAGATGGGAGTTTACTTTGCCTGGGAAGTCATGGAAGGCTTCAAAGAGGAGGTGGCCTTTGAGGTGGCTCTTGAAGGATGGATAGAAATGTAACAACAGGAAAGGGAGGATAGCCTGGCTTCTTCCCCTTGAACTCCAAACTCACTTCTTCCTGCCAGTTGTCTGGGGCAAAACCAAGGAACTTGGCCCTGCCCCCCCCACCCCCCCACCCCCAAGATATCCGCAGCCAATTGCATCTGCTGGGCCCTTCTGTGCGACCCCACTGCCTTGATAAGAAGACACTGCTGAAGTTTCTGCTGCAGTTTTAATTTCTTGACATTATCTGGGTGCGTTGGGAAAAATGAGATCTAATAATGAATGATTACAACTCTCAAGTTAAGTCTAGTTGGTTGACTAATCAATTTGGTTAAGTGAAAATCCATAGCAAATGAGTCGACCGCAGTATGACATTTCTCCATCCAATTTAAATTAAAATCACCAACCATAATAATTTCACAATTACTCAGGGAGGGCACACTGGAGACTTGACCCCCGGAGCAGAGAAATTGCAAATGCCGCAAAGAATGGGCTGAGAGAGGGGTGATGAGAGAGTCACTTGAGATGAACTCTGCCTGAACCGCTCAGCCTCATCAGCTCCCCGGGGGTGGAGGGTCTGCCAAGGATGCTGAGCAGCAGTTTCAGATTCTTGGGTGCAGCTCTGCTTCCCTGCCCTGAGGAGACAGGAGTTTAAGGGCTAGAAACTAGAGCGCCCCTGGCTCTCTTCTCCAGATTAGCGGGTGGGGGAAGAGGTGAAGGTTACTCTTCCCATTTCAAATTCTCCCGAGGTTAGACTCTAAGTTCCTGAGCACTGGGGGCCCTGTCTGTTCACCTTGGGGACGAGCGCTAAGTGTGGGTAACAGCTAGTTACCCACTAGCTGGTGATAAGGGTGATGGTGCCAGAGCAAAGGAAAGGATTCTGTTTTCTCTAACAAGAGGCATGTTTATTTGCTGACCATCCCTTTTCACCAGGGGCCATATTAGGCAGCAGGGAGTGAGATGAATTAAATGCACAGAACTGCCTTCAAGAAGTTCATTGTCCCTTTGTGTTGCCTGAGTGATAAACACTTAATATCAATACCAGAGGGAACGTGGTGAGTGTTTAATAAGTGACTTGAAGGATAAGAATGACTGTCTTCATGGAACTTCAGGCAAAATTTTTATGTACTTCAGCTGTGAAAGGCACCGAATAACAAGAAGTCATGAGATGAACAATGTGGCTTTTCCTACTAGTTGTCCCCAACTCACTTTTCTCTCCATGGTAGGACTTGGGTAGGACTTCCACATGTTGATTGTGTGACTGCCTGCATTCAAACACCACATTTTTCAGCGTCCTTCGCTCAGGGTCACATGACTATCTCCAGGGCAATGGGGCCGGAGCAGAAGCAGTACCAGCAACCTCTAGGAAATGCCCTCACAGACAAAGCATAGTCTTACCCTCCCCTTCTCTCCATCCTGCTGGCAGTAATTCAGGCAGAGTGGTGGCATAGGAGCAGTCATCTTGGAGAGTAAAGGGGAGTTGGAAGTGGAGACCAGGCAGGCAGAGCAACAAGAGAGAAGGAGCCTGGGTTCCAAACATTGACACATGCACACTAGCCCTGGAAAGCTTGCCTCTGGGGCTAACATAAGCATCTGTCTTATTTAAGCAGCTGTTGTTATGATGGGCTTGCTGTCCTTCTAAGCTGAGCCTAATTCAATTTAATTCAAATGAATTGTCACATATAAAATACCCAGAACAAGAGCTTACCAAAGATAATGACTCAAGAACTGGTGGCCAATATTCGTCATTTTAGTCTTCGTTGTAAAGAGGACAGAAGACAAAAACCTGCCCACTGAGCTTGCCTTAGTTTTCCATGGAGCTCCTGGCTGAGATACCCAACCATCTGCCTCATGACCAAGGCTCAGCCTTCAGTCTCCTCTGTTCGCATAGTCCTCTTCTCTACTAGCAGTTTACCACCCCCTCCCCCAAGACCTAAATCCTGCTGTCACCATCTTAGCCATTACTTATAGAGAGAAGCATCAGCGGCAGCCCAGGAGAAGTATGAGCAGGGAGTCGGGTCCTGTGGATCAATTTGTAATTTTTCTTGTGGCGGCAAGAGAAGCATGAGCGATGTGTGCACTAAATCCCTGGCTCGGCAGCGTGCCTCGGCTTGAATTATTTATCTTTGAGATCCTTGGCCAAGTGGGGCTGGGACCCTGGGAGGAGATGACACAGTGGATGCAGATAAGTGCCCCCCCCAATCTTAGGCCATCATGGAGGAGGGGGACAGTATTATGCTGATGCTTCCCTCCCTGTTGGTCCTGAACACCTTGTTACAGGAGAGTGCGGGAGGCAGGCTGAGGGGTTTTCATTTCTGAGCAGATGAGAGTCAGAGAGTCACCCTTTCCATTGCTGGGAGCCCGAGTAGAAAAATGTTGAAATTATTGACTCAGAAATAGTGAGTGACTCCTTGCTTATTGTTGGGTGTGTACATTGAGAATATTTAAGTCTGTATTCTGTTTTCTCAGGGGGAAGGGGAAGGAAATGTGGGGGCTCTCTTGACTTGGGGAAGGAAGCTCATGGTTATTTGAATGTCTCTTACTTGCAAGTGTGAGCTTAACAGACATCACTGGTGCTCGCAGGATTTCCAGACTGCTTCTCTTTCCCGTGCATATGAAAGAGTTCATCCATATTAGTGACTAGTTGCAGCCAGCTGAGTATAACCGGAAATGACGTGTGAGCATATAAAAGTTGGTGTTGCTTAGGAAATTCTGAGGTGATGAGGTCACAGTCTGGTGGAACCTACATTAGCCGTGGTCCCTGAATGACTTTGTGGAGTAGAGTCCCATGCTCAGCAGCATCGGGCATGGAAATTCAGTGAGAAATGTGTTTGCTGTCTTCATGGAATTGGTGGTAACTGCATCACAATCTAACCGATTCTGATGCATGATACCAAAATTGAAAGGGGATGTAAATCCTTAAACTTCAGTAGGAAACCAAGGTGAACAAGTCAGAAATTGGAGTCTGGCTGGGTAACCGCACCTTTGTACATGTGGCTGGAGCAGAGAAAAAGGCAGTAAATTCTGATGCACAGACCCTGGGCGGGATGAGTCCTGGAGTGATGCCAAGGGTGGCCATCAGTTGGTGCCATGTACCTGGGACAGCTGCCGCTGTCACTCAGACATTTAGCAATGATGCAAGCCATGGAGATCAGGCTATACGTAAGATCTCAAAACCAGAGAAGCAATTTCAGAATCTTCTTCAAGCTTTATTGTAGATGAATTGTGTTCCCCTGCCAACCCCAGATTCATATGTTGAAGCCCTAACTCTAATGTGACCATTTGAAGATAGGCCCTTTAGGGGAATAAATGTTAAATGGTCATAAAAGTGGGTCTCAAATTCATTAAGACTAGTGTTACAAAAAGGGGAAGCCACAGAGTGCTCTCTCTGGAAGAGAGCCCACACCAGAAACAGCCCCGATGGCACCTTGGCCTTGGACTCCTAGTGTCAGATAAACTTCTGTGCCTTTTCCTACCCGGTCAGTGATATTTTGTTATGATAGCCCCAGCAGACATAGACCTTGAACTAGGACTTTTCTGATGTTTTCTATTTCACTCACCTTCAAATTTTTCTGTGGAGAAATATCCCACAGGGCATTTGTCATGTGTAGTAATATTTTTCGAGGTGGAGAGGAAAAAGAAGAGAGGAAAATAATGAAAATATTAACACCTACTTGCACTTTTAACAAATGCGTTTTTCTGCATTAGCACACTGGATTCCAATTAAAGCTAAGATAGGGATAATTATCCCAGGTTTGTGGATTTTTTTCATTTGCTGGGCTGCATTTTTTGATCATCTACTGTGTGTTGAGGGATAATGCTATGTGTTGGGGTGCGTAGTTGAGTAGGCTGCAGTTTCTGCTTTCAGGGAGCTGAGTGAATTAAGGCTCTGCAGGAGAAGCTACTAGTTCAATCTGACATGACTGGTTAGGATTTGACTGAATACAGGCTGTTGAGCACTGTGACTGAGGTCTCAGCAAGAAGAAGCAAAGCAGAGATGTAAGCTGTAACAAATGCTGAAGGACCCTTGCATGCCAGAGAACCTGTCTTCTCATTATCCACAGGAAACTGACAATCAGCTTCACACTAGACCTTGCATCCTGCTCTTGGTTACTGTACTCCAGTCAGCCCCCACCTTCTGTTCTACTTTGTCCAGGTCTCTTTCACCCAGGCGCCTCAGGGGGAGTTGACTTCTCCTAGACTCAGAGGGTGAATTAAGTAGGGAGCAGGCCAATCACCATCTATTCTACTTACAATTCTAACCAAGGAGACATAATAGAGCCTACGGGGATTCTACACTTTCTCACCCAAAGATGGGCACTAAAGAGGGACATTCTATTTTTTGAGGGTTGTTGATTATGTGAGGACATGATACTTGGAGCTGCTGCAGCCACTTTATGATCATGAGGAGGCAACCTAAGGATGGCAGAACAGAGATTGGGAAGAATTGTTTTTTGATGTCGATCAGTTGAATTCACAGGGATTCTTGTTATAGCAGACAAATTTTATTTTGGCTCTTTAGGGCAGGACATTTTGTTACTTGTTGCTAGAAGCTTTTTAATTCATGTGGGAAGAAATCATCAACCAGCACTGTGTGCCACGTATCCACTGACTCCGTATATGACTTTGGGCAGATCATGAAGCCTTTCTGTACTTCAGTCTTCTCATCTGTAAACCAAGAGTGAAGGTAGGGCCCATTCCAGATTTAATTTTACTCTGGACTCCACACTGGATGACGTGTCCTGGGAATGCAAGGAAGGGTGAGAGAAGATGACTGGATTGGAGAGAAAGCCATCTATGTTGTGAGCATGGAGGGTACAAGGAAGGAGAGGAAGAGGGCATCTCCCACCTCACTGTCTGAAGGAAGGAAAATGTCAGAGTCAAGGAGCCAGTGGAGAAAGGATGTGGGTGCTGCTTGTTAAGGAAAGTTCTGGGTTATGCATAGCTGGCTTTTTGGGGACCCCTCATCTGACTTTTCTCTGACTGGTCTCAGCCTCCACATGGCTCGCGGCTCCCACTGGGCTGGACTAGCTCTTCCTGGGGGTGCAATGCTGCAGATCTCTTTTCCCTAGCAGGGTGCTTCTTCTCTCATCCCAGCCCCTTACTGTGAAATCTCACATCTACAGGCCTGCAGGCCCAGCTGGAGCTCCTGTAACTAGTGCCTTCTCCACGCCCATACCAGCTCAACCCAACCCAACCCATGCAATGTGATTGCTTTCTGATATGCTTAGAGGTCTTGCTATTCATTTATTTTTCACTCAATATTCATCAAATATAATTGAGCACTTAGTATGTTCAGATATTGTCAAGTGTGAGAGCTCTCAGAGTGAACCTAAAGGGACATGGTGCCAATCCCACAGAATTAGGGTCAAGTGCACTTCCACTGAATTTATCTCTCTCTGCCTACCTACCTATCTCTCTCTCTATCATCTAGTTATCTATTTATATTAATACATTTGTGTATCTAGATATAGATATGTAATATATCTATATACCCATGTCTGTAACCCTCTCCATATCTATTTATATCTAGATATCCCTATATATCTATCACTTATCTATCTAGATATAGGTATACAAATAGTTAAAGTATATAGATATATTCCTATATCCATATGTCTCTATATCTATATATCATGTATATCTACATATCTTCACATCTATATATTTATATATCTAGATATAGCTCTTCCTATATCTAGTAAATATTTGTATAGCTGATATGTAGATAGCTATATATCCATATCTATACCTATGTATATATATCATCTGTATATCTGCTTATGTCTATATCTATATATCCTTATACCTATATGTTACCATCTACTCTATCTAGACACAGGTCTATATGTATCACCTATCTGTTTAGATAAAGATACAGAGTTATAAATATGTAGATATCTCTTTACCCATAGCTGCATATATCTAATCATCTACACATCCTTAGCTCTGTTTATATCTATGTATCACAATCTATTATCTGTCTGTCTGTCATCTATCTATCTATCTGTTCACTCATCTAAAGCCTCCTCAGTGTTGGACTATAGGTGATATGAAACCAGGTCTTCGGGTGCCCAGGACAATGTTTACCATTAGTAGATATTGTGGGGCATAAATAGATGCATGAAATGGGGTACAGGACCGTGAAGGGCAAGGTGAGTGTAGAGGTGTACTTCGAAGAGTTCAGGCAGCCTGCCTTCTGTTGCTATGTCCTCAGAAGACAATTAATTGTCTAATAAATGGTTTTCCAGGCCCGGGCCCTGGAGAGGGCAGCCAACAAGCCCAAGGCCTGAGGCCAGTGCCCAGCCCAGGCCCGTGTTGGGAGCATGCATTATGAATGCAAGGTGTAGGAAATAGAAATTATTAAATGCTCAGATAGGGACAGAACCGCCTTTGTATGGCTGCAGAGTTGGGAAATTATGCTGAAGCAATGCATTGCAAATCAGCCTGCTCTAGGCAGAGAGGGGCTTTTATTCTCTAGGTCCCGAAGTTCCTTCAGCAGCTTTTGTGTACAGCCGCAGAGGCCCTTCTGGGAGGAGAGAGAAGCTGGTAATTTCGTGGCTGATTGGCAGACTGTCCAGAGCCAATAAAGATATTTGTTTTCTTGCTGAAGTGCTCACAAACCCAAATCTCAGCTCTTCAATTTTTATCTTTCTTTCTCTTTTTGTGATTCCTCCCGCCCCCTCTTTTCCATGATGGAGAGAAATGAAAACTGATTGTTTCTCCACTCCCATGACTTAGTATTGGCCTGTGGGATGGGGCCCCCACTCATGACGACAGAGAACAGTTGGTGCGTGAGTTATCTGGCATTTTCTGGAGGTGGTCAGTCTGCTTTGACACAATCAACATAGATAAATGGTGCCACTTTGGTGCCTGGGGTGGGGCCTGGGTGTTTACACTCCCAGGAGTCCATCCAACCTCCTTGCCACCTTTGCCATTCTTTTGTCCTATTATGAGGACAGGTACTGGAGACCTGTCAGAGGTCTCAGTTAGTAAATCATCTCTCAGGGATTTGCAGTCAGGTGTTTTAGAATCCGAAATAGAGGTATCTCACTCTAGTAATATTTATGGCATCCCTGCTGACTAAGGATGTCCTCGCTGCAACCCTGGGGACTCTTGAACTGGGTTCTCCAATGGATAGTCTCAAGTCATTGGGTCACCATGAAGTTTTAGCAGATTATCTGGGTTTAGAAATTGAAGGGAATTTGAGATGAAGTCATTCATTCCTTTCTCCATCTGGAATTGTTCTATACATCATGAAACTTAGAGAATTTAGATGTTTGTCTGATATAACAGCCAACTCTCTACTGGCAGACCCAAGATAAGAACCTGTACCCTTGCTCAGAGCCTAGTGTCCTGTCCATTTCATCAATGCATCTGTTGTGAAATAAGCCAGACAAGCAAATCAGATGTGAAATAAATCAGAAGCAATGCAGAGGATTGTCTGGGATGCACGATAGACCAGAAGACATTCTGGGAGCCCCACAGTGTTAGGGATAAAGACTATCTTGTCATTGTACCATGTAAAATTTCCTTCCCAAGTTTGCCTTATAGTCCAAGATGGCTCCCAGAGTGTCAGCCATGACAGTTACTTCCAGTAGGTGGAAGGAGATCCTTCCTTTTAAGGAGAACTTTTGGAAATTTTACTCAACATTTCTGTTTCATTGACCAGAAACTGGTCTATGACCACACTAGTTAAATAGGGGGATGGAAAATGCCATCTCTTTCCGGGTGCCTAGTTGAAAGTCAGGATTCTGGGTCTTTTTTTAAGAAAATGGGAAGGAGTGGCTATTAGAATGAAATGAGAGCCTTTCCTATAGCTCCTCAGTCTGTAAACCAGCTGTCAACACCAACTTCCCAGTCTCCACTCCAGGAATTCTCAGCTGAGAGGGAAGTAGAAGCAGCAGATCTTGACCTGTGGAAACACCAGTGTTTTCTTACCTACACTCCAGACAAAGGCAGGGCATTTGAGCGCAAAAGACTCAACAATCATGGGGCTTTTAACAGAGAGCCAAACAGCATAGTTTTATTGGTACTAATATATTTGTGTCCACTTCAAAGATACCATTGGTACAGCCTTCTGGGATTTCATAAAATGTGAGGATAGAGGTTTAGGATAGATAAAGGAAGAAGTGACATATATGTGTCAATATACATATACATATTTTTAGAAAGAAAGGGAAACTTCCACTCCCATTCGTTGTGATATTTTCCCAGTTATTCCCAGGTTGAAAAAGTATGAAACAGTGGTTTTGCTCATGTGTGTCAATTCTTCAAGTAATGAGAGGATCTTTTGAATGCCTAGAGCTGGTTAGGGGCTCAGAAAGAGAGCAAGGGAGTATGTGAACCAGCCTAGAGATGGTTAAGTCTGACTATCTGCTTTTATAGATAAAAAACCTGAGATCCAGAAATGTTACGGCTTTGCCCAAAATTTACAGTACTGAGACCAGGATCCCACTTTTCTGACTCCTTGACTAAAGGTATCTTGCCTCTCTGAAATATGTATGTATGCACATATATATGTATGTATGTATGTTTATGTGTGTGTGTGTATATATATATATATATATATATATATATAATTTCCTCTAGTTATTTCATGTGTTACTATTGTTTACCCAACAAAAGGCTCTGAACCTCTGTAATGTTCAAAACACCATGCAAAGCTTTGGTGTAAGGAGGATAAAAAAGATGCATGAGGGAAAAGTTCCTCTCTTATATAGAGAGGAGTACAGACACATCAACAACTAACTATGACAAGTCAGGCACTGAGGGCTAACAGATGTATAAGTGGAGGCTGCTGCAGAAAGAATGAGTTATTTGACTGGGTTATGAGGGACCTCAGGGCACAGAGAGGTCTTGGAAGAAGAGAGCGATTGAGAAAAGAGGTGAACTTGCTACGAAGAAAGGCACTGATAGAGCCTGAATGTAAGTCACAGTATCAGTGAATTACTCCTTGCCCTGGCACTGTGACTGGAATTTGGAGGATTAGATGGTAGGATGGAAGGAAGTAAAGTCTAAAGGGTCTCTTTAGCCTCCAGGGAGAGGCTGTCATCTGAGGAGCTTGTCAGGCAGTGTTCTTGGTCCTGTTCGGTCATTGATGTACCTGAAAGAAATCCAGCTGATGCCGGAGTCCTTACTGAAACCAACTGAACCAGAATCTCAGGTATTGGTGCTTGTGCATCTGTTTACTTCAACACGAATGACTAAAATCCTTAGGTGATTCTGAGATAGAATGAGATAGTTTAGAGCTAACGAAGGAGGCGAGCAAAGTGTTAGGCTGGGTGACAGGTGGAGGCTGTCTGCCAGACTCCGCAGTCGGACCTCCTGGAGGACTGAGCCAGCGGTCAGTCTCACTGGGCTCGCTCTCTGGATGAGGAGACTGAGACGGGAGCAGGGGACAGGGGAGCTGCACCAGCCCTCCCACCATTTGCTGTGGCCGTCCGTGGTCTGGAGTCAGCCCTCCCTGCACAGTCCGGAGCAGCCTTCCTTGCAGCGTGCTGCCACCGCCATCACGTTGAAGCCTTTAAACAGTGAAGAAGGAGAAAAGGACTCTGTGATTGTGCACACCTGTCTTCATTTGTGTGCATGGGGAGGTCTGCCTGTTTCGAAGAGTGTTCATTAGGAAGTTGCCTGCTTCTCAATTTTGCTTGTCTTTCTTCTTGCTTCCGGGGCACCCTTGGGGCTTCAGAGAAGAAATGGCTGGGGGTGGGGGTGGGGTTGGGAGGTACTGCTCTGCCATCCATGTTCGGGGGTGAGGATGGAGGCCAGCAGGCCAGAGCTTCCCAGTGAAGGGGCAAGGGTTGGCGGGAGGGACTGAGGAGGATGGTTGAACCGGGCAGAGTAAGCCCAGGATAAAGGCCAGCCCGCAGCTGCCCCTGCTCTGCGGCAGTTTCTAATCTGTGATCAAAGGTGCTGTTGACTCATTGTTTTACCTTGGGAGCGGTGTTGTCCAGACTTGTTCTGTTTCTCCTCTTCTTTCTCCCATGAGCCCCCAGGCCTTTCCTGGAAATCCCTTTGTCATATTTTATTGCCATCTTTTACATGCAATATTGTATTCAAAGTCTGTTTCTTCTGACAAGAGGGGGCTTCCTGGAAGGTCCCGCTTGCTCCCTGGGTCCCCTCAGTGCCTCACGTGGAGCCCAGCAGGCCCCTGATAACATGTGTAGAGGGTGTCAGGGGCTGACCAATGGGAAAGACATCCCATCAGACCCATGGGGGGCAGGTTCCTGCCTGATTCTGTCTCTGATGTTCTGCGGCATTGTGAGCAAGTTGCTGTCTGTGCTTTGTGTTTTCCCAACAATAATAAACAAAACTAAATCTGCAGAGAACACTGGCAATCTGCTTCACAATATCTGAAGCTTATCAGATGGGGGCCGTTAACTAGCTTGGGGGCCCTGGTTCCAGACCTGCCACTTACAGCTGTTGTCTCCTGTAGGATGGTGGTGGGATTAATCTGCAGGGCAGGTGTAAGGCACTTTGACAAGTCTCATTGTGCCATACACTTGGATGGTTTACTTATTCCAGGGATGGTCCCACTTGTTTTAACCAAGGACAGA
Source organism: Solenodon paradoxus (assembly GCA_004363575.1). Lineage (NCBI taxonomy): Eukaryota > Metazoa > Chordata > Mammalia > Eulipotyphla > Solenodontidae > Solenodon > Solenodon paradoxus. Next base: position 15,393 of record RJWH01002430.1, read on the forward strand.
AAAAAAAGTCTATTCAAGAGAGATTTAAGACATCAACCAGAACTCGTAAGCACATTTAGACTGGCGATAAAGGAAGGAAATGATGGTACAAATGTACGGAGTGGGGTGTCTAACTTACTGGGGGGTCTAGATCAGAGTTGGTCTTACTGATGAAAGGTCTAGATTAAAGACCTCAAGACAACTTTGTCCACCATCAGGTCAGTGCTGGGTGAGACAGAGGATGGAGACTTCTCTCCTTTGTTGACCTCCCGAAGTCCTGGGCAATATCACCTGCATGGCTGCAGGTTTCCAGTGAGTACCTGCTGAGAGCCTTTGTCTTGGGAGAGGTTCCAGCAAGATCCGGGAGCTTTGGGGATAAGCCTGCCATGCTGACAGCTGACGCTGCTCCTTCTTCCAGGACCCTGAGATCTTCACCAACAGAGGGACCGAGACTGATGCCCCTTTTAGGCCTGTCATCCCCCTCACCCCTGCCAATGTGGAGATTATCCCTCTTGGCTCCTGTGTGGCTCAGGAGGGACCCAGCCCCAATCATCTCAACTCCAAGAGAGAAAAGGAAGAACATCTGTTAACACAAATGCTTTTCTAATTTCTTTTTAAATCTCACTCAGCATCTGCGTTAAACAAGGCTGATCGGCTTGTACAATATTTAATTTTGGAACCATTTCAAAAAGCGCATGTACGAAGGGTGCAATGGGGAGAGAAACAGCCTCCTAAATCTTTAATAGCGTGCCTGTTAGGAGCTTCCGCCAGGCTCTGGACTAATCACATGGAGGAGAATACGCAGAGACAGAATTTCTTAATAACAAATACCTTTGCAGCACCTCATTAAATCACTGCATTTCAGAGACACAGCAGGACACTTGGGTGAATAAATAGTGCAATCTCCTAGTCTCCTGGATTTTCACATCTGAGTTATTTCTCTTGCATATGATCGGTTCCTTCTCTTGCTCTTCTTTAAAAAAAAATTTTTTTTTAATTTCCACAAATGATTTTAGCTGATGAGTTCAATTAACGAAGACATTAGAGGCAAAGTTGAGAAGCGCATCTTTTCCTCATCCCCTCTCCCATCCCCCCCCACCCCCCTGACTAGAGAGCTGCATTTTGTGGTGTGTTGCAGTTTAACAAATAGCACTGCCACATGAGAGATGAGAGGAGAGGGGGTGGGGAGGGTGATGTTGGTTGATGGGAAAACAAAGCATTTGCTGGCTGGGTGTTTATGAGAAGGGTGGTACATGGAGGCTGGGAAGGAGAGGCTGGTGGGACTGAGCCAGGAGGGGCTCTTGGGTCCCTGTCCACCTGTGGACTTGAGTCCCTTGTTTCCAATGGCCACACTCGGTCTCCAGGACAAGGGGAGGGAGCAAAACCATCTGTTTTCAATGACATTAAATACATATTGAGCACCTACTGTGTGCCAGGTCCTGATCTGATCTCCATACCTAGAGTTAATGCTCTTATTAAAAGTCTAAGCCAAAGAGATTCTTCCCAAATCCTCACTTACGACAATGGAATCAGTTACTCCATTGATCAGTTTGTCCTCAGGCAGCAGCTTCTGGACTAAATCAGGCTCAAAAACATTTATTTTTGTTTGTCCCAAATACTGTTGTGTGCTTGTAGATGCCGTTTTATTTTATTCTTTTTGTATTTAAAGTAGAATCCATTGCTTGAGTGCAGTGTTTTTAAAACTGTGGTTTATGATCCCTTAGTGGGTCTTGAAATCCGTTTAGAAGGGATCCCAAGTTGCTCATTCTTAAATTTTGATTTTGAGAAAAATCTATCTCTAAGTGAGTTCTTAAGTGGTATATTTTCATTCGTTCAATGCATGGGGGATGTTTTCTCTTCCTTTCATAAATAAACATTAGTCTGAGAATAAGAGTGGAATAGAATAAGTAGTATAGGATAGGGTGGGCTGGGAGGGGCTACAAGCTAAAGGAGAGTTGAGGAGAGAGGGAAGGTATCTGCCTGGACCTTACACAGTAAGTTCTATTTCATCTCATATGTGTGTGTTCGTTTGTTGGACTATGATCTAAACTGCATTTCTCACTGTGAGTCCCCACCACAGAGCTGAAAGCCTCTGCCCCCGTTTGGAAAGCCCAGCACTCAAAATGCTTATCTTATTAAGGGCATCTACTTACTCTTTTGTTGGTAAGAGGGCAGCTCTGTGGTCCAACTGCCTGGATTTAGAGTTCATATGCCCGCTGCTTAAGGTGTGACCTCGGTGTAGGAGTCCAGTGATATGGCCTTGAGTGGCCAGTGGCATCAGTGTGCTAAGCAGAGGGCCCTAGAAATGGTAGGCCTTGTTGACCTGGGTCTTGCCTATTTCCCCACTTTCGTTTCTCAGTCTTCTCATCCGTTCTGTGAGCTCCTCAAGCAATTTCTAATAAGCATGGGAAGTTTCTCTGATCGCCTGGTTAGAGTTGGCTTCTGCTGGTTTCTGTGTTTGCAGCCAAGAACCCAGACTGCTGTACTTAGAAATCAGGAGCTTTTACATAAAAGGTTGAATTTTTAGTCTCTTTTAGGAAAAAGACTGGAAGAGCTGTCAGGCCTATAGATGGTGTGTTCACTCCTGTGACTGCCATAACCAATGACCACAAACTGGGGCTTAAAATAACAGGAATGAATTCTCTCACAGTGCTGGAGGCCCAAAGTCCCAAATTCAGCAGGGCGGTTCTCCCTCTGGGGGTTCTAGGGGAAAATCCGCTTCCTGCCTCTTCTCTCCTCTGGTGGCTACTCTGTCATTCCTGAGCCGGTGGCCACTCCAGTCTGTCTCCATCTTCACATCACCTACTTTTCTGTGCCTCTCTCTTGTATAAGGTCACTTGTTGATGCCATCGAAGTCCCACATTGATCATCCAGTCTGGTCTCTATGTCTCAGCACCCTTACTTAATAAGGTCGCTTCCACGGGTTCTGGGAATTAGGACATGAACATACCTTTCAGGGGGTCACCATTCAGCCTATCATGATGGGTTCCACTGTCCCCTGTGGCCTGCTTCACTTATTCCCAAAGCCACTTGGGCCAGCTGGGGTGGGAGCATTTGACCTCCTGACATCACAAAGGCCTGCTCCCCACCCAGGCACAGTGGGAAGATGCAAGGCATGGTTGCTATGCTCAGCAGCCTCATCTCGCTGAACAAGGATGTCCGTCCGTGTGGTGAGGGCCTCATGGAGCTTCCCTGGGGGAAGGACTTACAGAGGCAGAAGACCTCTTAGAGTGAACAACTCTAAATGCTGGAGGGCAGCAGTGAATTAAACAGACAAGTCTGTGCTATAACAGAGCTCCCCTGTTTGTGGGGTGAAAAAGACGGGAAGCAAAGGAATCGAAATGTCTGAATCAGTGTGTTTGAGAGTGACAAAGCAGGCAATGGAAGGAGGAGGACTTGGAAGAGCGTGTGTTGCTATTTTCATCAGGTGGCCAGGTCAGGCCTCGCTGAAAAGGTACCAGGTGAGGAGAATCCTAAAAGAAGGGAGGGAGGGATCCACATATCTATTTCTCAGAGCATCAGTCAAAGCAGAGGACAAGCATGTGCCAAGGACCTGAGGTAGCTACATACTTGGGATGTTAAGGGACTGGCAGGGAGTCTGCTACAGTAAGACAGGAGCGATCTAGTGGATAGGTGGTAGGAGATGAGAACTGGGGAGGGCTCAAAGGTCATGGCAAGGAGTTGAGGAGTTTTAGGGTGAAGGAAACACTTCTTTAACAAGTTTTCCAGTGGAGGGGTCATGAACATGAGCGAGAGCAAGAGTTTATAATTTTGCTAAACTTAGAAGTTTAGCATTGCATTTATTTATGAACATAGGTATCATCCATCGCATGGAATCCACAGTGATGCTGGCAGTACCTGTGACTTTGTCACCAATGGAAATCACAGATATTTTTATATATTACCATTATTACACTTAATCTTGAAATATTGTTTTCTCCCAGTACTACTTCTAAATTATGTAATTAGACCTGCCACAGGGACTTATTATTTACTGCATTAATAAAAAGCTCATATATTACTATATCACAAATTAGTTTTTAAAAAATATTTTTATAACTGCACTTCAATATAATTTATTTCCCATGTAATCCCATGTATTTTATTTTATGTATTTAAAGACATTTCTCTGGGAAGAGGTCCAAAGTCTTCACCAGACCGCCCTCCATGTGCACAGAGGGTCAAGGGCCCTGCCTTAGAGTCTTTCATCTGTAGCCCCTGATTGCCCCTTTGGCTTCATCTCTGGCTTCCCTGGCCCCCTGCACCCAGTGGCCCTATACTTCATCCCCAATGAACAACAGATAGTTTCCCAGTTTCTTGTGGCTTCACTGCCTGCAAGTCTTTGCAAAGGCTGCTCCTTCTGCAGTGAGCACTTTTGCCCTTTGCTGAATTCACTTATTCTTCAAGTCTCAAGTTCACTGGACTCCTCACTGCAAGGCAGAGGTGTTCCGTGTGCTCAACTGGACTACACACTGATTTATTCCCCACTAGACCAGGGGCCCCCAAGGTCTGGAACTCAGTGTGGTTCCCTACAGGGTCCTCAAGGCTTAGCTCAGCTCCTGGCATGTGGCAGGTGCTCAGACTCACGAGACTGAATCGTTGCACTGAGTCCTGAGCCAGCTTGTGGTGCAGTTGGCATTTGTCCATTCTGTAAATGAAGAAGAGGAGAAGTTAGCTGGTGCCGTGAGATTGGCTAGGGGAGGAGCTTGGAGACTGGGGGTGCAGGGTGAGCCCCATTTGAAGCAAGGACATTGTGGGGAACAGAGGCGCTCGGGCTGTGGAGAGAGGGTGAGGTGGGGTGGATGCGGAGCCTCCAAAGGCCAGCTTGCAGAGTTAGGACCCGACACACTGGCAGTGAGGAAAGGGCCAGCATAGACCACTGCAGCCGTCTCCCTCTTCTTGCCCACTGCAGAGAAAGGAAGAGAGCCTTTCGTCACCAGGTTTGGCGACAATTCTTGCCACCCCACCCCTTGATCTCTTCTTTGAACTTCACGTCCTCGTTCTTTGTGTCTTTTCCACCTGACTGAGATCCTGTTCCTTAAGGTGCTGGAGGGTCACAATGAGTTCTCCACACTCATTAACTGTGGGACCTTGGGTACACTTCTGAGGCCCCGAGAATGCCCAGTACTTGAGGTTCCCCACAGCACATGTGCTCCCAGCAAGGCCCCCATCCTGAGTGACACCTGACTTGTTTTCCTCTGTCTGTCTTGTTCAGTGTATGCTTCTGCCCATGTATGACCCTGCTCAGAGGGTGGGGACCCTCCAAGGCCATGTCCTGTCTGCAGGAAACCTCCTCACCATTCAAAACCCAACTCCGTCACCACCTTCTTATTTGAAGCCTGTGATGTTCTGGACAAGTTAGCAAGCCTTGCTGGCCTCAGTTTCCTTATCTGCCCACCCAGAATTTCTGTGAGGGCCCAATGAGCCAGAAGATGCAAGGGATCTTGCACACAGTAGGTGCTCATCACAGTCAGTTTCCTCCTTTCCTGTGTGTTTGAAGCAGCTGCTGACCAGCATGCCTGGAGGCCCTGCTCCTGAGTCAGCTACACAGATGAATCTGTAACCACTCCTCTCAGATGCTCTGTCCCCAGGCATATGCACTTTCCTGCTCTTCTGCTCGCCTTCCTCCGGCTACGTCCCACACAACCTCCTGTATAAATCTTTCAGCACCTTCTTCATAAGCCATGAGACCGCAGGCTGGGTTGTATCACATCAAAGGGCTTTACTAGAAGCTGGAGATGGAGCGATGGTCTTCTGAGGTAGCTAGGAGGCCTCTTTGTTAGTCTGCATCTTTGGGGCAAGGCCTGGGGCTACCTGTTTTTATCTGGGTGGCACTCTGGGCAAAGAGTAAATGCCACGCAGAGGGTTCTCTAAACACTGGTGGGAAGAGTGGTTCAGAAAGGGGCCTGGCATGAATAGAAGGCCCTTTCAGACTGGCATTTAGCAACTTTGCTTTGACCCTGGCCCTTCTCTTTTCTATGTGGTTGAAATTACCAGCCCTCATTTTACAGACTAAGGAAACAGGTCCATTGAGATTAAGGGATTTTGCCAGGTCACTCCCTTTGTGAGTGGCACATCCCAGAAGCAATTATTTGTGGGTCTTCCTCTGGAGTCTAAGCTATTCCCATGTGCCCCTCTGACTATTCATCCCTCACTTCAGGACACAAGAGGACCAGGCTGTTGTTTCCTATGAGGAGCCAGTGCATCCTGGGTCAGTACAGAGTTGCTTCAGGTTCACATTAGTTCCATCCTGCACAGCTAGATGGAAACACACCTCCAGGAAATTCTGCCTCAGCCCAGAACATGGTCTGTGAGCCCCAGAGCACTGGCAAGACGTCGATCCCCCTATGTAGTCTCATCGTTGAATTTGAATATAGCAGACACTCAATACTCATGCGTTAAATTACACTGAGCTCCTCTTACAACTCAATTTAGTTCTCCTAAGCAAAATCCCCTTAATGACCATTCCTTATAGTCAAATATCATGTTATGCCAGAGAAAGCTCACTTCCAGAGTGTCTCATCTCATCCTCAGAGCGTCTGAGAAGGCAGTTTTGTTAGTCCATTTTACAGATGGGGAAAGTATCAGAGAGGTGTCATTGGTTGCTGAAGGTTCCATACGAACAGGTGATGGCCCAAGATTCTGACTCTGTCTCAGCTTCTTTTCAATGCCAGACCTTCCTTTGCCTCTTCCTTGTTTAGATGTAGGCAAGAGAGCACCCCAGGTTGATGCAAAGCAGTTCCAAGGAACAACTCTTGCTCTGGATCTTGATGAGAAGCCGAGTTCATCTGTCTTTCTCCCTGCCATCTCCTGAGGGCTGCTGAAGGAAGTTGGGTGAAGAAATGGTGCCCCAGACAGCAGCGGGGTATCTGGGTCCCAGAGACCTAATGGACAGTCAGTGCACTAGTCTGGAGTTGCACAGACCCGGCCTGTGAATCCAACTCACTGTGTTTTTGTGTCCATCCATATAAAATGGGGCTGATAGCACCCACCACACTCAACTGATGAATGGAGCGTGTGTAACCTCCACACAGCGTCCACACAACCAACTCCCCATACACAGGAGCCAGTGATTCACTTATGGAGGATTTACTCGGTACTCAGCATATGTTTCTCTCGTTTATTTCTCCCTACCATCCCTTGCAATAAGATTACTGTCTCCTGTTTCACAGATGAGGAAACTGAGGCTCATTCGGGTTACATAATTGCTCAGTGGGGCACCATTCAAAACAACATCATTCAAGTGAGGCAGGTCTGTTTGCTGGTCCCCAGCTTGTGCAACCCAATGGTGGCGTCAAGAGGTGGAAACTGGTTATTCTTGTGGTGCCAGCTGCCGAATGAGGAGGGCAGTTTTGAGGTGCTTAGCCTGAAATTGTGGGGTCTGGAGTTTTAGCTTGGGAATGGGCGTCTGGGGTTGGAGAGGGAGGCTGGCGCTGGGCTGTGGCCACTGTAGGACCACAGAGCAGAGGATGGGAAGATGCCATGTTTTCTCCCCTGTCAGGGGGACTGGGGGCAGAGCCCGGGACCACTTGTGCCTACAGTGTCCCTCATGATGGATGGGCTATGACCAGAGTGCCTCAGTCCCTCCCAGCACAAGCAATCCAACCACCAGTCGTCTGGGGACTGAGTCCAGGTGAGCTGCAGGCCTCAGGCAGTGACAGACACAGTGTGCAAACAATGCCTCCTCCCTGGGCCCCCTCCCTGGGCAGTCCTCTGAAAGAAACGGTTATTGTGGAACATGCAGCCAGCAAGACAGCAGACAGCTTGCCTGGGGAGGCCCGAGGGCGCCAACATCAGGCTCAGCCCTGGAAGCTCCCTCCCGCAGCGGCACTCGGGACGAGGAGACCACTGGACATGGAGACTGGTGGGTGGCCCTGACAGAACACTAAAGTAAGGATGGCATTCCGGCAGCTTTGGCGTTCTTCGATGGGCCTCCCCGCTGCAATACAATTGCCACTTATTTCAAGGACTTAGAGAAGGTTAGTGGCAGAGCGTCCTCGGAGAGGTCCAGGCTCACATACCCACACGAACCGAGGCGCTCCTTTGTGCGGAGCTGAAGCAGCACTCTCTGTTGGACACGGTTCTGTGGGTGTGGCCAGCAGACGATGCCTTCCTGAGAGTGTGAAAAAGCCACCCTTTCCTGGGGCACGCAGCCCTGAGTTAGAACGCGTGACTCGGCAAGTAGAGAGTTGATGGGGGACATCAGCCTCATCACCCCCTTGAAGAGGCCAGATCTTTACTGTGGTCTACAGCCACGTGCTAACCACGTGCTTCAGCGATCCGGCTCCCCTCCCGCTCCTTGCAGCCACACTGGTTCCTTTCTGCTGTGCAATCCGCATTGCCAGCTCTCTCTGGAACATGCTTTCTGTTCGTATGGGACTAATGGCTACACACCTGATTGGTCTCAATGTCATGCTGCTTCTTCAGGGCAGCCTTCCCTGACCTCTCAGACTGGGACAGGAGCCTGTCATGCATGCTCATGTCAAACAGACATCCTCTCCGAAGCTGTCATTAATGACTCCCAGACCAGAAGCTGTTGGAGGACTGGGATTTTCTGTTTCCCAAAGTCCCTCCAACACCTGAAGCATTCAGGGCCATGTAGATAGTCAGTGAAGAACACTGTTGTGTGACCCAAAGTGCTCTGGTTCTTTCTTGGCTCTGCAGGAACCTTGGGGCAAACTTGGGCAAGAGGGCTTTCAAAAGGGCCACCAGCTGCATGGTGACTGTCTTCCCCTGGACATTAGCAGGGAAGCCGCTCTCTTTTCTCTTCCTTCCGGCCTCAGGGCCCACAGGTCAGCTCCCAGCAGCCCCTGCCAGTTCTCCATCTCTTCAGGGTTCTTCACCCTTTTCTCCTTCAACAGTGTCTGAGAAAGGACGTCTGGCTGCTTGGGCATTGACTCAGGAAAACACAGCATCAGCACCACCTTGATTTTTATTTTTAACCAACAATTGATCTTTCGTCCAGCATATTTATTTTTGGCATAGGCCTGTGGGCTGGTGCTAATTTGCATCCCTGACTCTGCCGAGGAGAACTGACCCTCTGAGGTGTTCGTCCTGAGGTACAGGTACAGTTGCCCTCTTCCTAATGCAGAGCCCAGACTGAACTGAGGGTTGTACCCAGCTCTGGTCCTTTCTAGATGCATCATGGACTCAGTGTACTGCTACTACCATGCCATCACTGCAACCATTGCTACTCTTATTTTTATTCTTATTAATTATTATTTGTGCTTTAGTCTCCCAACTAACATTTACTGAGCACATACTTGAGTGCTAGAAGCTGAAATTTGGTGTGGGAGGATAAAATGGGAAGCCACCTTATTTGTTACCCCTTGCCTTGCCTTCAGGTCACAACCTGGGGTGAGGAAAAAAATGTCAGAATAAGGATTTATCGTTAATATGAGAAGTACTAAGTGAAAGGTTTGCACAAGGTACGCAGGGAGAGGAGAGCTAGTTAATCTGCTAGGGACTTGTCAGGGACTGCATGCTCTAGGCCAGCCATGACCTTGAACGAAAGGGGCCTTCCAGGCAGAGGGAACAGCATGTGCAGAGGGACAGAGCCTGTAGGTAGATGATGAAATAAGAGAAAGCCACCTTTATGTGTCCAGATTGCAGAGTGCACGAGAGCAAGGGTGAAAGTCAGGTGAGAAAGAAAATCTCTGCCAATTCGCAAAGCTTGTGGTTGCCTGCAAATAAATACTTACACTCTGCCTACCTCTCTGAATGGAATATAAGGGCCTTGAGGGGAGGCTGCTGCATTATCCTGCCTCACAACTCCAGGCCCGGGTCTTGTGTGCATTAGGCCTAGTAGGAGCCCAGGCCTGGTCGGCCAAGGAGGCAGCAGAGTCCCCCAGATGTGGATGGAGCCTCCCATGCAAACTTGTGTGGGAGCATTGTGCAGCTCCCTGTAATCACAGAGAAGTGAGAGGACCTCCCTCATGGTTAATTTGTGGCGCACCTTTATTGCCAACAGAAGACAGAATGACTCATGGAGGGTATTCCAGATAGGCTGCCAGTAATTGTCTTTATGACTTTAGGAGCCTTTTATGGCCCCCGCTGGGAAAGGTATTTTATTTTTCTTCTTTTAATTCTCCATTTTCAGTCAGTAAATAACCCACTTCCTGGGAGCTTGAGGAATGTCAAGTTGGGATGTGGTAAAGCCATCCCTGCAGAGGTAGGTGCCGGACATCAGATTGAGGCCGGGACCAGAGAGTGAGGACAGAGGGAGTGGGGACAAGGTGACTCACCCCAGACTATGTGAAGTGAATCGTCCCCAACAGTGATTAATATATACGTCATTGGAATTTAAAAAATGAATAAATGTTTCTTTTCAGCAAATTTACTTTCTCAATGATGCTTGGCTTAGATTAATGATAATGTGAGTTTATGATACCCAAGTACGCACAGCCTTCTCTGCTTGGAGGGCTGGGTCGGGGAGGGGCCCAGAGAGAAGAGCCGTGACTATAAGCGTAACTTAGAGTTAGTAGCCTCGTCTCACATATGCAAGATGGGAGCAGTCAGATACTGTTAAAATAGTGAGAAAGGATGGTATTGCATTTCAGTGGTGCTCTGGAGTTGTCTCCTATCTGCTAATAGAACACAATTGCTGAATTTTCAGGAATTTCGTGAGCTGTTTTACATCATGTTGGTGGCTTGGAATCAGTCATAGTGGGATGACTTACACCATGGTAATCGGCAAATCCTACAAAGCAGTGGCCCACCTCCATCCACCCCAGCTGGTGGTTAAAAGGTAGCCAGCTCATTACCGCTGCAGAGGGTCAGAACGCTAGGGTGCCCAAGCATGGGCGAAGGACCACTTTACAGGATCTGAATAATCCAAGCTAATAATTATCCATCACTCACTATGCGCCAGGCACTGTTCTAAATGCTTTACATATTTTTACTCAGGAACCCTCTCAATAACTCTACAGGGTTGAATCTATTCTAGAACCAGAAGTCTAAGTCTTAGAGTCAGAGCCAGCAGAGTTGATTAGCTCACAGCCTTTTCCCCTTGTTCTATAGAGGAGGACACTAAGATCCAGAGAGGGTGAGTTGACTTGGTCAAGTCAGCAGGTTAACAGATGGGTCTACTGACTGCCCAGCCAGGGTTCATTTTGCTATTCCTACTCTTCAGCTTGCCATGTGATCATCCTGTCTAAGTTCAGGCAACAGCCAAACCGAGGTCTGGAGCTTGCAAAGGAGGCAGCCCAGGCAGGAGCCACGGAATGAGTCCAGTGGACACCGTGTGTGTTGTTTCCGCTGCTCTGGCTGTGTGATTGGGGTGCGAGTGCTCCCTGGTGCCCCAGCTCTGCACACAGCCGACTTTCCCTCCCTTCCGTCATTGTCTGAGGATCCCAGTGGCAGCAATTCAGGCATCAATCTCTCAGCAACAACCATCTGGAATAACATGAAAAAATAAAAATAAAAACCCCAACTGGAGTCTGCCTGTTCATCCAGATCCCTTATCTAAGGGGAATCGGAAGGAGATAGAAGAGAGGAAACGTTAAGGACCGAATGATCGGCCTGAAGAATTCACTGTTAACTGCGTAGGGGTTCAAGGAAAGCCCATTGTGGACTGAGGTTAGCCTCTGAAGCCTGCTTTGATGATTGCTTTCAGTGTGAAAAGGTAGCCTGAGTCAAGGAAACTCAAGATGAAAATCCCCTCAATTCTTAAATATACAGGTATTTTCTAATGCCGACTGCATTCTAATATGGTAAACATTCCAGTGTGGACTATAGGATCAGGGAATCCCAGAGCTGAAAGGGCCTTCTGAATGTTTTCCCTTCCCCGCTTTCCCAGACTCCAGGCCTGGCACACCCCTGTTTCTGGGGAAGAAGGAAAGTGTGAGCGCTTCTCTGCAGAGCATTGCCTTCCCGGACAGGGACAATGAGAGGCTTCCCTACACTGGAGGGAGTTGCTGGCCCACAGGGCCCTGTAGAGAAAGAGAAGGTTCCCAAGTGCCCACAGTGCCCTGCGCAATGAAATTCACCTCTTTCAGGCTCAGTGTCCTAATCAACTTAAGAAGAGGTTTCAGACCGTGTGGTCCCTTTGGGTGCTTACAATTCTATATCCTAAACAGAAGGGAACATTCCAAAGACGAAATTAAGGGAGCGCGGGCGTGCGTGCACACACACACACACACACACACACACACACACACAAAGTGACAAATAGGGAACGCTTTCAAAAAATCTCATTCAAATTATTGCTGGTTTTGTCTATTAGTGAGATTTGTTTCTTTGCATGTGCTAATTGGTCTTGGCATTAATTAATCTGATTTCATTATATTCTCTTTAATTTGTCAAGATATCATTTCGTTATTGGGTGATGGAACACTTTGGAGGATTGTAAGAATTGGAATGTATTTTCATCCCCCCCACCCTTTAAATTTCCTGGAGAAAAGTCATTATCAATTAAGATAATTTGCATACACATTAGGTTAATCGTTTTAGTTTAGCCAAATTTGTGGAAATTTACATAGCAAATTGACCCTCCACATTTCACTTAAACATATGTAGCGCACTGACTACTGCATTTCGAGTTGCTAATGAAACTGAGGTTATTTTACACGCTTCTTTTAGTAAAAGAGGTCTAATTAGACCAAGTAATTTTTTATTTCATCCGTAATTGCAAAACAAATAAGCTTCTTGGCATTTTTTTTTTCCAGTGGCAGCATCACATGGACAGGGACGTTAATAGGGAAGTCATGTTTTCCTAATTAAGCCCGGCTCGATTCCTGCTCACTGTTGGCGTCAGCCCTCTTCAGCCTCCTCTAGGTACTCTTCTGCCTGAGTTGCTAAGCCTCCTGGTATACCTATTAATAGAAGACTCCCCCACATGGAGCCAACTGAATTAAAAAATGTAACTAGGAAGGCAGGGTGGGAATTTTGACAGATTTGTTTTTAAAAAATTTTTTTTTTATGCTAGAGAAGGGAAAGTTGAATTTGAAAAGGGGTCTTGGTTCTCTCCACCAGGGGAAGAAAAGAGAGAAAAATAGCTTTTGTTCTCCCCCAGAAAAGAAGTTGGCATAACACATTGGTGGTATTTCAAAAGTGACTCCAGGGGCTCACTTGTTCAGTGTTGGAAAATTGGCTACCATCTCCCCCTCCAGGACTGTGGAGCAGTAGAGAGCTTACGATAATGTGGGATGCTTATGGAAAAATGGGATCTGGGAGCTGAGGTCTTGCTGAGGGAAGAGGGAGGGAACTTTTGGTCTCTGTCCTGGAGGAGGTGGGAGTTGGAGGTGAGGGGTGTATTGGGGGGATATTGGTCTAGTGACATAGAAGCCATGCTCTTACTGTTGCTCCAAACTCTACACCAAGACACAGAGGAGCTTGACCCACTGTCCTCTGCTGGAATGTTTGTCTTATTTTGGATTGTCAAGGAGAAGACAAGAATGGACAGCAAGTGTGGGGTAGCTTGAATCAGAAGTGGGCACTGTACCTTCAAGTCAGACAAGATACTTGAGTTCTCATCATGGCTCAAAAGGTGACCACAATCCTTCACTCCTCCTGGTGTCACAATGTCAATGTGACATTGCACCTGTTTGCATCGAAAGGTGGAATCTATTTCCTTCATCCTTACATCTGCGGTGTCCCATGACTTGCTCCAGTCAAAGGAATGCAGCAGTAGGGATGGTGTACCACCAGCTCCAAGTGTAGTCAAGAGACTTGATGGTCTCTGTTCATGCTCTGTCAGCCAGATGGCTGGCTGGAGATGCTGAGAGACAGGGTGCCCAGTTGTCCCCACCACCTGGCTGACCCCAGAAGCAGAATTGCCTACATTGGGTTCCAAAGTGCATGAGGCACCCCAGCTGAGTCCAGCCTAAATTTCCAGTCTCCAGGATGATGATGAAATAGGTGACTCTTCTTTTTAGGCACTAGGTTTTTGGGTGGTTTGTTAAGCAGCAATAACTGATAGAATCATGAAGCAGTCATGTGTCCTGGGGAAATTCCTCTTCATGCATGAGCTTCAGCCTCCTAAATCTGTAGAATGATTTGGAGTTAGAGGATCCCTAACCCTCCTCCTGGCTCCAAATATCATCCTCTAGCATCTAAGACAGGCTGACATTGCAGAAGGACTCAAGGGAAGGCACTCTAAAAGGTTGCTGGGACTAGCACACTAGGGCGATTAGCTGTCAGCTTCTCCCTTAGGGTTAGAGGACTCATACATGGAGGAAAGAGTATTGTCTGTCTTGGGACAAAGAACAGGAGCAAGGAACAGTGTTGAGACTCTGGAGAATGATATGGTGAAGTGGTGGAATGTGTGCATGGGAAGTTTCTGAAGTTACTGAACACCCAGGGATCAGTAGAGGGAGTGTGACTGACAAGGAGTTTGAAGAACCAGGAGTTTGTTGAGATCAACTGTGCAGTAGATTCTGGATCTACAGCCTCCTCAACATGGGGTACCCAACCTGTGGGCTGCAGGTCCAGCCGAAGGCTCCAGAGGCCGATGGCCTTGCAACAATGTGGCTGGTGCACAAAGTGACCAGCCAATCCCGAGAACGGGACTTCTCCATTTAGTTTAGGTATCCATGCAGGTGCCAAGTGTGCATAAGACACTTTCAGGGTGTGCCTAAAGTATACACAGTGGGCGGTGGTCTCTAACTTTTCCATTACCATTGAAGAATATACTTAGTAGTGCAGCAATTAAGAAGGAGCAGCACAATTCTTAGCTTGTAGCAGCAGGGCTTAGTGCTTGTGAACTGAATGAGTGGCCAGAATAGATGAAGGAATGTTATTCTATGACTAACTTTGATTCAATCTGATGTAGTCTATTTATTTACCAACTTTAATTTTTTAAAAATTATGTGGAATGCATTACTTCCGATCCTCTTCTAGGTAGACCCCCATTGTAGGAAATGCCCCCTAAGGTCTGGGGTTAGGTGTGAGCTTTCCCTATCCTCTTGGATTTCTGAGAACCCAAGTGACCCCATGATTTTCCACTGACTGGCCCCATCAGGGGTCCAGCTCTTCCACCTTCCCTCCATCCCTTGCTGCCAAGTCTTCATACACCTTGGTCCGAGCAGCTGAATCTGGGAACTTCTCTCTGAGTGCCCCAGGGCTAAGCCAGAGATGACAGACACCCAACTGAGCATCACCACTATGGTCAAATGCTTGCATGGACAAGGGAGCCAGTGAATCTGGACTTCAGAAACCCAGGCACATCCAGGCAGGGAGTGGCAGAGCAGGGTCCTCAGTCAGTGAGACCCTGGGTGGCCAAGAGCAGGTGCCTGCCCACTATATACGCCAAGGCATCAGGGCAGAAAGTCGAGTTAGGTTCTCGTGAGCGCTCGTCTTCCCTTTCCACTCCCCACCGCATTCCTTGTCCCCCGACCCGCTAGGCTGCTGTGGTTCCACAAAGTCTTGGCACCCACATCATTGGCTGATGATGTCATTATCGTGCCTGTTTCCTATGACTAACTACATGGCTGGAGGGGAAAGGCCACACTTATTCATCTTTGTATTCACCCAGTGCCTAACCGACTGCCACATACACTGAATTCAATATGCCTTGAAGCTGAGTGAGCCTTTTCTGAGCAAAGCGTGCTGGCTGACACCCTCGGAATCACACCTTTCTCTGTATGAGTGCAGGACTGTCCTTGGGTGGTGAGACCTCGAGGGAGGACAGCTCCGAGATCTGGGCAGGGAGCAGAGAGTCACTTTAACACTGTAGGTGGCAGGGACCAAGGGGGGACCATGGGGGGACCTGAGAAGGTGCTCTCTGTCTACAAACATCCAGATCCACCTCATTCAAAAACGCTTGTGGCGGAAAAACGCATTTTTGACGTTTCTGGTGTGTGACCGCAGCTGCGGGTTAAACTGTGACCCGCCAGCTCTGGGGAGTGGTGCTTTTGCCTGGAGTTTTTCCAGCAGCAGTAAGGCTGAGGGTGTGGCACGGATTTGGAGTGAGGCCATGAGGACCCAGTCTTGGCTCTGTGATATTCATAAGGCAAGGCCAGGCAAAATGCTGTGCCTCTGGTTCACATGGGAGGAATGGGTGTGTGAAGGACAGAATAACTCAGGCAGATGCACTTTTGTAAGAGGTAAGAGGTAAGATTACGATACCAAAGCAAGGTATTGGAGGAAAGGTGCAGACAGGAATGACGGCAAGCAGGAAGGCAGAAAGAGAGAGGAGGAAGAAGCATTTATTCCTTTTATGTAGTTGTTCATCTTGGTTGTTGCCCCTGGCCCCGGGTCTCAAATGTGGGTCCCAGGGATGTATGTGGACTGCGTCAGCCAGAGGAAGCGTATCTAACCACTAAGTCACCAGGGCACCCACCAGTCATAAGGTTTTCAGTCAAAGCATGTATGACTACGTCTCTTTGGAGTTGTGTGAGCCCTGATCTTTGTCATCCATCAAGGACTAATCCGGGTTGGGACGGATCTGCCAACCCATGGGCTCCGCCCCTTGTCCCCTGGCTGATCCAAGAGCAAAGTAGAAAATGGCATTTCTGAATGAGGCTGACAGTTCACCAGGCATGAAAACCCACCCAGTTGTGACTCAGAGTTTTGGAGGCGCAGATAGAATTAAGGAAATGTTAATGTATTCGCATCACTTTGCTTCCTGCCTACACAGGCATCAGCAGTAAGGAGGGAGGATGGGGTGGGAGAGGGGGCAGGCGATGGGGGTGGTGTTGATGGGCTCTGGGGTGGGGGCTAGCGGGGACTATAGGGTCCCAAGGCTGTCTGGCTGTTGCAGCTGGGCCCGGATCCCCAGGGGACAGGGAGGGATGTGCTGGCATCTGGTCTCTGCCAAGTGAGTCCGCTGCCCGGAATGCAGTATCAGTTTGGGCACAGGGTGAGACCAGAGAGGCCCTGGGGCGTGTGTGCGTGCCCACACAGGGAATGGAGGGTGGGGGAGCATGTGGGCTGCATCACCCCAAGCTGCCGGCCTCATTGCCGGAACTTGTCAATAGCAAATAGCCGTTTAGAATCAATGTCTTTTCTAAATGAAGCCCCCGATGGCATATGCTTAATCAGATCTATCTGTCTATCTGTGCATATATGCAGGGAGCTGGCTCCCCAGGGCACAGCAGCCAGTATGCTACCTCAGCGCCAAAGAATCCCCTGGGAAGCTGCCTCTTTTTCTCCGCCTCCCGTGGGGGTCTCCAGGACTAAGCCCCGAGGGGTTGGGACAAGTGGCTGCCAGTTTGATGGGTGTGTGTAGGGGATCCTTGAATCTCCAGTTCTGTTCCTTCACTTCTCATTGCCTCGTGCCAGGGTCTGTTGTAGCATATTTGCCAAGTGCCATGGAGGGCACAGGAAGATAAAAGTCACACAATCCCCACTCCTAGGAATTCTGGCTACTTGTAACCTAGGCCTGTGACCCCACAAAAGCTTTCTCCTCTCCTATCTAGCCCCTGGCTGTGGGAGGTGCCCGATACATGTTATTGTCAGAAAAATATACTCTCCTTAATCCATCCAGACTCGGGAATGGTCTCTGTTCAATTCAATGACCGAGCCGCTAGGGGGACCCCTAGGCACCCTGGGAGTGTGGTGATGGGGCCTTTTGGGTTCTCTGAATGAAGAAGGAAGAAGGATGCTCTAGAATCAGGGCAGGGCTGGTTTCCTCGCAGAAAGGGCAGGTGCACAGAGATGACAGGGCGTGCTTGTCCTGGGAGGTTCTATCCTGTCCTTCCCTCTGTCCGACAACCGTGGCATCAGCCAACAACCCCACAGGAAGGCACAGGAAGGGCCCAGTGTCGGAGCAGTGATCTCAAGACAAGACAGACCCTGGGCGATGAGGAAGCCCTGGGAAAGGAGGCCCAGTTAACAGCATCGGGTGCCGGCTTTGAACAATCCGGGTGGGACCTCCCCTGCTTGGAGAGGCTGGAAAACCTCTCAAAATGTTCCTCTTTGCTCGGAAAAAGTACTGGTTCTCTCTTGCTTTCTCTGCCCTCTCCTCCCCTTCTTGGGCCTTGAATGTTTTAAATGCCAGTCTTCATGGTTTGATGGAGAATTTTACACTAATGCAGAGTATTACCTAGCTAATTTGACTAGAATAGACAGTGATTTTACACGGTGAGGCTGGTGCCTCCCGAGCTAACAGTTCCATTACTGTGGACTGGGCAGCCTGCTCTCCTGGAATCTGATGAGCTGGGGACTGTCTGCAAATGGGTCTACCTGGCACTGCTGGGAGGCTCGGGGCCGGGAGGAGGCACCCAGGGAGCATGGGGCTGGTTCATTCATTCCTTCAGTTGTTCACTCTCTCATGCATTTCCTCCTTACTCAACAACTGACTCAGGCGTGGTTTCTTAATTAAGCCCATTTATTTCATTCCTGCCTTCAACATGCTTTTGGGCGGGCCTGCGAGGTACCGGACCTGGGGTAGGTTCCTGCGGGTACAGAGGGGCATGAGCTCATTCCCTGACCTTTAGAGGCTCACAGCCATGCCAAGGAAAATAGTTGTGAATAGTTTATGGCACCGCCAGGGGCCAAAACTTAATCAGATGCTCTGTGGGAGCCTGAAGAAGAGACGGGCTGCCTGGGGGACTGAGGCAGATTCCATAGACGGGCAAAGCCAAGCTGACTCTCAAGGTCTTCCGGCACATGAGTGCGGTCTGAGCTGAGTGAAGGTGAGCTGGCAATGAGTTCAGCAGCAGATACAGAAAAATGATGAGAGAAACATGCAAGAACTGGGGGCTGGTCCTGTCGCGTTCCCCTCAGCACACCCCAGTGCCCGCATCCCAGTCTGTGGAAGAGAGAGAGGGGAGCCAGTGCTCCGTGAAGGCGCTGTGATGGAGCCTCTCCCCTCCCCAGCCAGCTGAAGGAGATGGGAAGGGAATTGCTCGTGGAGACTGGCACCACCTGTAGGGAGAGAGGTAGATGCTTCTCTCCCAAGCCAAAGAAAATTCTCCGGCACTTCAATGGAGCTGAAAGTTGCAAGGGGCTTGGTGGAGGACGTGGCTTGCACCCTCTGCCGACTTCTGTTCTGGCAATCCCTGAGTACGCAGGCCATGGGGATGGCGGAGTGGGGCGGCTCGGACCAAGAGCTGAAGGAACTGTAGTGAGTAGCCCTAGATGGGGTTGGAGACCCTCTCATCCCAATTCTCATGCTCTGACAGGGCACCAGTGGAAACCCAGAGGAGCTTATGGTTCTGAAAGAAGAGAGGCACCCACTAAGTGAGGGACGGCCTTCCCAGAGAGGGGGCAGGGGACAGACTGCTGGCAAGGCCTCGGCTAGCCGTGGTTGCCCCTTCCTGATGAGACCCTCAGCTTCGAGGGGGTAGGTGATGCATGTGGGGTTCATAATGGCTGAGCCTTCCCCGTGGGTCCGGCCACCAGTTACACAGAAGGGCGCCAGCCATCTCTCCAAACCCCGCATCCTGTCCCATCAGCAGAGGACGCAGATCCGGGAAAGTGACTAGAAAGTTAGGGCATCTGTTAATGAGAGATTCCAGAGGGCATTATGCACAGTATGGCTAGAAAAAAATTGTGTCATGTTCATGTTCCAGTGAGTAGAAACTATTTAATAAGAAGCCAGTTAAACAAAGCAAAAGGGGAAAAATATTGCGGATAGATGTAACCGCTGAACAAAGTCACAGAGCAGTAGAGGCATGGCAGGAAAGTCTGGTGAGGGGTCTGGGTTGGAGAATGGCGGGGCAGGAGGGCGTGGGACACAGGAGGCTCGTACTTGCTCTCGAAAGAACCCAGATGAAGTTGGGATGTCCTGATCTCTGGTCAGGGGCCAGTGGCCTGCGGGCCCCATCCTCCTGATGACCATTTCTCTGGGCCAGGGACTTGACTTTAGAAGCCTCCCACTTCCCTCCTCCCACAAGTGGATACATATCTGCAAGGCCACTCGGTGTCTCTGTCACAGGGCTCCACATGCAGGGCTGACCTGGAATATTCCATAGGCCAGTCCTCCATGACTAACACTGCTGGGGCCCCAGGGAAACGCTTCTCCACATCTGCCCTATGTTCTCGAAGCAGAAGCGGCTGAGTGAGGAGGCTGTGTGGTTTGTGGAAGGCGCTGCTGCCGGCATCGGGGAGACAGTGCTCTGGGGAGGGCGGCGGGGGGCGCGGATTGAAACAGTGGAAGTGCTTAGATATGAGACCAATTAATTAACTTGTCAAATCCTTCCTCTCAGATAGCACAGTGCAATAGATTCTTTTATAATGAAGTATCCATAGTGCTGAACATCCATTTTCTTGTTTTCTTTGTGTTTGAATTCGTGGATCTGAAGGTATTCCCTAATTAGAGTGGTATTTGCAGTATTTGCACTAAAAATTCAGAAACAGTTTGTAATATTAAATAACTCGTATTTCTCTTAACTTCGGATATAACATGTATGAAGTGTGCTCTCAATTCTCTGCAGTATGGATCTAGAGATCGCTCTGAGAAAAATAAACCATTTTATAATATTTCCTTGATAATGTATCATGTGGGAATGTATTCCAATGTTTGAAAACAAGTAAGTCAATGCTTATTTCTGAAAACATAAAAGTGTGGTCTTAAGAATTTTGTTGTCATTTCCAGTTTCTCCTGCCTTAGCAGAGCAGTTTCTCCAAATGGAAATTAATTAAAAAAAAAACAAAACAACAACCCGAAACAGCTAAGAACAACAGTGATTTAAGAGGTGTCTACCTTGGCATTGATCTCAATAGAACACAAATTATGTAAACATCTTGATTATAACAACATAATGAGGGATTCTATTGAAATAAAGGCAAGAACAATAATTTTGGAGTAAACCATAGTTTTGAATTATTTAATCTTTGTTTTATCAGTCATCCCAACTGTCAGTACCCAACATATTCGATGATAATTAAAATTCATTTATCTTTGAGATTTGCCAACTTTGAGTCATAGTCAACGAAATCCATGATTTTATACTTACATTTTTGACTTTGTCATCATGAAGGTTTATTTGTCAAGGTAGGAGGGCACACAGATGTTACAAACAATTGATCTTACTTTGTCCCTTTTACATATTTAGATCTCTGGTGTGTGTGCTTCTGCTGGCCTGCTCTCTCCTCCCAGGTGAGAAGAATATTCTTCTTCCTTATGACGACCGTGGTTGACGTCCCCTGACCGTCACCTCCCTGCCGGCGTGGTAGCCCTTGAGGGCACCGAGAGAAGTCTGGCCAAGACTGTACATCTCAGTAGGAAAGGCCTTGGGACTTAAAGACTTTTCTGGCCTAGCCATCATTTCACCGGTTTAGACATTGTGTTACAGAGATGCAAAGTGTCTTGCTGAGATCCTGCAGCTGCTCAAGTACTCAGAGGACCTCTCCAGGGACTGTCTACTGAGAAGGTGACCAGGGAGGGATGGAGAGAAGTTTGCACAGAACACCCGCGCCTCTGCATCCCTCCGAGGCTGTTGCTCCTGCTAGTTAGCCGCACCCTGCAGAGTGGCGCAGGGCAGGGAGGGAGAAGGTGGCCCTCCCTGGGTGCCTGTAAGCCTTGCTAGTGTCGGTGATGGTGGAGGGGGGTCTGGGATGCAGCCCCAGCCCTTCCACTAACTCGCTCTCTCCAGGTCTCACCCTCATTGTAGGTGAAGCAGCCTGGGCAGGGCGGTGTATCTCGATGAGGCCCCGCAGCCAGGTCTGGCTGTTTCTCTGAAGCTTCAGCCTTGTGGAACCCCGAGCACTGGATTTGGCCTCAATCCACATTCCGCCTTCATTCCTAAAACCACATGCACTTGCTGGAACACTAACTCCATCTGGTCTTGATTTGCTTCCTCCTGGTTTCGCTCCTGCTGGAAAGCACTGCGGCCGCCCCAGGCACCTTAGGGAGCAGCTCTCACCAATTCCCTGCTTTCCATCCCCTGAGGCTTAGCAACTCAAGCATTGCCAAGAGCTCCCTTCCTTCTGCCCCAGCAGAGAGGAGCAGAAGGCTTCTCCCTTCCTCTGGGAGGCTGGCAAGCTGGAGTCTCCAATCTCCCTCCTACAGGTGTCTAGTGACTCCTCCGCCAGCTCTCCAGGAAGTGCAGCCTTTGTCTCCCTGTGCAGGAGCCTCTCCTGTGCCCACCCCGCCCACTGCTCTCACTCAACTCTGTCCTTTAGGTCTCCTTCCTCCCTCCTTCCTTCCACCTTCCTACCTTCCTTCCTGCTTCCTTCCTTCCTCCCTACTTTCTTCCTTCCTTCCACCTTCCTGCCTTCCTTCCTTCCTACCTTTTTCCTTCCTCCCTTCTTCCGTCCTTCCTACCTGCTTCCTTCCTTCCTTCCACCTTCCTGCCTTCCTTCCTGCTTCCTTCTTTCCTTCCTACCTTCTTCCTTCCTTTCACCTTCCTGACTTCCTACCTTCTTCCTTCCTTCCTGCTTCCTTCCTTCCTATTTTCTTCCTTCCTTCTACCTTCCTGACTTCCTTCTTGCTTCCTTCCTACCTTCTTTCCTTCTTTCCTTCATTCTCCCTCCCTCCCTCCTTCCTTCCTTCTCCATCTCTCCTTCCTTCCTTCCTTCCTTCCACCTTCCTGCCTTCCTTCCTGCTTCCTTCCTTCCACCTCCCTGCCCTCCTTCTTGCTTCCTTCCTACCTTCTTCTTTCCTTCCTTCCCGCCTTCCTTCTTGCTTTCTTCCTACCCTCTTCTTTCCTTCCTTCCTTCCTTCCTTCTTTCTCCATCCCTCCCTCCTTCCTTCCTTTCTTCCACCTTCCTGCCTTCCTTCCACCTTCCTGCCTCCCTTTCTCCTTCTTTCCTTCCTTCCTTCCTTTCCTTCTTTCCTTCCTTCCTTCTTGCCTTGGAATCCAGCTTCCACTGGGCTACAAGTTGGAGATGTTCTCAGAGACGGAGATGTTCTCAGGGATGATTAAAGCATTATTTTATCTGTCAATGTGGATAGGCCCACTGATGATAGTGTCTGCTGGTCTTGGATCTAATGAATGTCTGGGAAGTACTGTGTATGTGATGAGTGCTCAGGAGTCTCTAGCTTTTATTAATAGCCTTCCATCTTTTTCTCAATTTTTGAATAACATAGACTGAGCCTCATCCCTTGTACTTCGGGAAGCCACCCTGCCCAGCAGATTGGAGGAATGGCTGCTGGTTCCTTGTGGTTCTGAATTCTCCCCATCTCTGCATCAATCCTGGAGTCCCTTCCTGCGGTCTTGCTTTCTGCTAGTATTTGCTGCCTGCCAAGATTGGCCTACCTCAAAGGCCTCCTTCCTTCCCAAGACACTGCCAGTACAGGTCAGCTTATGAGCACCATTTTACAGCTTTTGGAGGGAGAGTATTTGTACAGGAAGGAAAAAACATGTAGTACATGCCATAGTCCATTAAGCCACAGTTTCTGCATAGAAAGATGGGACGTTGAGGCAGGTGAGGCATCTGAGCAAAGGGAACAGGTGTGCAGAGGAGCCTCAGTAGCCCACCGTGATAGGTGGCTAGCTCTCCACCAAGGTCATGGCCTCCCAGTCACCTCCTTGAGAGCCAACTGGCCTGTGATAGAAGTCTGGTCATTAGACTATGAAGAGAAATGATGTGCTCTTCTCCCAAGTTTGGCCCACGAAACATGTTCTCTTCCTTGCTCTTTTCCCTCTAAAAATGGTGACACTCCTGGAGGCCATGGTGACCCCTGGGGAGTTCTCAGAGGATGCATGCTGAGTGGGAGCGCTGTTGACCTGTCTCAGAAAGAAATGAAGATGAAAAATGCTCCTGCCCACCAGGAACTTTTGTTTGTCCCACAGCACAGCTAAGGAACATGTTTTTGAGTTTGAGCCTTTTCGTGTTTGGGGTTTATTTGTTTTATCAGTTAGCAAGACTGTGATACACTCCGAACCCCTTTTCTTTAAACCACTGTACTTGCCATCAGTGGTTGAGATCAAAGTTTCTCGGCAGACTGGAAGCGACACCAGGGTAGAGCCCTTGGGCCTGGGACATAGTAGGTACCCCATAAAGATGGTCTTGTTGAACAGAGTGGAGGTTTGGGGGAATATTTTAGTGCCATTTGGAGATGTAGACCAGCACTGGCTACCTTGTCCTTACTCTTATGCCCCCAGTCCTGCTTCTCAGACAGCTGCCCTGGGCTGACACTGTAGCCGCAGGCTGACTTTGAACTTGGCACAGGCCCTTGGTCCTGCTGCTTATGTGACTGGAGTCCAAAGCTTTGTAACTGATAACTCTTGTACAGCAGATTGAATCCAAAAGCCGGGGTTTTAATCCTTGCTCACCATCTTATTAGTAGTGCAACCTTTGGGAATTTATATAATCTCTTTGTGCCTTTCTTCCTAATGTTCTCCTCTGAATAAATAGGCTACTAATCAAACCTGTATTACAGAGTTATTGTGAGGATTCAATGAGATAAGGCATGCAAAACATTTTGGACAGTGTTTGCACATGGTAAGTGCTCAATAAATGCTGTTGTTGATAGTATCACTGCACGTTTCAGTTCATAGAGCAGTTTCACAAATTTCGATGAATACCCCTTCTGCAACCCTAGGAGAAATCTATTTGAAGGAAAATGGGTACTCAACACATTCAGATTCAAATAGCATTATTGATGAGTTCAAGGCATCCTGCCAGTTCTTCACAGGCTAAACTAGATGGAGAAGATAGGTCCAGAAAGGGCTACCCAGAGAATGGTAGAAAGGGATTCAAACTGGGGCCCCAGGTATTAAATCCCACTGAGGCTGCCTGTTGAATCATCTGCTACTCAAGATGACAGTGTACAAGGCATCAGATGAAGGGTCTTCTGTCTCAGGCAGAGTCCTTAGCACACATGCGTGTACACACAGGCACACCAGCATCTCTGACCTATGTGAGGTCGTGGATGGCACGTCTTGGTGGTATTTTCATCCTGACCAGTATCCAACTTGCATCACCTATTCTGCCCATCTGCAGGTTATTTCTCTTCTGTCAAGTCCCCATACCATTACTTCCATGTGGGCGTCTGCCCTTGCCGCTGGCATCTGTAGATCACCAATAACGCTCCATGCCTTCCCCAGTTAAAGCTCCAAGCCCTGAACTTTCCTGACTTCTCTTCTCCCGCACAAGAGGTCCCAGTCCCCATAGACCTTACTGAGTGACAATTAACTAGACTGATCCATGGTCTCCTGAAATTTGCTAGGAGAAACTAAGGGGACAGCAGTGAGCCGTCCTACTAGACAAATTGGCATTTAGCGCAGGTGAAGATTTGGAGCACAGCTCTGGATGGGTGGGTGACTAGGAGAGATGGCCTTATCAGAGAAGGCTTTCAAATGACCTACCTCCGCCTGTACAGTCACAGGGCCTGATGCCCTCTTACCCTTAACAAATGTCCCACCTCTTCCACTGGTTACCAAGAGCAGGCACCTCTGAGCTAAAGATTAGACCTTGCATGAGTCTCTTGGCTGTCTCTTCCCAGGCTCCTGCCAGCTCCCTGGCCCAGCCTGTGGGACAGGCTCATGATCTCCTTGCAGAGATTTCTGAGGAGGGTACAGCTCAAGCAGCAAACAGCTGCCATGGCTAATCCTTTTTCTCTATGCATTTGCAAGATACATAATTAAGAGTTCTGCTGAGGGGGGAAATAAAGCACACCATTAGACATATTTAGCATATTACGCCAGGTCTAGTGCCCACTTGGGCTCCCATGCCACACAAGACATTAAGGTAAGATTCCAGAAACAGCCCCAAGGTTGCTTGTTGGGAAATGCTCTGGGTTAATTCCAAGTCAATATTTGCTATTCTGGTTTTTATATGCTTCACCACCAACAAGGATTTTGAAAGGTGGGTTCCCCACCAAACACTTTGCATTTAATGATCAGACCTCTTAAACACTGAGTTACTAAGGCTCTCCCCATTCCCACTTCTATTTTCCCTGAATTTTGCTTCCTTCTATTTTTTTCTCTGGTTCTTGCCTGTCTTCTTCTCAGCTTCTCTGCTCTCTTGCTGTCACTGTGTCCTTGGTTTCCCGAGCTGGGAGTTAAACCAGGTGGGACAGAATGAACAGGGAGCAGGCACCCACGAACCCTGGATTGAGGGTGAGGCCAAATGTTGATGTCCATCCCCCTTGACACCCTCCGCCAGACAGATCAGGAGTCATTCTGTAGGCCCGGCTGTAAGCCTGGAGAGGAGAGAGACTGGAGCCTCAAAGGAGGAGTGGAAAAGCTTGGAACTGGGGAGGAAAGAGCAAATGGAAGAAGTTGGGGGTTTAATGTGAGGAGAGGAGGAGGGAGCTTGAGGGTCAGAAGACAGTTGGTATAGAAACTTACTTTCAACTAATAGAATTTAATGTGTGAACCCATAATGACCTGGTCATGGTGGATCCCCTCGAAGCACCTTAGGACAGGTGCTTTTCATGGCACAACCAAGGAGCCAGGTTGGGAGAGGGCATCTCTCATGTCTGCTGTCGAGAGCAGAGGATGCTGGGAAGGAGGCAGGGAACATTGGCAAGTCTTAGCTTGATGCCATCTTGAGACATCAAGCTCAAGTGTATTTAAGTGGTCTGATCATTAAATGAAAGTGTTTGGTGGGAAACCCACCTTTCAAAATCCCTGTTGGTGGTGAAGCATATAAAAACCAGAATAGCAAATATTGACTTGGAATTAACACAGAGAAGATGCCACCAAGCTACCTTGGGGCTGTTTCTGGAACCTTATCTTAATGTCTTGTGTGGCATGGGGGTTGAGGCAAGCACCGGGCCTGGTGCAATATTCTAATTAACTTGGTATAATATGCTAATTAACTGGGTATAACATGCAAATGAAGTCTGGTGAGCATCACATTGGGCTCGGAGGTCACGTAGACCAACCTCAAGCATGCATCTCTAACAATGAAGTTCCTCCCCTAATAATAAGGCGCACACAGCCTCCTGTGGAGCAGCCCATTGCAATGCAGTGCTGAGTGTTTTGAAGTCCTATTGTCATTGAGACAGTCTTCCTATAACTCCTGTGCTGTCCTGTCCAGGGCCCATCTTGGGGTATCCAGAAAGCTATCCAACCCTTTACCATATCATTTCCTTCATATATTTGAGTTCTGCTGTCAAAGCACTTCTAAGTTTCTTTTCCTGACTTCATTAACCCTCATTTTCCCCTTCTCAGTATTTGAAACGATTACCACCATGTGGTCACGTATGTTGACTGTGGCTAGATGTCTCCTGATAGACTGCCTACCTCAGGAGGGCAGCAGCTGTGTGCCATTCACTGCTCGAAACCCGGGTGCAGCAGAGTCACCAAACGGGAGGTGCTCAGTAAGTATCTGTGCGATGAGTCGAACACCTGCTGTGGTTCCTTTCCTTGGCCTCTGCCTTGGAGCAACCTGCCACTTCCCTGTTTGCCCCCTAAAACATTTCCTGTTGGTCTGAGCAGAGAAGACCAGAGTAGCATTTCCATCTCCATGCGCTACACCAGCTTAGCGAATGTTTTGTATGAAGGTTTGTATGAAGCGGTCATACAGTCTCAGTTGTAACTGCTGAATTCTGTGGTTACAGCACAAAAGCCACCACAGACGATACTCCAACAAAGGGGTGTGATTATGTTCCGATAAAACTTTATTTACAAAAACAGATGGTGGGCCTTTGTGACCCCTGCTCGAGAGAGTCACGTTCTAGCAATTCAGGCTGGAATTGGATTCGCTTTTTAAAAATGACCCTATCAGAGAGTTACTAGCGATGACCACCCCAGCAAGGAGGGAGCGGGAAGGAGCCGTGGGTCCTTCATGGCCAAAGCGGCCTCTGTAGGAGGCACAGGAGAGGAGTTGGCTGTGAGTCCTGTGACTCCTCCGGGGCCAGGTTGAGAAGGAAGCCGATGACCACCAGGGAGGCCCTATCACTGACAAGCCCCCAGTGAACGGCACAGGAGAGGGGATTGGAGCAGTGGGTGCTCAGGACAGAGCATGCTTGCCTGTTGGAGCTTTACATTGGGAAGGAGCTGAGCAGATCTTGACATCACTGTGGGTAATGGAAGCAACCGATCTTGGTGAAAACTGTGGTGTATGGGAGATGCGCAGTGAGCATCCCCGTCCGCTTGGTACACCGAGTGTGGACTCACGTGGACACACGCTTCTGCCGCTGAACTGCATTCTCTGTCTGTCTGCTTTCCTGCCTATTTTCTTCTTCGACAGGGAGTTTCTCAGGGAAAGGTTACTGTTCTTTTTCATCTGGATAGTTCCATTTAGCACAGATCTGACAACAGTTTAGTTTTTGCTGTTTGTTTTTTAAGGAGGGGCAGGCAGCAATGAAGGTGAGCAGAGGCAGGCAGTCAGGAAGAGAGGGGAGGAGGAAACACTTTATTTTACTTAGTTATTTGTCTCAGTTGTTCACCCCAGCCCCGGGACATAAACCTAGGTCCTTGGGATGTGTGTGACCTTCACCAAACGAAGGCGGTGGACCCAACTGCTACTCTACCAGGATGCATTTAATTTTAATTAAAGTGAGTTGATGGAAGGCGTTCAGTCCAGCAGTGGTGTTAGAGAGGATCGCCCCTGGCTGCCTCTGTCTGTGGACAGCAGGCTTGGGTGTCCGTCCTGGCTCCAGGTGTGCGTAGCAGATGTGTAGGGTATCCATGTCACGTATGGGAAAAAGACATCCGTACATCTGAGATGTGCATGCAGACAGGAAGATGCAGAATATGAGCCTGGGCATAATGGGAGGTCTAAGGAGGTTCATACAATGTGAACATACAGACAATAAAATATTATGGGATGTTTACAAGGAGTCTATGTACAAATAGGAGCTGAGAGTGTGTGTGTGGGATATAAGTATATAGGACGGGCTATAGTGTACTCGAGGTATGCATGAATAGCGCTGAAATGTTCACTGCAGGCTTCCTGGCATGGAGGCTGGTGGGAGTGTTTGCTTCTATCAGCATACAGCAGACATGGTGTTTGGGGGAGCCACCCCAGGAGTGAATGCATAGGGGTACCCACAGTGTCTCGCCCCTGGGAGTGTACATTGCAGCTATAGTATTGAGGCGAGCGTCCCTGAGGTGTGTGGTACAGGTGTGACCTGTTAGAAGTGCGTGAGCATTGGAAGTATGTGAGTGGGCTTCAGCTGCTGGCCGTGTAAATAAATGGTGGGGGGTGTGCACGCAGACACGGACAGCTGAGAGTCGTGTGGGTTGCTGTCACTATCACGTGCGAAGATCTCCATCGGTGTCTATATCCATCTACATAATGGTGCCATGGAGACTGTGTGTGTGTGAGGGGTGAGCTATGGGCTCTCTGTATCAGGGAGATGCTGAGAGAGGGGCACACTGTAGGGTGTGTGCCACGTAGCTGTGGGTTCTCTCAAGTGTGAATTCTCGGGAGCATCCGTTTGGAAGGCGTGTTTCGAGGATGGTTTACGTGGATGTGGATGTGGACGGCTGTGTGCATGTGGGCATGGGGTTGGGACATGTGGGAGGCCGGGGGTGAGACCAGACACAGGCTGCTGGGCAGGTGTGCCCGGCAATGTGCCTGCCCATGTGGGCACTGACTGTGTGTGTGTGTGTGTGTGTGTGCGCACGCGCGCGTGCTGGAAGCGTGTCGTGGCTGAGCTGGTGGTTGACACCCCACCAGCACTCTAAGCTCATCCCTTCTTCCCTCCTCGGCCTAAGTGCTCTCTGGGCTGCTGTGTCCGTGGATGGTGACTTCCTGGGCTGGGACCAAGGACAGAGCGCTAACCTGACAGAGGCAACAGAGCCTTCAGTCTTCTGTGGATCTGGCAGCCCAGGAATATGACGAAAAATAAATAAACAGGAATGTTCCCAAGGTCCCTTCTGCTGTTGCGGGGGGAGGGAGGAAGGTGCAGGCTGGGGAGAGAGAGACTTTGAGGAAAAACAAGGAGCAGAGAGGGAGGAAGAGCAGCTAGGCGGGGAGCAATTTAGTTGAGCCCCAGGCAGGAGAGCAGGCAGTGGCAATGGCAGCAGCTTACGGGCTGACAAGTTGTATATGTTTTAAATGCCCATTAAGTCGCTTACTCAATAAAAAATGCATCTTTCCCACTACCCAGACCTGCCCCTGCTCCTGAGGCCTGCCCAAGCTGGCAGGGACAGACATTCTCAGCAGTGGGAAAGAAGTCACCAACCTGTGAATGAGAGAAATTAGGCAGGACCCCGAGGAAATCAGGCATCAGAGTTGCAAAACTCCAACCAGCTCCTCCTCTTGTGGATTCTTTTGTACACTCTTAGCTTCTCCAGGGAACATGTTGGCTGTTGTTGGAGTGAGCACATCATTGTTCCTAGTGGGCGGAGGCAGGAGGGAGGGCAGACAAGGAGTGGGTGGGCTTGGGAGAGGGAGGAGACTTGGCTTTCCAGGGTGAGGGTGCTGGGCTCGCTCCTGCCTGCGGTTGTCTGCATAAGTGTGCTGCCACTGTGAATGAGTGACCCCCCCAGGCTGTTCAGGGGAGCTTGGAGTCCCATCTGGGTGTGTGCCCAGAGCGCACCTGCAGAAAGTTAACCTCAATTTGCTCTCAGATTGAGTAAGTGCCTCCTTGTGCCTCTGGCTGTGCTGGGCGCTATGGGTTCTGTGCAGGGAACACCAGAGGTATGTGCGGCTGTCTCTGGCCTTGGCCAAGTGTCCTCTGGGGGGAAAAAGCAGAGCTCAAAAGAACGTGGGGAGCCTGGGGTTCCGGCTGGAGCTCCGTGACTTTCTAGGTGTGTGACCCTGGAACATGGCTCACACCTTCCAGGTTTCTGTTTCTGTTCCTCATTTGTCTTTGTGTCTCAGATGAGAGATCCACTCAGATCACATGATCAAAATAAATGCTTTATCCACCTGCATGCAGGGTGGCGACCTTTAAATAACTGGAAGCCTCGAAGAATCATAGTGATGATTCCCCCGAGCAAGGGGAAGTCAGTCCTTACTTGAATTCAAGACACCAGACCGGTGACAGGTGTAGGAGGATATCGGATCCGGACAGATGACTCAGTCTCTCAGTCACAGTTTCATCTGTAAAATGGAGATACGATGGCTACTACTCAGTCTTGTCATGAGCATTGAATGAGGTCGTGTATATAAAGCATGTAGGGAAGGCCCTGACCCACTGTAAAGGCTTAATGAGCGTGACTGTTGTCATGAGGATGGAAGGATCTCTAGGGTTCTGTGTAGGGATGGTCGGATGTGCTGGTGCTTTGAGGCAGAAAGTTGTCCAGGTCATCTACAGGCCAGCAAACGGGCATCCACAGCCCCCCGTATGTCGGAGGGGCCTGTGGGCACCAGTTAGTGACAATCTACAGGCTGGGCTGGGCTCAGGGAAAAGGCCGAGACATTGGACCAGCGGCAAAGGAGAGAGAGGAGGAGCTGCTTGCCACTTAGATTGCAAAACCCTGCGGAGCTACCTAGTCAGAGCTCACGTGGGGGAGACCTCACGTGCCCTTCCCCTTCACTCTGGCAAAGACCAGGGCCTGGATGAGTGATATGTATGTAGCTTTCTGTCCTCCCAGAGTGACGTCTTCTTTGTCGGGGACTGTCCTACTCACTTGTTACCAAGCTGGCGCTTAGCCTTCTTGTAAGGAAGCCAAGCTGTGAGTGACAGGGGGACTGGTCCCCACTGTCCCCATTGTGGAGACATAGTGCAAACAGCAACAGAAACAGCAGCGATGACACTCTGATCAGCAGTGAGGTGCGCCGCATCTATCCCTTGCTTACTCTGTGACAGGCACTATTCTAAGTACTTTCGCAGATAAAAACTCTAGTCCTTGTGGCCACCGTCTAAGGTCATGACTATTATTACCTCCTTTTAATAACTGAGAACACGGAGTCAGAGCAGTTACAGAAAGTGTCTAGGTCACCCAGTAAATCAGGAGCTAGAATCCTTCCTTCTCCATTGCGGGGGAAAGAACAGGTACAGGTCTCTGGTACAAGTCCAAGGGCAAACCTCATTTAACACTGTTCTGGGGGAAAAACGTTGGAAGGCAATGCACGGGAATGTTAATCCTGAGTGATGCCATTTAGGGCTTCCCTTTCTACTCCTTTATAGAGTCCCTCTTGTCAGTAAATCACGTCATTTATTATGTGGACGTTAAAGGAAGTTCTGCTGAAGCGAAGTCTCCAGATAGTGCAGGCACCTCTCACACAACTCTCTGGGCCCTTGGGACACCACCAGGGTGGGCCCTGGGCCCTGCGGAGGCCACCCTCCTGGGCCTGAGCAGTAAGGAGCCTGCCTGCAACGTCTCACACTGCCAGTTGGGTCATTTTCTGAAGTCAGAGGCCAAACACCAGGCTCTGACTGGCTGTCGCTCCAGGGAGTTTGCTGGGAGGTTCAGGCCGAAGCTGCCAGGCGCTTACCACTGCCTCCTGAGGCTCCTGTAAGAAGCCTGGGAGCTGCCCCGGAGTCAGCACCTGCCGATCACTGGGATGAAGACCAACCAGCCTTGAGACCAGGGCAGATTTAGAAGTCGAAGCGACAGGTCTTTGTGGAGAAGGCCCTCCTCATCCACCATGCATTTACTTACCCAGGGCTCACACCACCTGTCTGCCCATCTCCCCACTGCCAGCCTTTATTCCCCTCCCTGTGTCTTCTGGTCCTGGAGTCACCCCTCTCTGGGACCACCAGGGACAAGAGGGTCCAGGGAAGGAGGGAGCGAGAGAGAGGAACAGAGAGAGTGGTAGGAGGGTCTAAGGACTGGGTGGACTGATTTAGGTGCCTGGGGGCGCCAAATCCCAGGCCTCTCTGCTCTTGTGATGCCTGCTGGCGATCAGCAGCGCACAGGAGGTACCCCTGGATCAGCACCAGTTCCGTCCTGCTCCCCACCTCCCACCAGCCAGCCTTAGCTCCCTGGCCGGGAGAGGCCCTCCTCCACAGCCCACCCTGCAGGGAGAGATGAGGTGGCTTGAGGGGGCTGAGAGGTCACTTTGTCCCCCTTGAAGCTCCCAGGGGATGTTGCGAGGGAAGGGGGCTCCGGGCTCTGGGCATCCTCTGCTTGAGCGTGTAGTGTTTATTATGCCTGGTTAAAGATCATTACAGCCTTTGTTAGGGGAGCTGACTGACAAGGAGAGTGGATTAATATTAGAACACCCTGTCACAACGGTGAAAAGGCGGGATTGATTTTATAGGGAGTTTAGTCTGAGCTGCGCTCAAACCCCTGGGGTTACTCTGGAGTGTATCCATCTCCTCCATTAGGAAGTCCCCGCGGGAATATTCAGTGCAGTGTTTATTACAAGCAAAGCTGCAGAGCAGAAATGCAGTCTTTGTGCTGTAGTCGCTGCGTGCTTGCCGCTGCCCTGGCTCCCAGGGGCTTGGTGCTGTGTGTTTGGGCAGCTGCCCGGTCAGAGGAGGCAGACGTGTGCATGTGCCTGTCTACGTGGGTGCACACACGCTGGGGTGCAGGTGGGGCAGCTCCAGGGCTTTTGCTTCTGTGGGACAGTGAGGAGAAACTTCTACTTCCATGCCCTAGAACTGTCTAGCAGGGCTCAAAGATTCCTCTCACCCAGCCTGGCATCTGAGGATTGAACCAAGAAACTGAGGTCTGTCCTCCTTTGCAAAAAACTGGAACTGGAACTTTGAAAACTTGCATCCCCACCAACTGTTTGCCTGAGAGTTTGCTGAGCTCTCCTTTGGCAGGATGGAGAGGCATGACGGGTGAGAATGAGTACTGGGCAGGGAGTCAGTGCTGTCACTCAGGAGCTGTGCGACCTTGCAAGTCTGTGAACACTTCTGGGCATGGTCTCTTCGTTGGTTGTACAGGGATAATGAAAATCAGACACATAATTCTAAGAAGGAAATGGATCTTACAAGCGTAGTAAGTACTCACTGCTAGCTCCTGTTTCATTAGCTGAGTGCTGATCATTCGAAGTGGGATGAAGTCTGCACACATTTCATTTAAACAAAACTTTTCTGGGACACCTTATTCCAGAACCCGTGGTCTACTAATGTAAGCAGAAGGCCATGGGGCATGTTCACCTGTCCTTCCCCCCTCGGAGGGCTTGCGGAGCAGGGGGAAGAAACTGAGGCCAAGAGCCCTGGGGTCAGCGTGTCTCTGTGTACTGGGGTGGGGCCTGCCAGCCCTGCTCAGGTGAACAGAATCTTGGAGGTCAGCCCAGCAGGGGCCAGTCACTCAGAATGGATGCTGAGTTTAAGTCATCCTAAGGCAGAGATATAGCAGAAGGTTGGTTAGGAGAGCAATGCAGAGGAAGCTGGGGACGTGTCTGGGTCTCACGCAAGCCAAGAGTCTGAGAACCAGAATATATGACCCACTTTGCTGAAGCTCTTTCTTTCTGTAAATGTCTATTCTGGCGCTCAGCAGCTGGCTTTCCTGTTTCCATTTTAAGACTCAAGCCTCTAATGCCAGACAATCTGGGTTCAGAAACCTGATCTTTAGATCGCTGTGACCCACTTAGCTTGGTGCCTCAGTTTCTTCTTCTTTAAAGTGGGTATAATAACAGTAGTTACTTTGCAGGGTTATGGTGAGGGCTGAATGAGATAACACATGTAAAGTCTTTAGAAGCATGCTGGTGGTGATGCAGCTTTGGTGTCAATGACCAACTAGTTTCCCTCAAACTGATGCACTGGGCTCCCTCAGGAGTAGAGCCCCCACTGGACAATGGTGAAGAACACTTGGTGATTTGATGGTGGGCAGGGTGTGTTGACATCTATCTGAGGAAAGGGGAACCTATACATGTGAGTTTACTCATGTGTAGAGTAAGTTACCACAATAGAAAAAAATAAGAGTAGGACTCTAAGACCCAGACCCAGGACTGAGCACAACTGAGCACACAGTAGGTACTTTTATACTTCGAATCAAGTAAGATAGTTGTTTCATCTGTGTGATGGGGGTGACAGGAACTGCTAGGGAGCAGCCAGACTGAAGATCAGGAACAGAACAGGGTCAGATGTCAGGATGGGTATTATCGGAACAAACAGCAGTGTTAGGAGAAGAGTTAGTGGCAGGGATTTCCATATCTGATGAGAGCCCTGTGGTAGATTCCAAATCCAAGGGGCAATTTGAGAAAAGACTGACAGTGGACAGGGAAAGGGCAAAGGTGGAAGCTTAGACCTCTGGTTAGTCCGACAGAAGTGTTTGGACATCATCCTGATGTGGGGGAGACTTGGGGATGGCATTGCAGGTGGGCCCTGAGTGAGGGGCATCCCAGGACCAGCCCTAACCTAGCAAGACAAGAATGAAGAGTGAAGATGAAAGGGAAAGTGAGCTGAGGTGAGTTCTTCAGTTGGAGACAGCGATAGGACACACAAATCCAGGCTAGCCATGGCGAGCCTTCCCTAGTAACAAATACCACAAAACAATTTTTTGTAAAATACTTAAATCATACTAAAAATTCAAAGAAGAAATGGCAACATCCGAATCCCACCTCCCAAGAGATAATTGTGATTAGCATCTTGGTTAACACCTGTCGGCAGATGGAGGTGCTCATAATCTATATCAGGTTTCTCCTTGCAATCCCCAATGCACATATAGTCTAACAAAAACACAAAAGCAACAACTTGGTTGGTTAGCAAATGCAGCTTCAAATTAAGTCCCCATCCTCTTCCCACACCCATCCCCACCCCCATGTTCCAACCAGATTGCAACCTTTAGGCCCCTCCTATCAGAAGCAGCAAATGCTTCAGGCATTTAGTCATCCAACACACATGTACAGATTTGCGCGGATAGCTTTACACAAATGAGCTCAGATGCAGCATACTGCTCTGTTATCTGATTTTTTTTTCCACTCCACAAAATGTCAGAGATATCTTTCCAAGTCAATAAATTTAGAACTGCATGCCATTTTTAATGGCTGCATACTATTTTACTGTTATATGTTTCATGCTTATCTTAACCATTTCTTTATTGATTAGTATTTAGATTGCTACTAGCATCCTGCTATTATAAATGAAACTTCAACAAACGTCCTTGTATCTTGTATCTTTTCAGACTTAGGTGATCATTCTCATAGGGTAGATTCCTAGTAATAAAATCACTAAGTGAATAAGCATTTGCGTTTTCTATTTTGATATATAAAAATGTCTTCCAGACAGATAGAGTTACACCTTTCCCACCATGTAAAAGATGATCTATTTCTTCATCCAGGTAACATACTAGGTTTTCTCAGCTTTTTAAAAAAACACCCTGTGCTAATCTGGTGTGTAAAAATAGTTATCTCACTCCTTTTCTTTATTGCTGTTGAGGCAGAATGTTTCTCATTTGTTTAATAGCCATTTGTATTTCTTCATATACAATTTGCATGAATATTGCAAATAAGAAAAAGAACAAATAAAAAAAGTCATGCTGTAGAATAATATCAATATAAGCAAATCTTTCCCATGCATTCCAAAGTGATTAAAGTGCAGACCGTAGAACATTATTATAGTATCATATTTTTATTAAAAATATCTGGGTATGCGAAGATTAAAGATGAAAACAACACATTCCAAAGGTTAATAGAAATTATATCTGAGTTGTACTTGGGAAATGGGTATTTTTTTTTAGAGATGCTTACTCTTGGTTTTCAAATTTTCTAGAATTACTTTTATAATTTGGAAACAATCTCAGGAAGTATGACTAAAGCCACAAAATATCACTTGTGTAATCCGAACTACCTTGCTATTCCTTATGTATAACTGTCATAGAATGATATACTTTTTGAGCTAAAAAGGAAATGACTATTATACACTCCCTGCTCCCCCATTTTAGAAATGAGAAGCCACAGCACAGAGAAGTTCCATGACCCAGCGAAGTGACAGAGGAGAAGTAAGGTAACCTTCTAGGGGACTTAACCAAGAAAGTAAAGGACACCCCATCACAGCCTGACTCTCTTCTCTGTGGGGGCCCTGATTCAACTGAAGACAGAGGCTGGTTTTTTGTTTTGTTTTGTTGTTTTTATTTAGTTGTTCATCTTGGCGGTGGCCACCGGTCCCCAGACACATGCCCGGGACCTTGGGATGTTTGTGGACTACACCCAACACATAGGAAGGACCTCAGTTACACTTTGAGTGTGATGGGGAATTGGTGGTAGAACGGTTAACATAAATTGAAAGTCCCCAGTGACTCCAGACCCTCCCCATCCTCTTCTCCACCCTCCCTCAAGAGACCTCAGCCTCAGAGCATTGTTCTGTAATTTGTTGCAGGTTTTGTTTTTTTTTCTCCCCTTTCTTTTTGAATCCTGTCTGGGATTCCGCTCCACTCAGAGGTTGGAAAGAGGGGGGCGGTTGCCTCTGGAAATCTTGTTTCCCCTGCCACATGACATCAGTGGGTTATATTGCAACTTTCCACATGGCTGCCCCGACACAGACAGTTGTGTTTATGAAAATCCTCCTGATACCGGCTTGCAGCCTCCCTGGCACTCAAGGCTCCTTCTAGGGCTGCGATGTGTTCTGCTCAGAGGAACAGCTGACAGGGGCGGTTGGAAGGCCAGCTTCCCTGCCAGGTGCTGGGGTCCACCCACCCCCATCTCCAGCAGGAGCAGCTCTGCTTGCACGGTGCTCAGCTCCAGGAGGGGTTGACGCAAAGGGTCTGGGTTTTCCTGGGAGTGAGGCCAGCTGAGGGCAGCAGCAATCTTTTGGAGAGAGACCTGGTCTGGGGCACACAAACCCTCATCAGTTTGGTTGCTGACCTGCTGGGTGACTTTGGATGTGCCATTTCACCAGTCTGGGTCTCAGCTCTTCCTTTCAGTTCCCTAAAACTGGAAAAAAGATTTCTGTTCCTCCCCACAACGGTGTGAATAGAAATTCAATGACAAGAAATGAAGGGAGATGCTTGGGAGAGAAGCTCAGTAGACTTAAAAACCCATGTTGACTCTCCAAGCATCTGTTTTCCCTTCTATCGGGGGTAAAATTAGCTGGTTCTGAAAGCCCTTCCAAGTCTACGGAAAAAAATAAAATCATGTCTTTGCGACTTTTTCAGATTCCCAGTCATCAAGACGAAAAGATCTTTTGGTTCATCACTCAGGGACCAAAATGATGGGGGGGCATCTTAATTATGAGTCAAAGCTTGGGAGTTTTCATTTAGGGTTGATGCTGTGGGTTGCGGTACTAGACTCCTTTCTAGTACCACCCCGTGAACTCCATTTCCATCAGTGCTCTTTAAAGTGCTGTCATGCTGTCCGGGAGTATCTGAGCCCCTCTATCTCAGACGTGTGGTTACTGCCTCTCAGAAGTCCAGGTGCTGGTGGCCAGCTGCCTCTAAGTTACTGCAGCCCAGTTGCCCTGGAACATTCTCTCTGCGACGCCTGTCCTGCAGCCCAACCGCAATGAAAGTACAGGGGCCAAGGACTATGCTGTGGGGTCTTCTCATCCCCCACTCCCCCTACCCAACGAGAAGCAGTCGCTCCTGGTCCTGGGACACTGGGAGGACATGGTCTCGGGCAAAGGGAGCCCTACAGCAGACTTC
Organism: Solenodon paradoxus; assembly: GCA_004363575.1. Classification (NCBI taxonomy): domain Eukaryota; kingdom Metazoa; phylum Chordata; class Mammalia; order Eulipotyphla; family Solenodontidae; genus Solenodon; species Solenodon paradoxus. The sequence continues at coordinate 53,525 of RJWH01002430.1, forward strand.
TGAACCCCCCAGCCCCCACATCTCCTCCCCAGGGAAGACTGACAAATGAGAGCAGCAGTGAACACTCACTAAGCTCTTACCATATGCCAGGTTCGACTCTGAGAGCTTTCTGTGGCTAATTCACTGTGATGTTAAGAGGCACATGCCTTCATTTTCCTGCTTTTTATGGTCAACGAAGCGGAGGCACCACTGAGAGGTTAGGGAACTGCTCAAGGTCATGCAGCATGCAGTGGAGTCTAGATTCAAATGCAGGCAGTGACTTCAGAGCTTGGGTCCTCACCTTGGCACTGAACTCTCTTTTGACTCCAATGCTAAGAGGAAAGCAAGGAAGGAGGGAGCACTTTTCTCAAGGTGATTGCACAGAATTTCAAGAGGAGGGAGTGCTCAGGTGGAGTTATGAAGGATGGACAAGAGTTTCTGGAAAATACTCTGCATTATGCATATAGATGTAAGTAGGGCCCTCGATGCCCATAGAGGGCATGGCCCAAGTTTTGAGACAGGGGGCCATCTCCAGCACCCCTCCTCTATCTTTCTTCAGTCACCCTCAGAGAAAAAGAGGTGAGATCAGTGGATCATCCAAGCGACTTATCTCTCACAGAGACTCTAATTCTTTGTCACATGGTCCCCATTTCCTACAACACTGTCCCTTGTGGACACCAATTTCTCAAAGTCCTAACAAAGAGAGGACAGAATTGTTGGGCACGGCCAGGAAGGAGAGAGTGTGAGGAGACCCCGCCAGGCTGAGTGAGTTCCCACACTCTGCCTGCGAGAGGAGAGCTGCTGTGACAGTCTTCTCAGTGGTGATTTAGAAGGGGCTGTGTGGTGCGGTCATCCCTTCCTAATGGGCCTGGGTCATAATTCTTAGCAGCCGTGCTCCTTTCCCTCACGCCACCCCCTCCCTGTGGCTCCTGTGTGGAGGCATTTAGGGCAGATTTAAGATCAAAATCAAATCAGATTCACCAAACAAGGTGTCAGGCCAGGCGGGAGGGGCTGGGGGCTCCGCGTTATAGCCTGGAAGGCCTGGCAGTTCCTCAGAGACTATTAAGTGAGTATGTTTTATGGCCAGACACAATGCAGAGAGAACCATCCACAAACCAATTACGGGAAATGTCCCCCACGTCTGAGAGAGGCTGGGGGTGATGGGTAAGCATTGCTCACACCCAGTGTGCATTCCTGAGAGGCCCACCTGCTGTTGGCTCTATCCTTAGGAGCCAGGAGGCCTTGGGGGCAGGGTTACTTCCCAGAAAGGGAGAGAAAATAAGTGTGCTTTGCATTTAAAAGCAGCAAATTTTCAGGATATATGCGGCAGGCCCATTCTAGCCAATGGAAAAGTGGAAACCCACAGAAGAGTCCTTTCCTGTGGTCACACAGCTCCTGGGAAGGAGAAATGGGTCTCTGAACTCCACGTTTAATGAGTTTTCAGGCCACCAATATGCCCAGACCTCTGTAGACAAGGCAGAAAGCAGATGTCCCCAGTGATCCTGTGGCTACACAGCTGAGATTTTCAGGACTCTCCCTGAGGCCCCTGCTGTGCACTGGGGTGGCGACCCTGCCTCCATTCTTTCCCCTTCCATGAATCCCCTAGGTGCAGCACACCCAAGTCCCAGAGGTTGAGATCTGAAGATCACCCCATCCTGCCTCCCAGAGCTCAAGCCATTTGAAGTTAGGGATTGTGTTCATTTTTTATGTCACTGGACACAGTGCGTGGCATATGAGATGATTCAGTGAGTGTATACTCAATAAACAGCACATCTAACCCACACCATCACCACCGCTGTAGGGAGGAGAAGCTGAATCCTTGGCCAAAGTCATGCAGTGAGAGTGTCCTGGACTGGTTGGGACCCAGGTCTTCATGTCCTGTGTCTATGCTCTGACCTCCACTCAGGGCCCGGGACTAAGCTAAATGATCTAGATGCATTCTCTCCTCCCTTCCCACTGAAAACCCAGAGTGCCATCAATTCTAGCTATTGGGGGTGGGGGGGTTTCACTTTAAAGTAGGTGGTATTTACAGGAGGGTAGAGTTTCTCTTGTGAAGCCCTGGGGAGGTCCAATGGTCCCCTCTCCCCACAGTAGCCCCCAGTCTTCCACCAGCACCCCCTCTGCCCCATCTAGCTCTCCTGGAGAGTCAGCTCTGAGCTCTTGTTGGACATCTCTGGGGACCTGGGAGAGGCTCTGGGGAAGCAAACCCCAGGGGACCTAGCTGTGTCCCTGTCAAGTCCAGCTGCCCTGAGCACTGAAGGCTTGACAAGCTGCATTAGCATAAAACCTCTGCAGTGGCAGCTACCGGCACAGTGCCAGAGCCCTGGGTGTCCCTGCTCGGTGCCATTCACTGTCACCGGGGGCGGGCACCTGCCAGCCAGAAGTGTATGGCTGTCTCTCATGCCGGCTCCAGGGCTCTGGGCCTCTGCTGCTCCCTGGGCCCCAAGAAAGCTCTCCTAGCCCCCCTGTAGCCCCCACAACCTCTGCAGTCACCTCTGTGCCTTTCCTCAGGGCATACACAACCTCCCTGCCTTTGTCACCAGTTTTACCTTGCCCCTACAAGGTCCCCAAATATCTTAGACCCCTCCACTTCATTCCCCCCACCCCCACTAACTCCTTTCCTCTGCCACTAGGATGCCCTGTGTCTACCCCCTTCTCCTTCCCTTACAGGGTGAGAGGGAACCAGTGAATTGTCACTGGTGAGGAGAGATGCAGTCATGTTGAAGAGCAGGTTCCCTGGATTCCACACCCTGCAAAGGAGGCCAACCCTTCCTGCAGGCCTGGGTCATGACTCTCAGCAAGCAGGATGATGAGCCTTTGGGTGGCACGTTGGGCAACTGTGGCCCTGTTTCAACATGCTGCAGGCCCTCCAAGGTTAATCATGGAGGGGCTCGGGGTAGTCAGACCCAGACCGGTGACGGGGGCCGGATAGAGTGAACTGCCCCTGAGAGACCGTCCCCCAGAGCCACATCAGAGCCTGGCTGCTCTGTCTCCAGCCTTTGCAATTGGGATACAGATAAGGCTGAAAGCCATGCCGCAGCACAGACTTTGTAAAATCAGCAAAACTGATGGAAGACAAAAGAGCTGCAATTACAGTAAGCGAACAGCTTATGAGCCCACGTCTGCCCTCTGACCGGAGTCCTGACCAGGGCTTTCTACCCGCAGTGGGACTGACCCTTGCCCTCGTTCCACTGCCCTGATTCCTGCCGAGGGTCTCCATGCCAGTCCTTGCTTTGCGGGGCACCCCACCTCCTGGACTCAGAGAGATCTTTCCCAGCTCCCCGCCCTGAGGGGACCCTTTCCCTCTCTCTCTCTGGACATCTTGATTTTGACTTCAAGGCTCCTCCTAAATTATGGAAATCATATACCTTTGTGTCATTATTTCATTTGTTTCATGCAATATACAAGTATAATACATGCATGTCCCTCTTTCTTAAATTGCTTTTTAACCAAAGTCCTATATACAGAGACTTTAAAAAGCAAATAATATTGAGAGGTTTTTCTTAAAGGTTTCAGGCCCAGGCTGCATCTCTATCCACCCTCAAGGGACCACTTTCATCTCTTGGTGGTTTCCCCTGGTGTTAAGATCACTTCATCTAAATAGCTTGCTCATACTTTACCCCAACATTTTATGACAAAAACTCAAACGTTCAAAAAGCTGAAATGTTCACAGTGCAGACCCATGAACTCACCACCGAGATTCCATGTGAACATTTTGTTATATTTGTTCTATGCCATAACTTGATGATTTTCTGCCTTCCTCTCCCCCCATCACTCTATCTTGTCTCCTGGTTCGTTTCTAACTAGTTGCAGACATGAATGCGCTTCATCTCTAAATACTTCACCATGTGTGTCATTAGAGTTCAATACCGGTTGGTGGTTCTTCCTTTTTTTTCCTTTTGAGATCAAATATACATGCAGCGAAATGTGTAGACCTTCAGAGTACCGATCCAGTTTCAGACCCACACATACAACTATGCAACCAAAAGCAAGCTGCCACCAAACCTCAGCATTCCCCCATGGGCAGTTCCCTTACACAGCTTCTCGCTAAAGACTGCTACCCACATAGAACAGCTTTCTTCTTCTTTTTCTTTTTTTTTTTTTTAAAAGGAAAGGTGCAGGCAGAAATGAAGGCAGGTAGAAAAGCAGGTAGAAAGACAGAGGGGGAAGAAGCACTTTTCTTTTAGTTGTACATCTTGGTTGTTCCCACTGGCCTGGAGGACACAAACCCAGGTCCTTGGGATGTGTGTGGGCTGCGCTCAGTCGGAGGCAGTTAGACCTAACCGCTGCTCCCTCAGGGCACACTGCTGTTCTTTCTTTCCCTTGCTCTCTAACTCCATTTTTTAACAGAACAATTTTTGACCTTGTCTACTGACTTCCTATTACGGCACAAGCATTAGCTCATTGCTTAGCTTTCCCATAATGTACTTATATCACACTTTAAAAATTAAATCAATATTCTCTTCTTACACAACAAGAAGGAAAAAAAAAAGTTCACTCCTGAGACAGCACTCTATGATGATTGTTTCCTTTCTTGTAAACCTTATGCTTTTCCCCATTTTTTTGGTTTGCTTTCTATTCTATGCTCTTTTCATAATTATTTCTTTATGACTGAAGCGAACTGGAAACACTTATTAATGCTATTTGTCACGTGAGCACCTGTGTCAGATTGTCTCCAATTCACTTTTTTTTTTCCCCAGGGAGACTGCCAACCGATTCCTGGAGGGTGGCACCCCTGCAGACTCTGTCTCTGGTGTCTGAAATGTCATGATCATGTGCCTGGGACCTTTAACGACTCTTCAGTATGGAAGCCAACATCTCTGAGTCTGAGGCATTTTCTTCTATTATTTCTTTGATAATTATCTTCTCCATTTTCTCTGAACCTTTCAGAATTCCCAGTGGTCAAATGTGAGACCTCCTGAACTGATCCTTAATGTCCTCATTTTCTCTCCCATTATCTGTCTGCCTCTTATTCTTTCTCTTTCTGTTCCACTTTTGGGGAAATTTCCTCTATTTTATCTTTCAGAACTTTTATTGAATTTTTGCTATCACTTTTAATAGCCAAGAATTCTTCCTGTGCTTTGACTTTATATATGATAGGTTCTATCTATCTATCATCTACTTATTGTCTGTCATCTATCTGTTGTCTATCTATCTGTCAATCATCTTCTGCTCTTCCTCATTTGAAATGTCTGCTTTTATCTCACTAAGAACATTAATCATATATTTTTAATGTTTCCTTTCACTCCCAAACTTGATTCTGTTTCTTCTTAGTTTCCTTTCCTTTCCTATTTGCTTGTCTGTCCTCAGTGGAGGAGTCTTTCCTAGAATGCCTGTTGTCCAAAATGAGACTATAAGTTATTTTTAAAGACATGATTGGCAGCTCTGTGGGCCTGGATGGATTCCCTCGGCTGGAGGGCTCACCACAGAGCGAAAGGTATCAGGGCAGAGTGCTGGCTTCTTTTCTGGAGGACACAATTTTTTACTGCCTTTAACTCCCTGGGTCCATTCATGTTTTCAGAGAATTCTCCCACCTCCAACCTGGGGTGTGGGTGAGGGATGGGGATTGAGTGCTATCTTAGCTGAAACCAGCATGAAATCTCAACTGGGGAAGGAGGCTGAGGTGCTCCATGCTCTGTGTGTAGAATTTAACCTCATCTTCCTTGTGGTACCTAATACTTTAGTTCTATCTGCCCATGTCTTGATGTCCCTGAGTCTCATGCTACTCACTGGTTCAGTTTCTTCAAAGGGTAGCTGCCCCTCTCCCCACCCCTACCCCCGTTTGGGAGCAGGGTGTGGCTCATGGCACAGGCTGTAGGTAAGGGACCTGCAGGTCTAACCAAGACCCCTGTTTCAGCCCCCCATACCTCATCCTGCCTTCTCCCATGCTGATGCCCCAGGTTCTTTAGGCCTGTTAGGAACACTCCAGGGGGCTGGGTCTCCTTTGCATGAGTTGTCCCTCTGCTGGCAGGGCCTCTAAAACCTTCCCCATTCTGTTAAGTCAGTTGCTCTCCATCTTCTGTGCTATTGCCATCCCTTCCACTTTCCTTTCCCTGGTTTCTAGTGACTTCACTCTCACTCTAGTGTGACTTCAAGAGGAAATAGTGATAAATGATTGTGATCAGGCCCCATTTAGCCTGAAGTCCGTTTACATACAGTCTGCCCTCCCTGCTGGACTGGAGAGCCCCACGGCAGGGATCCTGAATGCTTTATTCAGCTCTATCTGCCCAGTGTCTACCTGACTCAATTCTTAGAAAATAGATACTGACTACACTAACAACATGGAGGATGGAATGTGTCGTGTGTCCTCTGGTTTAAGGAATGTCAGTTGCATTGGATACGGGAGTCATCATCTTTGTAAATTTAGGAGGCTGGAGCAGATTAGGGGGATTAACCCTTGTGGGAGGCGGGCAGGGGTGGCGGGATATTCTCACGGGCCTCTCATCTTAGTTCCACTGAATCCAATGTTCTAGCGTGAAAAGGACCTACTGGACACCCCAGAGGGTGTGGGCCGGAATCTGGGGTCCCTTCAACAAGGAGGGAGGGCCTGGCTTTACCCCTGTGCAGTCCACCCTCATGTCCCAGAACAGGGTTTCTGCCGCCTGACTAGTGTTAGGCTGGCCCAGAGGGACGGGACGGCGGCCATGCCCGGCGGCCATGCCCGGGAAAAAGGTGGCTGACTGAGGGATTGAAGCCCACACCTGGAATCACAGGACCAATCGCCAATCGTGAGGTATGAAGCCCGCGAAATTCTTTTGCTTAAAGAGAGCGCTTCCCTTTGTTCAGGCGTGACTTCCCCGGCCCCCTTTCTGCAGATCGGAGAACCTCGCCCGGGTGCGCAAACCCGGATAAAGCCCTGGCTATTCGACTTTTTGTTTGATTGACTTTCTTTCCTTGTGGAGCCCAGAAAAAACCTTTCAACTAGAAGGAAGACAATGCCCACAAAGACTGGAAACCTCTTCCCTACTTAGAGAGCAGGCAGGGGCGAGGTGTGGAGAGGAAGGCCAGGGAGGGCTGCGCATCTCAACTCTGGGCCCAGATATTGGTTTGGCTGATGAACTGAAAATATAGCCAAAGGTATTCCCCCCACCCCCTGCCACTGTCTTAATGTGGTTTTTTTTTTAAACAAGTCAGCTTCTTTCTAGTTCTCCCTTTCCACTGTCATTTATTTCAGTTTTTAACTCCACAACAAAAATTCCTTCCAACTTTTTTCCCCTCTCCCTCTAATGCTCTTCACTTTCAAATGCTAATAATCTCCAGCTGTAAAAGGCTTAGAAGTGGCTCTAGATTGTTTGATCTTTGGCCTGTGATCTGCTTTCATCTCTCTGCTTTCAAATGTTACTTTAGACTTACTTTAACCTATTAACATACTTGGTATTCATAGACGCACACTCTCCAAGCCAGCTTCCCCGCACCCCAGGCCCACCGCCCATTATAACGGGAGGAGGAAAGCGAGATTCCCTGCACACACGTTAACTTTCGCAGCCAGGGAGAAGGAGAACTTGAAGGCAGAGAGAGGAGAGGAAAGGAAAAGGAGGTGATGTCGAAGGGGAGGGAAGGAGAGGGGATGAGAGGCGGGAGAGGAGGGAAAGGGGGAACAAAGCAGAGAATGGGAGCTGGACAGCCAGGGAGGACATGTCTCCATCACAGAGCGCAGCCTTCTGGCTGGTTAGACACCAGCTAAGTCTGCTCTCCCCGGAGCCGGGAATGGGGAATGTAGAGACTGAATTAGTGCTTAAGATTTCTTGCTGGAATGTCTGGCGTGTTCGTTTCCACAGGAAACGCGAGGCATGAATATGGATGAAACTCCTCACTGAGACCACAAGGGTATGGCTCAATTATTTGCCATATAAAGTAGCACATGAGGATCCTTTACGCTTGATCATTTCCTCTGTGTATGTCTGTGTGTTGGGGAGGGTGTGTGTGTGACTCCGGGAAGGGTCCCCAAGCCCCGTCCAGAGGCACTCGTGAAAGGCACCACATCATTCAGACCCTGGCTGCTGCTGAGTGCCTAGTGGTGGTTTGGGAAGAGGGCACCCCGCTTTCCCACTTCCCCATCACACACGCACACACACACACACACACACACACACACACACACACACACAGTGACATCTGTGACTTTACAGCCTTGGAATTGGCCAAAGGATAGAGCGAGAGGAACTGCTGGTCTCAGAGTGAATGGAAAACCAGAAAGCCAGCATGGCAGATGGGGGTGTCAGGAAACCCATGTGGCATCAGTATGTCTAGAGTTCAAGTCTTGGGCCAGTGACTTAGTCTTCTAACCTCAGTTTACTCATCTGTGAAATGGACTAACCATCCTCCTTATTTCAAAGGGTGCTTGTGATTGCTAAATTCTAATAATGAATTATAATGTACCGAACCCTCATCATGTAGCACTGTTCTAACTTATGTTATTAATATTAAATCACTTAAGTCTCTATTAATCCTCATTTAACCCTTGAGGTTTATATTAGTATTAACCTCATTTTACAGACAAGGCAACTGAGACACAGAGGGTTTAAACAATTTGTACCAGGTCACACAGCCAGGGCAGTGATGTCCATTTCAGGCTAATTAGGTTACTGGGTAACCTGTATGCATCTCATTTCATTCCCCAGCCTCCCTCTGGGTTGGGCTCAATGCACCATCTTACACAGAATATAGCAGAACTCGCCCGGGTTTTCTTTCTCCCAAGCCCTACTTGTTATCATCCTGCTACATTGCAAAGATGCTTTTCAATGAAAAAGGACTTAAAAATGTCATTTGTCATTATCTACACATGTTGGGGGTTGTCACCATGGGAAAGTTCATGGTGGTGATTTGGAGGCCAGAGTGTGAAGGAAAAAGAGGAATTCCTAGGCTGTCCTCTCTCTAAGATCCTCACTGGGGCAAGCCAGAGTCCTTCTTTATAGCCAGTTGATTGCTTTGGTCCTGAAGAAAGAGGGAAGAGAACAGTCCTACTCAGCTCTGTAACCTAAGACCATGGGACCAGGGACCTGCCTTAAATTCACAGAGGTGACACTCCAGCTCACTGTGAGGCAGGTGGCAAAGGACGCAGGGGTCTGCAGAGAGGAGACTGTGACCTGAGCCCACCTAGGGGGTATGGGGGAAGTGTGTCAGGCTCCTCTGTTCTTTGAAGCAGAAGGGAAGTGAAGACAACCACGTTCTGGGGCGCCAGGCAATGCGTAACATATTTCCGCACCTGTCAGCATATTCAAGCTTCACACCGTCCCCATCATCATTTTGCAGATACTGAGAGTTTAAGTGACTTGAACGTGGTCGCACAGAATCTTCTCATTACACTCCGCTGCCTCCCTGAGCCCTCAGTGGATATAGATGAACAACAAGACTCTGGTGTTGACTGGAAAGCAGCTTCGTGGGCCCTCCTTCCACCTAGACACGAGTGATCCCACAGTCCTGCGGAGGGTCCCAGTTCACCAGGCACCTGGCTTCCCAGGAGCCAGGCCTGGGTCTGCTTGTGACCTGGTAGAACCCCAAAACTAAAGTAATTCTTCCTTTGATGCTCTTTGGACTTCCCTCCCAGCGCACCTGGTCCAGGAGTCAGCCTTGTGCATCGGTTGCCTGGGTAATGAGATCCCCCCCAAGCAAGTTCTGCTTGCTGACTGTGTGTCCTGGAAAAGGAGCTTCACCTTTTTGAGCCAAAGTTTCCTTGTCTGCCTAAATAGTGAAAGAGTGGAGTGTGTCTAGGGAATCAGGGGCGGGGGTGCTGTGCCTTCTGCAGGGTCCTTGGGCTGGCCTAGGGAGGGCCTGGCATTACTCAAAGTCCCTACCTCTGGGTCTTGGGGAAGTTTCCTGCTGGTGATGAAGAAAGGAAGGACACTCTCCTGGCTCCAACAAATCTCAGAGGCTCTGCCGCTCGCCCCCTTGCTCACACAGACTTGTCAGATGGACCTACCCAGGGGTGCAGTGAATGCCCGGGCACCCATCTTCATCCTGTGATGCCCCACCTGCAGCCCCCACATGGCTCTTCGGGCCAGGAAGAACCCTTCTAGGGGGCCATGGGAGTGCGGGGATATCTGGGGGCTGATCAGGGTGCCTGTTCATGCTACTCATAAGTTTTCCTTTGGTGCCAGCCTCAGCGGGAGCCGGGGAAGCTGGGAGGGGCAGCGGGCACCCCCTCATTCACACCCACCCACCAGCCCTTCGTTACTGGAAAGAGCAAATGCAAATGGATCAAAGCACAATACCCAGAATACACTGCCACGCTTCCTAGGGGCTCACGCTAAGTTAGAGCTGGGCTCCTCCTGGGGGCTGACATTTTCCCTGGTTCAAACAACATCTGCGCCTCACCGAGTTGGGCGAAGGGTGAAGGCACCAGGCACTGCCACTCAGGCATAATCAACAGAAAACCCACCCTTGCCAGGTCCCTCCCACCTGGAGGGGTCCTGGGTGTGAGTACACACGCACACACACATGCACACTCCTCCACACATGTGCCATGTGTATACATGTGCATTTGCAGGATGGGCACCTGTGTACCCCCACATACTTGCAGACTCACATGTGTGCTTTTGCACCAGTCCTCATGCCCACTTAGACACACACATATGCACACACATATCCTCTTGGGGGCCACCTTCATCCCTTTGCCCTTTCTCCCCCCACTTAGAGGGGCTGCTGAGGGTTTAAAATAAATGTATTCTTCGGAGGGGGACTGGCTTCCCTCCAGGCTCCAGGCCAAATCTCCAAATGAAATCAGGCCGGGGAGAAATGAATAGCCGAGATGCACAAAACAATGTGAAGAAGAAACTCTGAAGAAACGAATAATAATGTAAAAAAAAAAAAGGGTGAGAGTTATTTTTCAGCTCACTGGCTTTCTGAAAAGTAATATAAAGTTAGGCTGCGTCTGCTTGGAATCGACCTTTCTGAGCCGAGACCCAGGCCACGCGCACATTTCTTTCCTCTCTTTCTATTACCCGAAATTTGTATGGTTTCATCTCCTCTGATTTTCTTTCATGTGTGCGCCTGTGCAAGACCCTCGTGTCTGGGGCTCCTTCCTCACAGCCACCCCATCTAGAACACTCCTCCAGAGCTCCCACAGGGCTGAGAATTGAGAGCCTCCCTGCAGTTTCCCTGGCACCCGACAGCCCTGTGCCTTCCCTGCCCAGAAGGGGATGCAGATAGAGTCCCTCATCCTCCCTACCAACCTGGCCTCCCATCCTCTTTGTTCCTCAGAGAGTTGTCTTGCACTCTGTTCCCTCAACTAGGACCAGAAAGAAGGGCTGGGTGGACCGAGGGCCAGGGCTGGAGCTCAGAGCTCCAGGTCCTGGTGCAGGAAGGAGCAGAGAGACGGTGGCAGCACCAAGGAGAGCGGAATCAGCAGCAGGTCTGCCTTCTTCAGGGTACAGAGGGAAAACTTCCATTCTAACACATCCAAGAAAAAGGCTTCCGGAGGAGAGGGCCAGACTTTCATACCAATAATGACACTCCCTGGCGTTTCATGCAGTCTCCACCTGAAGTGAGGTTGGGAAGACTCACCTGACAGGTGCCCTTTGACACTCCTCTTCTGCCACCTTCCATCCCTGGACACCCACTCAGGTGCGTGCACACACACCGACATGCACACAAACACACATGTGAGCACTTCAAACATACCCACGCAGATACTTACACATGCACATACACACGTGGTCACCTCAAATACACCCACACAGATACATGCACATGCACGCACCTTCAGTCACGCACCCCTTCAGATTCACACCAATAAACACATGAATGCACATGTGCACACACATGTGCGAACGTGCACTCGGGTGCACATGTACTATCTTCTGCCTTTGCCGTGCTGGTGACTTTCCCAGAGACCCATGTCCACTCTCAACTTCTGCCTCCTGCACTGAGGAGGTGGAGGAGTCGGTATCCTGTACCTACTGATGTTTGCAACTAACACATCAAACACGGGTGATGGCTCCTTGTGGCTTCTTTGCTGCAAAGATAAATGAAGAGTGTCTGGCTTACTCCAGACTGGGGGTACAGTGACTTCAATAGCACCAGTCTGGCACTGTCTCTGAGCCCACCTGGCAGAGATAAGAGCTCTTGCAGAGATGCGTTTGGGGAAGGGGTGCATGGAGAGGCAAAGTAGTAGAATCATTTTTCTGGAAGAAACTAGGAGTTCCAGTCGGGATAAGGGTAATTCTGATGCCCACACCTAGTGCATTAGGTCCTCACTCACACTCAGAGGCTGAAGCATAGAATGAGCTGTATGAGGGAGGGGATCACGACATGACATGAGGGGTGAGTACTGAGTGTCTGTAATACTAACAGTTGACATTAGCGAATCCTTGATTGTTTGCAAAAGTACTTCGTCCTTCATTTTATCATTTCTATCATTACAATCACCTTGTAGTGTAAGTGGAATAAGTAGGCTTAGCTCATAAAAAGTCTAGGGTTCAGGTAAGGTGAGTACCTTGCCAAATATACAGTCAGGCTAATTGCTGTGATAAGGGGTGCCCCCCAAACCCACCCCGATCTCAAAGGGTTAGCTCAATAAAAGCATCATAACATGCCCTCTTTCAATGAGCATTGACCGGGAGGCTCTGCTTGCTGCAGTGTTTCCATCTTGTGGAAACTCCTTCTCTTGGGTGGTTCTACTGCCCATGAGGCACTGGAGCACCTAGAGGTGCCAAATGGATGGAAAAAACCAGCAAAGGTGGTAGTACGTGGAATGCTCTTTATGGGTCTGAAGGTAGCATGTCTTCCCTTCGGTCAAGTCATACAGACTGGAGCATGGTCACATGGCCACATCTAATGACAAGAAGCCTGGAAATGTCATTGATCTGCTGCTCTAGGGAGGAGAGGAGAAGACAGCCATTGGTGAGCCCTGACGATCCCCACGACGCCCAGAATCACATAATAAAGGCGGACTTGATTCAGAGACCTAGGTCTTCTGATTCCAGGATTGGCTCACCTCGGAGTAGGTGTAGGTTTGGGGTCAGACACCGCAGTAAAGCGAGTTACAGGACTGTGTCAATTTTCCAGTGCAGGTGAAAGTTATGTTTCCACTACACTGTCATCCATTATGTATGCAGCATTATGCCTAAAACAATAATGTCTATACTTTAATTCAAAACACTTTATTGCTAAACAATGCTAACCATCATCTGAGACTTCAGTGAGTCATAATTTTTTTGATGGTGGAGGGTCTTATAAAAATGCAGTGGCTGCCGAGAGCCAAAAAGGAAATCAAAATAAAGAGAGATATGCCTTCTAATAGTTTACTTTGACATATTAAACTTCAGCAATGGAACACTGTTCCTTGGTCCTTGTTCCAGGTCTGGAAGTCCTGTGAGACTATCATGATAGTGACAAGCACTCATCCCTCTTTGCTCTGTCATACACGCTATCTCACTGAACCCTCATCACCGCCCCATAAGGCATGGAGTCTAACCCTACATTTTAACTGAGAGTGTTGCAGTTCAGCAATTAAGTGACTTCTGTGAGGTTGTGGGAGAGTGAGAATGTGGGTCTGAGGTTTTCTGGCTCTTTGTCTCATGCTGCTTTGGCTCCCACTGGACATGGGATTGGAGGGTGGTGAGGTGGTGGAGAGCCAGCCTTCTTTCTACTGCAGAGCCTCCCTGGTGAAGCTCAAGGTGGATGCAACGGAGTCAGGAGCAGGTAGAGTCCTTGCTGCCTTTCTGCCCTGGAAAGCATCTGGAAAAATGTCAGGGCCTCGGTTATTGTCACTTAGCTTAGTTGCTAACTGTACACCTGGACAAATGGGCAGCACCTGGAACTGAGCTCTAGTTACATGATCTTGGACAAACATTCTGGGTTAGGAGGTGTTCATCCAGAAACTTGACCATTATAACGGTGTAACTTTGGGCATCTCATTCCAAGTCTCTTGGGCTCAATGTCACCCACCCCAACAAAATGGAAATTGTAGCTGCCACCCTCATTCCAGGCCCTACCAGGATGCCACAGCTTCCTAATAGGTTCCTCCAATACCGCACAGTTTGTTTCTCTTCAAATTCTTCCTGCACCTTCCAGACAGAGTAACCATATCTCTCTGTCTCTGTCTGTCTCTCTCTCACACACACGTTTCATCATGCCTTTCTTCTGCTCAACAACTTTCATGACAGCCATAAAGTTCAAATTCCTTAATTAGCCCTCACATTTCTTTATACTCTGCCCCGAGGTTTTCCACTCACCTGGTTCACCCTTGACTCTCTTAAATATATGGAATGCTCCTGCCACACTGTCCTTCTGATCCCCTCAAAGCCCCTTTGCCAGGTCACCTTCATTGCTGGCCTAACTGTTGCCCCGTCTTAGACACATGTCCTAATCGCATCATTCACTCACGTCCTCTTGCGGTGCCTCCCTCGCGGGTAATGGAGCCCCGGGCCTTCTGAGACTCTCTCCTCTTCACCAGACTGCGCTTCATCAGCGTGAGAGCTAAGTCTGGGACAGTATGTGCCCTTGGATATCATAGCCCTCAGACAACAGTCCATTTGTAAAAAAATAATCAAAAGACGGCAAAGATTTTTCAGTATTATGCAAATGAAAGATTTACTTAGGCGCCCTCATTAGTATGTTTTGTTTTCTGCCAGAAAGAGATGATGGTGGGCTGGCAGCCTCCTTGGGTTTCTCAGCAAGGTTATATGGACTTGTGGCACTTTGGGTTTTGTTTTCTATGCCAGCTGGGGGCCGACGGGGAGTCCAGGCCACCAACAAACTCACCTGTCCCGGAGGAGCAAGCTGGGCATGCGCATTTGGGGAGCAAAGCAACTTGAGATTTCTTGGCTTTGCACCCACCCCAAGGCCCTGCAAACCAGGCCAAACTGTAGGCAGAAGCCAGTGGAGGAAGTAATAGATTGGAACCAGGATGCTCAGGTTAAGTGGGCCGCTTTGTGGAGCTCATCTATAATCCTGCTGGAGCACAGAGAACAATACGTTAATTAGAGCCGACGGCGCTGCTCCCCCAGCCATCCATCCTGCCGGTGTCTGCCGGGCCTTCCCCATGGACATGCCGGCCCACTCCCTTCTCTGAAAGAGATTTATTCATTATCAATGTTTGTCTGCGAGAGGGACCTGGTGGGGAGGGACTGAGATTCCAGGAGGGACCGGATAGGAACGAGGCTGAGCCAAAGCTGCTGGTGGCTGACAAATGGGGTGTGTTTGGGGGTTGAGGTGGGGTGTTTCCAATGAGGAGCATGATGGAGTCCACCTGGCTGGACAGCGGAAGAGGCAAGCCAAGGGAAATGGGAAGAACGTGCTTAAGCAGATTCAACAAGTGGTCCTGGGGGAATGATTAGCTTTCGCTCTAGCCCCCTTTAAGCCACAAATGATGGGAGAAAGAAGATAAGGAGCAGATGAAGCCCATTTATCTAATGTCTACTCCAGTGCTTCTACTTAAAAGCACTCACAAAGTGCTTGTTGAGCGAATAAAGAAATGACCTTCATGGCAGTCAGAGATTTAAGTCAGATACCACAAGGAACTCACTAACTGATGAGCAAGGAGCAATAGGAGCCAGAAAGAGGACGACAGGGCCCTGAGATTTTTAGGCAGGAGTTCCTTGAAAGAAAGGGTGACCTATTTCTTTGTTCCCACTATCTGTGCACTGGGTGGAATTTTGCAGAAAATGGGAGAGGACCAGCTTTCCTCTAGAGAGTGTGGCAGCTCTGGAAGGTGGGACGTTGAAGGTCAGAGGTGACAAAAGACCATTTGGCCATCTGACCTGTGACCCACTGTCGAGAATGAAGAGCTGCAGCCCTCACATCATAGACTCGTCTCATGAAAGGACTTGAAGACATCAGCTCCACCTCCTCCTGCCGCCCCGTGGAGCAGAGAGGACGTGGGGAGAGACCTGCTCCTAGCCCCTTGGCTGGTGTTTGCCAGACCCCAGGCCAGCAGCCTTCCATTCAGGGCACTGCTGGTAACAAGACCCCCAAATGACTGGTCTGCCCACCCTAGGTTCAAGCATAGTGTCAGCTAGATCATGTGTTGTCTGAGGACAGTAGCCTTTCGGGAGGAACGTTTCCAAGGTGGGAGGACGTCCAGCCCTGATGTCCATTCACGGGGAAGAGTCAGGGCACTGGGGCAAGCCACTGAGTCCCTCTGAGACCTCATTTCCTTTAAAAAAAAAAATTAAGGTAAGGTGCAGGCAGGAATGAAGGCAAATAGGCAGGCAGGCAGGAAGAGAGAGGAGGAAGAAGCATCTTTATTTTATTTTTATTTAGTTGTTCACACTGGTTGTTTCCCACTGGGCCCAGGACTCAAACCCAGGGGCATGTGGCCTGCGTGCCTTCAGAGGAGATTGACTGAACCGCCGCTCCACCAGGGTGTGCCAATTTACTTATTTTTAATATGAAAGTACTCAACCAGATCGGTGATTTTTAAATGCTATCAGCTGCCAGAATCTCCCAGAATGAAAGGCAGATTCCTGGACACCACCCAGCCGGTCTACATAGGACCTGAGAACGAGTGTTCCTCATAGCCCCCTGGATCCCGCCAATGCTGCTGGTCTGGGGACTGCTTTCCCTGGGTGACTTCCCAGGTTCCTTCTGATTCAGACATTCCATGAGCTTTCCTTCCTGGGTTAGTCCTCCTCCTTTGCCCAGGGACACATTTCTGGCCTCTCCTCCTGGCCCGGGTAGTTAATGCTGTTTTCCCAGCACATCCAGGACTGATGAGCTAAGTCTTATAAAATGCACAGAAGGCAATACAGGCAAAGTATTATCACAAGATTTAAGAAGAGTCCTACAAAACACAGCAATAAAACCTAGAAATAACTATCCATTTCCTACCAACAAAATGTCTCATTTCCGAGTACATAAACGCTCCCCTTCCAGGTCCCCAGCCCCATCTGTTTTGTAAGCACACATAATTATTAGCGCCGTAAAGTCGCTTTCTATACCTAATGTAATTATTGGGAGCCAAAATAATATCAGGTAAAGAAGGGGGAGGGAGGAGGAGGCTTGCTCACAGCGAACTCAGACTATTCTTTTCAAGAGAGAAGTCATCACGGGAGAAGATAACGATTCTTTATGGTGATATTATACTTTCTGTGGAGGCTTTGGGGACAGCTTTGCAAATAAGACTGAGCTGGCACCTCTCAAAGTAAAGGGCAGTTTCTGCCATGTGCGGGGCGGGTGCTGGGGGGGGATTTCAGCAGTCTGGGGACAAGGACTCAGATGCTCAGCTTCCGGTGCCACAGCCTTCAGGTGCTCTGAAGACCCCGAGGGCACGGCCTTCCATGGAGAGGCACCACCAAAGCCTGCTCCGTCCCTTTTTATCTTTGACACTTCCTCTGGAGGAAAAAAAGTTTACAAAGACACCGAGTTATTAGTCGACTGGGGAGTCTTGTTCAGAGTAACTTGGGGGCGCTGTTTAGTCACCAGTTCAAAGAAGGAGTGAGTGCATGGATGAGTGATGGACGGATGCGCATGGGACAGGGGATGGCAGGAGCTGTGATTAAAGGAGGAGGAAAGGTACTCCTTCTCTTCATATGTCTTACTTGTGACGCGGTGCAGGGGCCGAATCGGGACCAATGAGGCATTACAGACAGGCTGATTTTGATTTACCTTGTAATAAGCAAAACAGCATTCTGGCCAGGAAAGCTGTCCGAACAGAATGGCCCTTTCTGAATGGTGGTGACTTCTCCGTCCCCCTAAAGCTTCAAACAGAGCTTTAGGGACCTTTTCCCAGTAGTCTTGTTGGTGTGTTCCATGCGGATGTGAGGTTGGGGACAATGAAGAGAATGTTTATTGAGCATTTATTATGGGCTTGATTTATATAATCTCATTTAGTTTTCTTTCTTGATATATCATCAGTTTGCAATATGTTATAAGTTTAAGAGGCTAGATTCGCACCCTGATCACATCCTGATCACACCACACCCCTGGCTGAGTTCCAGTGCCTGTCACCTGGATCGATTAACCCTTTCCACCTGTCTCCCTCCCCGCTGGTGGCCACAGTTTTGATTTCAGAGTCCAGGAGTAAGGTTCGTGCTGTTCTATTCATTCACTCACTTTGTTTCATGACATTCCACATGAGTGAAACCATCGGTATTTTCTTTCTCTTTTCAACTTCGTTTGCTTAGTATAATCACCTCAAGTTCCATCCAAGTTGTGGCAAAAGGCAAGATTTCATGTTTCTTTTTTTAATAGTTGAATAGTATTCCATATGTCCCATGTCCTCTTTATCCAGGCATCTGTGATAAGGCATGTAATCAACTTATATAATCTCACGTAACCCGCTTACCCAGCCCATGAGTGAGATGCGCATAGCTCCATTTTTTAAATAGAGAAAGCCAGCTCAGGAGGCACGCTAGCCAGCGTCTAAGGCAGAACTAGCATCCAGGCCAGGTCTGTCTGCTCCAGAGTTCCTCTGCCTTCCACAGTGACTGGGAAGCCCTACTTAAACTTCAAATTCTTCGGTGCGCTTACAGGAACAGAACTTGGCACGCCTGCCTCTAAGAAGCCAGGTTGCTATCTCTGCTGGCTGCTATGCCGTCAATCTTGTGGATCTTTCACGACAATTCAAAGCTCTCTTAGGAGAGCCTGTTATGGACAGCGACCATTCCAATGCAGTTCTCTGAGGGTCTGAGCGTGTTCGTTGGGCTGCTGGTACAGATTTGCTGGTCCTCCAGGATCCAAATTCAGCATGACGGTTTAGGGATTTTGCTCTGTGATTTGAGAATCCACAGTGCGGTGGCTCCGTCTTTTCTTTCCCTGGCCTGGGGATAGGCTCCGCTCTCCAATTCTCCCCGCACCATATTCAGGCTGATTCAGGAGCAGGAGCCGGGCAGGGCCAGATGGCTGGAGCAACACACTGCTGCGTGGTTACTAATTTCTGGCGACAGGAAAACCCCAGAGCACTGGCTGGGTGGCTGGAGAAGATGTGCCTTGGGTGGTGTTTCAGCTGCATTGGGAACAGCTTCTTCGTGTGTGTGTGTGTGTGTGTTGTATGTGTGTGTGTGTGTGTGTGTGTTGTATGTGTGCACGCACACACTCCCGTCACCGTCCCTGGTTCTCATGCCAATTCTCTCTGGAAGTCACCAAGTCCTTCCTGCCTTGTGCCTCTATGTCCTGTCCCTCCTCTCTCCTTCTGCTCCTCCCCGTGGGCTGGAGAGCAGGGACCAGTCAAGATGGAACAAACGTGTCTGTTGATGCCGGCCAGGTCTCTCCTCTCTGAAGTCTGCAGGTCTTGTCTGTGCATCCCTGCACTCAGCTCAGTATTATGCCAGGGTCCCAGTCCAGAAGGGCACCAGTTCTGCTACTGGAAGGGCATCTGCTTCTACTGATTAGTGCCCCTGTCTTCTCCTCCTCTTCAGCAGGGCAGTGATGCCCTCCCCAAGGGCCAGGACAATCCAGCAGGGAATTGGGCTTTGGCAGCAAGCCTTCTCCCTGGCACCAGCCTGCTCTGTCTCCATGGATTTCTCTCTCAGGAGTCACTGTTGCCTGATTAAAAATGATTCCTTACAAAACAAAACAGGGTCTTGTCTGGAATCCACCTGCTACATGAGATGGGATGTTGGAACTCCAGGGGATGAGAACATGGTCAGTAGGAAAGAAGGAACGGAGACTCGAGTCCCTCTTATGCTGGGAGCTGGTGGGGAGATTTCAGGTCTGAGGGTGGATGGAGGGCAAACCTGATCCCCTGCTTCCACCTGTGGTTAACCTGTCATAGTCTGCAGAGACTGCCATGACAAAGTTGCGCAGACTGGGTGACTGGAACAGCAACATATTGGCTCATGATCTGGAGGCCGGAAGCCCAAAATGAAGGTGTTACAGGGCTGGTTCCTGCTGAGGGCTGGGAGGGATGGGTCTACTCTCAGCCTCTGTCCTTGACTGGGAGGGTGGCCATCTTCCCTTGTCCCTTCACATTGTTGTCCCTCTGCATGTGTGTCTGTGTCTGCATTTTCCCCTTTAATAAGGGCAGCAGTTGTGTTCACTCTGGCTGCCACCATCAGTCGCATGGACTTCACAACCACAAGACAAACTCTGTTTCTGGAGCAGCAAAGGTCAAAGTCAGGGCCTGGAAAGGGTTGCTTCTGGGATTGCTCTCTGGCTTCCTTCTCATTCTCAAATGGCAGAGGGAGAACGCTCTGGGGTCACTCCCTTCTCTGATAAGAACATCAGTCTAGTCAGACAAGGGCCCCATGCTCCTGGCCTGATTGATTACTGCTGACCTCCCTTCCTCCAAATACAGGCACACTGGGGTTAGAGCTGAGACAGAGGAATTTGAGGAAGGACACAGTTCAACCCATAGCATCAGTTGTGTGAGTGTGGACCTTACTGTGACTTGATGACCTCTGTAAAGACCCTGTTAGGTTCTAGGGGCAAGGACGTCAGCATGTAATTTCAGGAGATACAATTCCATCCATATGCTCCATCTCCACCCGGTTTACTCTGCCACCCTGGAATCCACTACCGAAGAGACTGTGCCTTAGATGTGACCTGCCTGCCACATGTCACCCCATACAGCTCCAGGGGTGACTCGACTCATTTGACCAGATAGGCAAGTGTTCCCTTCCTCCCTCTCTGCTCCATGAGTGTCCCTCCTGAAGCTGCATGGTCAGTGAAGAGGATGGCCTTCCCCAGTAGAGATGGACCATTCTTCGGTCAAGAGTATTCAAGTAGCTGCATTTTTCTTCTAGAATCTCCAAATAAACTCTCAAGAGAGAGAGAGCCTAGAGAATGTTCTGGGGGTCAAGGAATAGCCCCTTAAGTAGCTCCCTTTTCTGTGGTCAATGAGGGGTAGCAGCCCCACCTCTACCCAGAGCTGTCAACTTGTCAATTTGCCTCTGAGGGTCCTGGTCACTCTGACTGACTCGGCTCTTAGCAGGAGGTAAAGGCCCACAGCATCATCTGGCCATTCAGCTGTTCTTGGAGACATCTGGACAAAGCTAGACAGAGCAAGAGGCGACACACGTGAAGTAGATTTGGGTTGGGTTACAGGGGAGGGTGAGAGGTGGGAGTGATGGCGAAGAGAGACAGTGGGATTAGTCAGATTCTCCTGTATTCTAGGCTTGCTGTCACAGCCATACAGAAGCCTTTACCCACACTTTTCTCTTATAATAGGATTATTCCAAAAACATTTCAAGTGAGGTAAATGCTATTTCCTTTGAAATCTTTATTTAAAGTACACAAAGATCAGAGTTTTCTTTTCCAGATTAGCCCTTATATCTTTATCATTCTCCCATTCTTTCTGTCTGAGGTAGAGAAGGCAGAAGTCTTTAATAATCAGGAGGCCCTCAGCCTCGCTCTGAGGTGTGGAGTAGGGGCAGGTATGGGGTTCCTCTTTGTTCCCCTCATTGACCACAGGCTCACATCTTGGCTTCATGCCTGATAAGCTCCAGGTCTCTTGAGGCCTCTCCTTCATCTTCTTCCTCAGCATCATGGCACGAGGAGAGCCCTGAGTCCGGAGTCAGAAGAAGTCATTTATCTACCATATGATCTCAGCAGGTAGGGGCACTGGGGGCAAAACAGAAAAGTTTACGGTGACTCCTCTGTTTGCTTGGCCTTGGTCAACATCTGGAAAGAGGGATGGCTGCCTGAGGCCTGAGGGAAGAGGAGGGTAGAACTCATCTCCCTCCTGGCCACACAGATGTGCCACCTTCACATATCCAGGGTGGGGAGCGCTCTTCCCATCCTGTGACTGGGCATCTCGGGGTGTTAGAACATCTTTGCCAATGTTGGGTTGAATCCTTCCTGTATTAGTCAGAGAAACAGAACCAAAAGGATATGTATCTATATTTTTCCCATATAAATGTGAATATATTTTCCACATATATATATATGAAGAGAGTCACTGAAAGGAATTGGTTCTTGTAATTATGGAGCCAAAGTCCTAGAATCTGCAGAGAGGGTGGGCAAGCAGGGAGCAGTGGCTGTTCCAGTCTGAAAGCTACCAGACTCAAGACCCAATTTCTGCTGGTGTTTTATTTGAGACTCAAGGCAGGAAAAGCTGATAGGGGACATTCTCTGTGGCTCATGGGTGGCTCAGCCTTTTTGGTTTTATTCAAGACTTTGACCGATTGGACAAGGCCCACCCACACTGGGAGGGCAATCTGCTTTACTCAGTTTACTGATTCAGATGTTAGTCTCCTCTAGAAACTCCCTCGAGGACACATTCTGAGTAATGTCTGGCCAGATGTCTGGGTGCCTGGTGCCCAGTCACTTTGGCACATAAAATTCATCACCATGCATCCCTTCTACCATTCTCCAATTAGCCTGGTCTGCCTTCTCTGATCTTACAGGGAAGGATGGGAGGGGGCAGCCCTCAGTAGGGCTCAGAGTGTTCAGCCCTGTATCTCCCAAGAAGGGCCTCAGAACCTTGCCTTGAAGGTACCTCCATTCCTACTAGGTGGCCCTCCACTGCGCCCCTTACCTCAGCTGAGCCGGAGGGAACAGGTGTGCCCACCTGCGCCCATCCTCTCCCCAGGACATCCTAGCCTGCACGGAGTGTCAGGCAGTGCTGGCTGGAGGGTGGCATTGCTTGGACTGTGCTTGGTTCTATCTTGGAGGGAATGACTTCCTTTCAGCATAGGGAAGCCCACCTCCACCTCCCTTCTCCTCCCCTGCTTGTCCCTCTCCACTTCTGGGGTGATCTGTTGGGTGAATCACAGAAAGCGGTCACTGGAGATAATAGAACAACATCCTGGATGGATCTTTGGAGAAAGGAAGTAAGAAAGCTCATTTCCATGAACTTCCTGTTTCCCACCCTTATCAAGAGTGGAAGGAAAAGGCCAGCCCGTACCTACTTAAATGCCAAAGTCTCCACATGCACCCACCCTAGCCTTGTGGCTGCATAAAAACCCAGCACAGGCGAATCTCATCTTTAAAGTAACCACAAGGACACAATGCCTGGAGATCCTACGTCACCAGCTCAGAGTCATGGAACTGTTGACTGCAGGAGACAGGATTAGAAACCAGCTTCCGTGCATCTCACAGCCTCCTTTCCTCACTACATCTTGAGATGCTCAGGTGTCTGCACAGGTTCTGTAAATGGTGTTGCCTCAGGGTTGTGGGGCAAAGTTCAGGTTTAACAACATGATTCCAACAATAGCAGTGTTGTCATGTCCAGAGGCCCACGGGCCCAGCTGTCAGCCATCATGGGAGCCACTGAAGTCTGATTCTGCTGTGTCATGCTAAGGGCCACCCTCCCTGGCTCTGGGAACCCAGGCATGAAAGCTGACAGCTGACATAGCGGGTCCTTAGAGAGGCAACATTGATGGGGCATTTTGGTGACACCCAGGAAAGACAGAGGTTGAGGGACCAGTGACCAGCTCCCCTGAGAGCCTCAGGGCCTGCATGCCCCCTGTCCCTCCCCACTCTTGTTCTGGGGATGGGGATGCTGTGTGTGTGTGTTGGGGTGGGGTGCAGATGGGCTTCTGCAAAGATATGGCAGGCGCGAGCCGGTTTCCTGCTACTGGGTACACTGTCAGTCATGTTCTGCAGGGACTGGGAGGAGGAAAGCAAACTAGGGGATTTTCAAGTGGCATTGTGTGCTTTCGCCTTCGTTTTCACTCATAAGAAGAGGCAGTCGCCATGACCCTCTAAATCTCAGCCTGGAGAAGCCAGGCTTGAGAAGTTGGGGTTGGTGGGGGATGACTGGTGAGAGGCGAGAAGCCCAAAGCCAGGCTAAGCTGGGTGTGAACAGCTGATGGGCGCCCGCTTGGAGAGTCCGGCATCTCCGGGGAGAACAGGCAGGACCTCTGTGGATCTCCACTCATTTCTTACAGTAATAGGCCTGTAACAGGCCATCATTTTTCTGGAGAATCTGGGGGCTGAGGGGCCTGAAGTGAATCACCCAGAGACTCCTTGACACCTGTGGAGACAGGGACCTCACTGTCTTGGCGGGACAGTCCCTTTCATCTTTGCACAACTGCTACCTAGGAACTGTCTCCTGGTGGCTTCCGCTCATCATTCCAGGGGCTCCTGAGCCCAGGGGCTTTCTTCCTCCTTGCTTCATGGTGTGCTGTGCACATGTGTGTCCTCTGACCCCACATGTGGATTGGCCGAAGCCTGTGGCATCCTGTGGCCTGTGCTGGTTTTCTGAAATCACTCCTCGTAATAGTCAGTTCATCTTGTCTGCTGGACGGTAAGCTGCCTTCAGCAGGGACCAGATCGTCTCTACCTTTTATAGCCCGTATAGTCACCATGAGAGGGCTTAGCATATGGCAAGTGTTTAATCACTGCGTGGTGGAAGGAAGGAAGAAAGGAAGGAAGGAAGGGATGGGGGAGGGAGTGAAGGGAAGTAGGAGGGAGAGATTTGTTCCCACCTGCTTCGTCAACTGCACAATGTTTCTCCGCCCTGGACAAGGACGCTGTGACAATCGGTTGTTTATTTCTCGGTGGTGCCTGGTGTGGGAAGCAACTCCAGGCACCCGGGTTCCAGTTCCAACCTTTTATTTGCTAGTCCAGCAAACTTGGGCAGGTCACTTCTCTGTGTCCATGTTCCTGTAAAAGGGGAGCAGTAACCATCTGCCTCATATAGGGCTGTCGTGAAGATGAAACCAGGCCAAGAGGCCTCACACCCTCCGTGACAGGGTTTCTTAAGGTATGGGCCGGGGAGGCTGAGGTTGGCCGACTGGAAATTGTGATTTCAACACTAACATAGTTCATTGCTTTGATTAAATTTATTGCATGCCGGCCGCTGAGAACTTTCTTGATGTACATTGTCTCAGGATAGAGCTTTACAAGAGAGGAAGTTTACCAAGAGTTCAGAAAGTTTAGGAGATCTGATAAACTAGGATTTGAACCCAGATTCCTAATGGCCTCCAAATCCAAATACTCTTTACAGGGCTTCAGATTGCTTCCCATGAAAGGCAAATTCGGGCTAATATGGGGTGGGGGCGATGGAGATGGGGGCTTTGATTGCTGAACTCAAAGACTCTAGAACAGACTAAACGAATTGTATCACTTTCCCATCTAATAGAACAAAGCAAATACTCAAGGTTCATTCAGTTCCTGGGTTGGTTTTTTAAACCTTTTTCTCCTCCTCAGTGTCTTAGTGGCTGTTGGATTTGGCTCTGTGAGCGAGGAGTTCCTTCTTTTCCAAGACACCAGGATGGCTGCTTAGAAGATATGGGTTTCCAGGAGTAGTCTGAGGGTGTGCATCTGTGGGGAGTCTGGAAATCAGACCGAACAAGACAAGGGAGGGGCGACTTTGAGGCAGTAATAAATGCATCATTTGGCAAAGTTTATTGAGCATTTACAAGTGCCCGGACTGTGCTCAGTCGCAGGGGGTTGAAGAAACCAGGGGATCCGATCTCCAGTCACTTCGAGTGGTGAAGGAGACAGGATTCAAAGCAGATGGAAGCTCCTTCTGCTTAGGATGGGCAGGGGAGGGGCGAGGAGGACGGGAGAAGGGAGGATGTGTGAGTGGTGGGGAAGGAAGGATTGTGAGTGGTGGGGAGAGGGACTCTACCCAAGGGCTGGTGGGGTGGGGTGGCACCCTGGGTCCCTCTCTGGAATTGTCTACCCCAGCATTCCCCTCCACCTGGTTCTCAGTTTAAGCCAAATCACTTTAGTCCCCAGTTGCCTCCTACCTGCCATGTTCCAACTCAATCATTCTTTGAAATTTAGAGCTGTTGCTAAAATGCCTTTGCCCTGTAACAGGATTTCCACAGTCTCCACAGCAGCGGCTAACGTGGCTCATCACCTGCTGTTGTAATCGGCACCGCTAAGCCCGAGGCTCCAGGCAGAAAGCTTAGCTCGCCTTGCTGATTCCAGCGCGCGCTTCCTGGCATCTGAGCCGGATTCCAGGAAGGGGAGCTAATCCGCTCCCCCCCAACTCTGAGCACAGAGACATTTCAAAGAAAATACAAATGGCAGAGGGAGGCAAGGTCCTTCCCGGAGGGACTGTGGGAGTCCAGCCCCAAACCGAATGGGCAGTAGTGGGAGCCGAGGTCTCTTACCCTCTCCTGAGAGTGCTGGCCAGGGAGCAAAGCTGCTGATTTTCTCGAAGACTACGTTTTAGGAATTGCCTGGGTCCCCATGTCCACACTGAGGGTGTTGTCTTTGGGAAAGCTGGTTGATGAGAGGTGAGTATGCCTTTGTCCATTGGGTCCAATTAAACACCTAAGGCCTTTTTTTAAACTCAGTCACTGCTAATTTTTCCTCCCTTTGCCTCTACGGTAACAGTTTACATGTCTGAGGCCCAGAGCCCAGAGCACCTAGAAAGCATGTCTGACACACAGCAGGAATTCACAAAATGTTGGCTGAAGGATGCTTGCACTTTGACCCCGTTTTGATCTAGGCACTGTGCTGTGCCTGAACACACAGTGGTGACAGGAGGACCTGATCACAAAGTGGAAAAGCAAATTAGAAACAGGAAAAGTTGTACATTTCTTGGAGGCAAGAGCTATGCATACACACATGTTCATTCATTCATTCATTGACTCAGGAGATACTTGCTGAGACTACGATGTGCCAGACGTTCTTTCTAGGAGCTGGGGTTACAGCAGTGAAACATAAAGAGAACAGGCCTCCCCCTGTTCTAGTGGAATGTACTGGACCAAAATAGACACGAAACAGAGTTTAGCATCACCTGAGGAATAGCTTTCTGATGACTAGAACTGCCCCACGAGTTCGGGTGAGGTAGCAAACTCTCTATCACTGGAAAAGTAGTTGCAGAGGCTACCTGAGCAGACAATGGGGACTCAGAGGAGAGGCACAGCAGACGCATGGATATCTACCCGCCCACATGCCTCTTCCCTCTTCTCTTGAGCGCACACTGGGCAGCATCCAATGCCTGCACCTGGTCTCTTTGCCTATAGCCTAAGCCTCACAGGCTTCAGGTTAGTATTCCAGGAAAGCGACCAGGATAAAGTCCTATTTTCTGGTTAGGGAAGAGGGACACAGACTCTCAGTAGGTACGGATGGTAGTCACTGCAACGTGTGGCCCAGACAGATCCTCCTTGGAAGAGGGACTTGTTGATCCAGTGGCTGGGAAAGGTATCGGCAGACAGATTCCGGTGATGGACCCCCTTGGAGAGGGCTTTCGCTGTTCTGAGCTCCTGCCCACCACTATCCCCTTTTGGAGTGGTTCACACCCAGTGACAGATTTATGAGAATTTATGAGAACAAAGGGACATGGTTCCTGCCTGCTCAGCTGAGCCTAGAGGCCCTCTGCCAAACTTTCCTCCTTCTGGAGTTGCCAGTGAGTCTCTGGCCCAGCCCAGCTCCTTCCCAGTGCCTTGCACCTCTGATTCTCTGGGAAGGGGTGTGCGAGGGCCAGCTGGTGGGAGAAGGGCCCCTGCTCCCCTGGCGGCCGTGCCCCTGCCGCCAGCATGCACACACTCTGCCTTGTCCTGTTGTACGTTGATGCCCCAGGCACTGTGTACCCAGACGAACCTAGTCAGGGGACCCTCGGAGGACGGACCCGTCATGGGCCCCCAAACAGCGTCTCAAGGTCTGAGGCGCATCCCAGCAGCTGGGACTGCGGCGGGAGCTCGCTTTATTAGATCCCATTATAAATGGATGATTTGCCATCTCCGAAGATAAATGGGAAACTTAATGCAGAGGTATCCTGTCTGGGGAAACTGGGGAGTTATGGATGTTAGCTTTGTAGCTTTATGAAAGCACTTTCTTATGGAAACTGAAATGACCGAGATTAGATTGAATTAGTATGTACTGGTATGAGCTTTTTCTCCCCCTATCCATCTTGATTTTTTTTTTTTTTTTTTGTAAAGGAAAAAGATTTGCCTCCTGTGTGAGCATTTCATAAAAATGCAAATCCCAAGTTTCAGTTTGGTAATTAGCAGGGTTGCCTCCCGGTGCTAATGAGGCAGCTGCCCAGCTGGAACCCTCTGCGAAGGGGAGAGAGGCGCCCTCTGCTGGCCTTTCCCCAGGGTAGTGTCCGCGCCTCCCCTCACTCTCACTTCCCGCTGGACTCCAGGTGTGTCCCTCACCTGTCCCTGTGGAGTACCAATGGATGAATGAGACCTCTGTTCCAGCTGCTGGCTTCCTAGCTACTGCCTCTGGGGGAGGAGGTCTCCCCACCTGCACAGAGTCCACTCTCCATCACAGTGTGCCTAGCCTGAACTTTGGACCCATGTCCTAGTTTTGTGGCAAAGCTTCCTGCCAGCAAGCAAATTCATCTGGTAAATGTCTGGACACCTCGATGGCAAGTACTGCGCCACTGGAGAGACAAAGACACCAAGAGGTAAAGAAGGAGACTGAGGGCAGAGGCTCTGCTCTTCAGGAGACCATCTAATTGCGGGGAAAATCAGGAACATGGGTCATTTCCAAGCCAGCACAGTCACAGAACTTTCTGTGATGATAGACTTGTCCTGTATCTGTGCTGTCCAGTGTGGTAGCCTCAAATCTCAGAGGGTCCCGGGAAAATAGCTTAAGAATAGGGGTCTAGAGAGGAACCCCAGGCTTAGCTTTGAAGTCAGCTACTCTGGGGGTCTCTTGCTTTTGTGGAATATCTAGAATATCAGAACCGAGAGACTGAGTGTTCATCTACACCAGGCTTCTGAGGAGAAGTAACAGAGGCCTGGTCTCATGGCAGGGGAGGGAGAGAATCAGACCCTTGACATGGACATTCTCCCTTTTTGGCCGGAGCAGGCTGGAGGATCAAATGTAAAAAAGAAAGGCAGGCACACCCTGGTAGCCTAGCAGGTAAGTCCACTGCATCTGGCTAGCACAGTCCACTTAAACCCCAAGGGCCTGTATGCACAACCCAGGGCCAGGGAGGAACAGCCAAGATGAACAACTGAATAAAAATGCTTCTTCCTCCCTTGCTTCCTTCCCATCTGCCAACTTGCCTTCATTCCTGCCTGTACCTTTCCTAAAAAAAAAACAGAATTAAAAAGAAACATCTTTGGAGAGTCAAAAGGGTATCTAAGGCCCCAAAACTGTGAAACTGCTGCCTGGAGCTCTTGTTGCTGTTTGGGACCCTGTGTTGAGGTCTGGCTCACATCTGAGGCTTCAAGGGCTAATGTGGAAGACACCTTATTTCAGATATGACTCATCATGCTGTGTGCAGGGAAAACCCAGAGGTGGCATCTGAGCAAGCAGGGCTCCACAGAGACGAGCTGGGGCTTCTGAAGTATTAGTGGGACACAAGGGTGGCTGCTGGCAAAGCTAGATTCAAGGGAGGGGTGCCCCACAACAAAGGGATCCTGGTGTGAGCGCAGAAGAAACTGTCAGGGTGGCCACTGAGAGGGCAGTTTGACCAGAAAGGGTCAGGTGCATCCAGGGACTGGGACTCAGGGATGGTGTGATCAGCCATGGTCTTAATAGCTACTGATTGAAAAGGCTAGACTTGGACCCTAGGTTGTACCAAGAGGAGATCCTTAAGGAGATGCTTAAGCTGTCTACCTGGGATTCACGTCCCTGTATGCTCCTGCAGGAGTCCTAGCCAGGGGGGAGTGTGTGCAGTACTGACACACCCCTGCCCTGGGAGATGGACTGCAGCAGAGGCAGGTGGGTGGGTAGGATGGTCCAGCCAAGTTCACAGGCTGCTGCCATGGTGATAACAGGGAGGAGCAACATGGGGTGGGGCTTCCTTCAGGTTCAACGGAACAGGGTCTGCCATGTCTTCCCAGGGCTCTCTCCCCTGGCCGTGGAGGTCTGAGGCCATAAAGTCCACCTGCTTCCTGCTCCAGGTGAGTGTGATGGGCACAGAGCTGGAGAAATCTCTCACCCTCGGGTGTTGCCCCACTGCTTTGGGGGAGCAAAAGTCACAGTTCAGCTACTGGTATCCTCATTCGTTAGGAGATCAGGTCACTTCCATGAATGCTACGTAACTGCTGAGCCCTGAAATGAGCTCCTTGACTTCCTCCCATGAGCTGCTGCTCTTCCATTTTGTAAGAGAGAACCGTAAAGCACAAGGACGCCAGTTTTCCACGTGGTGCTGCCCTATTGTGTGACCTCAGCCAAATTGCTTTGGTTGCCCAGATCTGTTTTTTCTCATCTGTGGGTTGTTGAGCGTTCTCTGAATACCAGCCTTCCAGCAGGTGTGCGGCGGCACATGGTGGGCCTCAAACAGACGACTGTGCTGAGACAGCGAGTCCCTGAGATGCCTGGGAGAGGCCCAGGTGGGTGGCTGCAACCCCTCCCCAGTCTCCTCCAGGTGGGAGTAGTCAATGCTATCTGCTCCTATGTACAGATATTAACCTTTCCCTATGTGTCATGATGTTAAAAAATGCCTAGAAGTTCTGGAAATCATCTCTGAAGTTTCTGCTGGGCTATTACCATTCATATTCTGTGAGTTGTGTCCTAACTTCAAAATGCCCCCCTTCCAAGCGCTCTGCCCTACAACATCCTTCGATGACGTTTCTCTGCAACGGTCTGCTCAGCATTTGTGAGCTGCTTTAGCCTGAAATTAATGAATCAATTTGTGCTTCTTAATATGTGGCCTGTGGGTTGTTTCCTATCCCAGCTACTAATACTATTACTGAGGCTGCTCCCATCAGTGACAAGCAGGAGGCAGGTGGCTCTCTGTGGGCTGTGTCATTCACTCTCACAGCAGTGCTGTGGGCCCGTGTGTACTGTTGTGTGTGAACTCACAGACCGGGGACTCAGATGGTGGGAAATGTTACCTAACTAGCAAGTCGCTGAGCCAGGATTTGCACGTGTATCTGTAGGGTCTGTGGAATATTCTGTTTCTGTGAGTGTCCTCTCTCCCGGTTAGTCTGTAGAATCCTAGCAAGAGGTCCTGCAGTTTCTGCAGTCTTTTCATCTCCTCGCAGTCAGGACCAGCTCAGGAGCAAGAGCTCACCGATGATTGCCAGCACGCCAGACACTTCAGTGTGAATGGAAAGCCTTCTGAGGGTCCCAGATTGGAGGCACAATTGACCTCTAATTTTACCTGAGTAGGTGAGTGTGTGACATCTTACAAGCATGGTGGCCTGGCAGAGCAAGTCCCAGGGAGGCTGATCTCTGGTGTTTGCCGGTAAAGGGGGTCCCCTGGGAAAGTCTGGAGCAGGAGCATTCACTGAACTCAGGCTCCTGAAACCTGGCACCTGGCTGTTGAGGACCAGACCTGAGGCCGCCCCAGAGCTTGCCCCTCAACCCTGTCCAGGTCTCTCTGTGGGAGGGAGAAACAAGAGTTGGGACTGGCATTTGGGATTAGTAGCCTGTGTGTATATGCATATTGTATTTGTGCAAATCTCTATGATATTTGCCAAGTGTGGGTGCCAAACTTGGAAAATAAAGAAGAAAATAGACATGCAGGGCTCACCCTGGTGCCCTGGCCTCCAGCCCTCAGCTACCAGTCAGCTCCCAGGGGCCTGGGGCTGCTCTCTCAGCCTCCTGTTTGCTCTTCTTCCTGGGACTCCCTGTCCTGCTGGCTTGGAACTCAGTCCTTGCTTGACCTTCACAGCTGTTATAAAGGTGACAGTCCTGAAGTTGGTTGTGTTCCAACTCGAGAGCATGTAACTTTGGATGTTTGCTAGCATTCCTTCAGGAAATATTTACTGAGCACTTACTATGTGCTGGGTTCTGTTCTAGGTGCTGGCCATGTGGTGGTAAAGGACATGTGACTGACACATATTCTCTACGTGTGAAGAAGAGGACAGACAGGTGAGTGCTTGAGAAAGTGATCGGATAAACCCTTTTTAACCTGAAACCTCAGTGATGATGAAAAGGTAATCTGGAAGAAGAAGATCATATTGAGATAGAGGGAACAGACAGTGCAAAGGGATCGGGGTACATAGAAGGCTGCCATATTCCACAGGCTTATAGCTTATTGCTGTAAGTCGAGTGAACTGTGGGGGCCAGGGGAGATGTAGAGACTGGTTAGAAGGGGTCTAGGCTGTAGGAGTGATGACTGAGTTGAGTTCTAACAGCTCTCTGAACCTCACTGACAAAATGAAAATAACAGTACCTATCAAGTCAGGTGGTTGTGAAGATTAAATGATTAAATGCATGGCATGCAATAAATGGTAACTATTAGCATTAATAAAAAGCAATAAGCCCAAGTGTGGGCAGGGGGTGTGGGTTCACTAGTGACAGACATTCCTCTCAGGAGAACTGAACCTTTGTTGAAGTCAAAGCTTTTCCATTCAGCAGAGTGGGATGCTTGCAGCGAGCCAAGGACGAAATGCCCACTGCACCTGGCTCACCCATCCCGCTGCTGGTGCAGGGAGGGAGGAAAGGGACAGCGGGGAGGGAGGCAGCGACTTCTCTGAGTTATGAAATCAAGTGGGTCCAGGAATGAGCAAGCCTAAACACCTCATGCTCCAGTTATTTCAGGGAAGACCTAGGAGAAATTCTTAGCTTGTCCAGGAAGGCTTCTGACTTGAGACAGGGGCTTGAGAAGATAGTTTTAATCCAACAGGAGACCAAGCGAGGATAATGAGGGCATGGAAGCAGGTACTTCTGCTTTCTGATTTTTCATCACCCAAGAGAGACATGTGGGGCGAGTAGAGGAGAGCATCGGGGTGAATGGGACTATCCCCTGAGCTTACGTGGTCTCTGAGAAGAGGATGTGATGAAAGTGGCCGAAGCTTCAATAGGCAACTGGGTTAGACGTCCCCAACTGCGCAAAGACCACAGCTCGACGGCACAGTTCTGCTCCAACAAGCGGGGTCTTCTCTACAGAAATCCTGCTCTTCCAGATGGTGATGGGGTAGTCCTCTGGAGAGGCTGGAGCTCTGACACCTCCAGAGACCCCCATCTCCTCTCCTCGTCTGCGATGGTGGTAAAGGGACATTTTATGAGCTTTTCTGTCCTCAGGTCCCCCGAGGTTTTTGCCTTGCTCCAAACCATCTCTGATGCACACATATATCTTAAAAAGGAAAAGAAAGAGAAAGAAAGCTATTTTATTTCATTGCCAAACTATCCACTTTAAATACCCTTTTTATTACAGTATCTGCATAGTAATACTAATAATAGATCTTGCTGGCAGCTCTAATGAGGCTGGAGAATATAAGGTTTCCAATAAAGTTAATTGTTGCCTTTAATATTCTCATACATTTATACATGGTAAATCTTTAAAGGAGAAAAAACACTCCATTTCATCCCTGTTAAGCAGCTGGCTCAAGACTGGATGAAGACGGACTGCAGCAAACAAGGACTGGGGGCCTTTCAGAGAACTTGGGTTTTGAGCTCCAAAATTTTTTTTCCCCAGTGGGAAGAGCATGAGTTTTCAATCAGAAACGTCTGGGTTTGAGCACTGGCTTGGTCACTTTCTAGCTCAGTAG
Organism: Solenodon paradoxus; assembly: GCA_004363575.1. Lineage (NCBI taxonomy): Eukaryota > Metazoa > Chordata > Mammalia > Eulipotyphla > Solenodontidae > Solenodon > Solenodon paradoxus. The sequence goes on from RJWH01002430.1 coordinate 86,632, forward strand.
AGAAGTGAATTGCTTAACTTATCTCAGCCTCAATTTCTTTGTAATTTGAGATTTATTAAATGCATAGAGACTTCAACCTAGTGCTTGGCATATGGTCAGTGCTCTGTATGTGTGAGCTGTTTTAAACTCATCAATACAATTATTTTATTCACTTATGATGTACATTATCAGTTGGGAAATAAGTCAGTATTATAATCATCGTATTTGGGTTTCACAGCTAGCTATAATTTCTCTATTAATCAGTTGCTCACGGTTACACAATAATAGTAACAGAAGGTCCAAACTCAAGACTCTTGGTCCCGTATAACTTCCAATAACCAGTAGTCATTGGGCAGCCTTTGATTTCCTTACCTCCTGCCCACCCCGTGTCTAGAGCAGCCTGGACCAAAGTCACTCCTGCCCATCCTGGAATCAGACTCATGACCACTGTCTAAACCTTGAACCAACGATGACTCAAATGCTGGTGTGAAGGGAGGGCAGTTTCCCCTGATCTTGGGACAAGCACTCATGATTCCATCCACCCTCTCCCAGCAGCCATAATTTGTCTTTGTTTTCACTTTCTCTTGAAGAAATTTCCTGATTTTTACAGTCATAGAACAAAAGAGAATGTATATTTCACCGTTTACTACATAGCCAATTTCTTGTTATTTTTGACAGTTCTATCACATTTCTGACATTTACAATGTTTTTCTCCCAGGGAGGGTGACTAGAAGGAGACGTTTACCCCCACCCTCCACCCCTGTGATCCAGGAAAAGGAGAGATGAACTTGAGATGCCCCAGGTTAGGGACAGGCCTATGTGACGCGTGTTTCCACAAATGGATCACCAACAATACAACCTCCCTTCCCCCGCGTCCCCACCCAGCCAGGCTCTCTACACATCAACGCCTCTCGGCTGGCAAGTGGTGAGAAATACTATGTGACAGGCTGGTTTCCATGGCAACCCTCATTTCCAGTTAAACAACCGGGCACTGATGAAAGGAGTCTCGTTTGCTTTGGTTAAAGGGCTTGTGGGGAAGGGCATGGGGGCTCAATTCTTCTTTCCTCTCTCCTTTCATACTCCTCCCTTTCCTGTTTTCTCATTACGGACGAGGTTAGGTATCAGTGAGACTAGACACTGATGGGCCAGGCTCTGTCCAGATCCTTGAGGACAAGGAATCTAGCTCCAGGTTGGACCCAAGAGACTAGGATGGGGACTCACATCTGAACACCCAGGTAACATTTCAACTTGCAGCCATGGTTGTCCTCCCAGACTGGCCAGCCTCAGGTCCCCAAGTCCCCCTGTCGTCCCCGCCAGCAGAAGGACCTGTTGGAAGAAATGGAGTGGCAGAGGACCCTGTGTCCCAACAGGTGGTTGGGTAATTAAGTGAGCTTTATGCACACAACACTGTTTTGCCCGATGTAATTGCAGTTTCCATATAAATAATTCACGGGAAATTATTAGAGTGAGGACATTGCCCGCCTCCTCATAATTTGCTTAACCGAAATAGGCTCTTTCATCATCTGCGTTGATTTGCCTTAAGACCATGCACTCAGCATCCTTCATAGGCCTGCTCCTTGGAAAACGAGAATGCAGAATTTAATTAAGTTATGCAAATCGGGTGTCCCCTGCCTGGGGAGAGGCAGGGTGTTTGCCCACATGACTGTGGGGTTGCTCTGAGAAGGAGAGGAGGAGCCTTATGCTGCCCCAGGTGGTGGGCAGCTGTGTGAGGAGGTGCAAGTATGCTCCCCCAGAGAAAGAGCAGCACCCTTCTGGGAGTACCGAACCCCATCAAAGGGGGAGAACAATCAGAAATGGGACTCCTGGGTCCCACTTGTTAGCTGAGTCACTTTAGGTGAGGGGCTTAACCTTGCTATGCCTCAGCTTCCTTCTCTGTAAATGAAGATAAAAAGAGATTGTGCGTTTAATGGTGGGTGTGTGGGCGATGGCAGTGTCTCTGTAAGATCAAAGGAAGAGAGAGGAGTTCATAGGTGTCGAGTGACGGGAAGGGCAGCACTGATGGAGAGAAGGGCATGTGCAAAGCCCTGGAGGCAGGAAAAAGATGGGAACCACTGAGTAGCTGAGAGAAGTAGCTGAAGTGACTGCGGGGGTCTGAGGTGAGTTTGGTGAAATTGGCAAGTCAAGAGAGGGGATCATAGAGTGACAGGAAACCATCCTGATCAGGAGCGGCAGACCTGGGGATCTGGCTGTTCACAGAAAAGGAGACCCCTCAACACCTGACTTTGTGTTCCAAAGAAACCTGTGCCCCAACTTGGCGGGAGAAAGCAAGACTGCCTGCAGGAGGCACAAGGGAGAAGTCGGGCTCACAGTTAAGAAGACAGTTTGGTTCTGGCTCTGCTAATTGCTTCTTCCGAAACGGAGAAACTGACTCGTGTCTCCGTGAGCCTCGTGTGCTCACTCTTCTGGGCGCACCGACTTCCTGTCCGCCCCCAGAGCCACTCTCCACCTTTCTCTGCCCTGCTCTGCACCCCGAGAGGCTGTCTGCACGGAATACGTCCCTTGCCCTATGGCGTGGTCCACACAGGCATCTGGACAGAGGCTGGAGGGCAGGAGCAGGGTGAGGTTAGGCATTGATTTCCCCTGCTAGGTCACAGGTTTCTGCCTCCTTTTCTAAAAGACCAGAGCTCCAGTCTCAGAATCCTCTCCTACAATTGCTCCCCTCAGGTTCAGGCAGCTCCTCCCTGCAGGACCCCTCATCCTAGGGGTGACAATCACTCCTGCTATTGTTTCTAGCCCAGAAGTGTTTCACTATTTCGTGTCTGTTTCCTGAGGCCTGCCCACGTCTTTGCAAAGATAGTTCATTTTGTGTGTCAGTTTGACTGGGCAAGGGGCACCCAGACACTTGGTCAAACATTCTGGGTGTGTCTGTGAGGCTGTTTCTAGAGGAGACCAACATTTGAATCAGTAAACGGAATAAGTTAGATTGCCTTCCCGTGTGGGTGGGCCTCATCTAACCTGTTGAAGACCTGAATAGAAGAAAAAGATGGAGTAAGAGGGAACTTCTGCTTGACTGCTCAGTGGGACATTGGCTCCCTGTTCTCAGACTAGAAGTTACTCTCTTCTCTTGGGTCTTTAACTTGCTAGCATCAGATAAAGGCATTTTTCATCATCCTTAATCATGTGAGTCAATTTCTTAAAATCTCTCTCTCTCTCTCTCTCTCTCTCTGTGTATATATATATATATATATATATATATATGTATATAATGTATAATGTTATGGTGTATACACACATACATATAATACTATATATAATATATACAAATATATGTATATGCTCTTCCACTCTTGGTTCTTACTTTTAGAGAACCCTAATATAATGATCAGTAACTTTGCTGACTGCTGCATGACTTTATCGACTTGCAGGTCCCTGACGACTCTCACAGTCATCAGTTTAAGAAGCAGGAGGGAAGAACTGGAGGAGAGCAGGGTATTCTGTAGGGCTCTCCTCCTCCTCCTCCCCGCACCCCGATGATGTTGGGCATCTTTTCATAAGCTTCTTTGCTATCTATATATCTTATTTGGTGAACACATCTTTTACTCATTTTTGAATAGGACTTTACATTCTTAATAATTTTGAGAGTTATTAATATATCATAAACATCATTCCTTCATTAAGTATATGACTTTAAAATATGTTCTCTCACTCTGCAGCTGTCTTAGTTTTATCTAAACAATGTCTTTGAAGAATGATTTTTAATGTTGATGAAATCCAATATGCCAATTTATTCTTCTGCATGCTTGTATATAAGAAATCTTCTCTGAATGCAGGTTCATAAATATGCTCTCTTTTTTTCTATTTTTTTTAGAAGTTTTGAAGTTCTAGATTTTACATTAAATTCTATGCTAGCTTTTGAGTTAACTTTTATGTATGGTACAAATAATGAATCGATTTTCTTATTGTTGCATGTGGATTTGCAGTTTTTAAAAATTTATTATTATTATTTGAAAATACTATCTTTTCACTGAATTGCCTTTATATATTTGTAAAAATTGATTATATATGTTTGGATCTATTTATCTATTCTGTTACATTGACTTTTTCTTACACCAATACCACATTATTTTGATTACTGCATATTCATCATAACTTTTGAAACAAAGTAGTGCTAATCCTCCTATTTTCACTTCTTTTTCAAAGTTGTTTTGGCTATTCCAGATCTTTTGCATCCCCACACAAATTTTGGAACTGTTTTGTCAATTTCTACTAAAACGTATGCTGGGATATTGATTGAGAATGCATTGAATGTATATATGAATTTGAGAGAATTGATATTTTGATAATATTAAGTCTTCCAACACATGACCACAGTATACATCTCCATTGATTTAAATATTTTAAAATTTCACTCAGCAATGACTTATTGGTTTTGGTGTAGTTGTCTTTCACCACTTTTGCAGTTTTATCCCTAAATATGTCACGTTTTTAAAGCTATAGCAGGTGATCCTGTGCTTTCTTAATTACCATTTCGATTACTCAATATCAGTATATAATAACAACAGCTTTTTAAAAATTCATATTTATGTCTTACAAGCTTGGTACATTTACTAAATTTCTCATGGATTTTTCATAGACAATCCTATTTTCTGCAAAAATGATCATTTTTCTTTTTCTTTCACTCTTGATTGCTTTTCTTTTCTTTCCCTTCTTCTACTAGCTGGGCCTCCAGTACAATGCTGAACAGAAGTGGACATCCATGTGTAATTCTTTGTCTTGGTGTCTCTGTTTGGGAACACTGATTTTTTCCTATAGATAACCCTTTATTGAAATTAGTGCCCTTCTGTTCCCACTTTATCATGAATTTGTGTCTTGTATGGATGTTAGTTGTTGTCAAATACTTTATCTACATGTATTGAAAGAAAATACGGCTTTTCTTTTATAATTTGTTCTTGAATCACATTGGTACATTTTGAATGTTAAACCAACCTTGCACTCCTGGGTTAAATAACACTTAGTCATGATTATAAGACTTTTTATATATTGTTGGATTCACCAACTAAAATTTTGTGTAGAAAATTTTATCTTTGATATTGTTCTGTAGTGTTCTTGTAATATCTTTGTATGACTTTATTATCCGGGTAATATTGGTCTTATAGCATGAGCTGCAAATACTGCCTCCTGTAATTATGAAGAAGACTTTGTGTAGAATTGTATTACTTTTCTGCTAAGTATTAGGTAGAATCTACCAGTGAACTTATTTGAGTCAAAAATTTGGTAAGATTCTTAACTTACTTTCAATTTCTTTAATATATATATATATATATATATAAAAATCCATTTGGATTATCTATTTCTTCTTTAATGGGGTATGTTAATTTACATTTTCAGTGTATTGATTTTATCCAAGTTGTATGTATTGGCATATAGTTGTTTATAATATACCCTTATTATTTATTGATATATATGAAAACTACACAGTTGATAGGTCTCCCATTATTTACACTGGTAATTTGTGTTTTCTCTTTTTACTAATCAGTGTGGCTAGAGGGTCATCAATTTTATCGATATTCTCAAATAACCAATTTTTGGTTTTATTGATTTTCTCTATTGCTTTGCTAATTTATAGTTCATTGATTTTTGTTCTAATCTTTATTAGAATCAAAGCACTTTAATTTTGGCTTAATTTGCTCTTTGTTTTCAAGTTTCTTAAAGTGGAAGCTTAGCTTTATTTTGTTTGATACTTTCTTCTTTCCTTCTCTAATATAGGCATTTAATATTCTAAATCCTCTTTTCCTCCCTCCCCCACCCCTCCAGCCTAGTAAAGCTTTAGCGGCTCCCCACAATTTTGATTAGACTGTGTTTTACTGTTTCTCAGTTCAAGAACTTTCCAATTTCCTTTTTTATTTCTGATGTGACTCCATTTATTTAAAAGTGTATTCTTTCATTTTTATGTAATTGGGAGGATATTTTCAGAGATATTTCTGTTATTAATCTCTAATTTATTCCAATTAAATCAAGATAATATGTTTTGTATGACATGAGCTCTTTGTATTTATTGAGACGTGTGTGTGTGTGTGTGTGTGTGTGTGTGTGTAATACAGAATATGTTTTATCCTATGAGATTACACTTGAAAAAATTTGTGTTCTTCTCTTATTGGGTGAAGTGTCCTCTAGTGTCAATTGGGTCTATTTGTTTGATGGTGCCAGTCAAATCTTGTATATCTTTAATGATTTTCTGTCTACTGTTCTATCAATTACAGGAGTGTTTTAGTCTCTGACTGTAATTGTGGAATTTCTCATTTCTCTTGTAGGTCTATCAGTTTTTGCTTTATGTCATTTGAAGCTCTGTTATTAGGTACATAAACATTCAGGATTATTGTGTCCTCTTGATGAATCGACTCCCTTTACATTATGAAATAATCTTTTAAAAATACCTGGTAATATTTTATGAACCTGAATCTATTTTGTTGACATTAATGTAGCTTTCTTTGCTTTTATAGCTTCATTGAGATATATGTTAAACAACATAAATACACCCAGAAGAAGTGTGCAATTCAATGAATTTTTAGCATATTCACGTAATCATGTAACCATCACCACAATCTAATTTAAGAATATTTTTATCAACCCCTCCAAAGAAATTTCAGACTCATCGGCAATTACCCCCGTACCCTTCTCCTTCCTTAGCCTCAGGCAACTATTTTCACTTTTATAGATTTGCCTGCACTGGATATTTCATGTAAATGGAAACATACAGCATGTGGTCTTGTATTTGGGGCTTTAAATTACTTTTAATCTAAGTTGGAGGTTTATTTTGAGATAATTGTAAATGTATATGTAGTTCTAAGAAATAGAGAGAAAGAGCACTTGTATCCTTTAACCAGTTTCCCCCAATGGTAACAACTTGCAAAATCATCATACACTGGGCTCAACCAAGATATGTGTATGAACATAATCAAGATATGCAACATTTTTATTACCATGAGAATTTTTCATGTTGCCCTTTCTAGTCACAACCACTTCCTTCCTATCCCCATCCCCCCAACTTTTGGCAACCACTAATCTGTTCTTCATTCTATAGTTTTCTCACGTCAAGAGTGTTACATGAATGGAATCACGCAGCTATAATCTTTGGAGCCTGGGTTTCCACTCAACATACTTCTCTGGAAATGGAGGTAGGTCGTTGCTTGTAGGAACAGACTTGCTCCTTTTTATTGCTGATTCACATTCCATGGTGTGGGTAGACCACAGATGTTTAACCAGTCATTGCATTGAAGAATATCTCAATTGTTTCCACCTTTTGGCTATTATGAATAAAGTTGTTATAAATATTCATGCAGAGCTTTTATATGAGCATAAATCTTCATTTCTCTTTGGTAAATGCACAGTAGAGCAATGACTGGATTATACAGTGGTTGCAAGTAGTTTTTCAATAAATTGCCAATTTTATAGAATGTCTATACCATTTGCCATTTATATTAGCAGTGTACCGGTGACATGGTTTCTCCACATTCTCACCAGCATTTGATGTTGTCATTTTTTAGTTAGTCATTTTGACATCTGTGTAGATATTTTACTCTAGTTTTGAATTGCATTTCCCTAAAGGCTAATGAAGGTGGATGACCTTTTATGTGTTTATTTTCCATTTATCCTCATTGATGATTATCCATTATCCTCATTGATGAAATTCCTTTCTGTGCCTTTTGCTCACCTTTGAATTAGATTTTTTTCTATTATTGAGTTTGAAGAGTTCTTTGTATATTCTAGACATAGTCCTTTGTTGGACATCTTTTTTTAATACTCTGTAGCTCATTTTTTCAACTTTTTCAGAATATCTTTTACAAAGCAAAATTTAAAAATTTAAAGAAGTGTACCAAATTTTCTTTCCAATCTTGCATTAGTATGAATTCTAAGGAATCTGCCTAGTCCTATATATTTTCCCTATTTTTTTCTAAATGCTAAATAGTTTGACATTTTGCACTTAGGTTGATGATTCATTTTGAGTTACTTGGTTTGAAATTTGAGTTGAGCTTTTTCGTTGTTTATTTGTTTTGTGGGTTTTGTTTTGTTTTGTTTTTCTTTTTGCCTGTGGGTGTCCAATTGCTCCAGCACCATTGGTTGAAGAGGATATTTTTCCTCCTTTGAATTATTTTTGCACCTTTGACGAAAAATCAATTCAGCACACTTATGTGGATCTATTTCAGGATTCTCTATTCTGTTCCATTTATCTTTGTGTCTATCCCTCTGCCAGTGCCACACAGTCTTGATTATTATAGCTGCATAAGTTTTAAAATCAAGTCGACCGATTCCTCCTACTTTATTCTTCTTTTTCAAAGTTATTTTTAGCTATTTCAGTTTCTTTTTCTTTGTACAGAAATTATAGAATAATCTTTTAGATGTGTATAAAAGTTTGGCTGGGATTTTGTTATAAATTCAAGTAAGCCCATTTATTAGTTTGGGGGAGAATAACATCTCTACTCATGTTTGTGAAGTCTTCCAATTCATGAAAAACAATGTCTTTCCATTTATTTAGATCTTGCGGATTATTTTTTACTGATGTTGTTTTATTTTCAACATACAAGTGCTGTACATGTTTGTTAGCTTTACACCTAAGGTTTTATTTTTTAAAAGATTTATTATAAGTGGTATTGTATTTTAAATTTTGATTTCTGTGTTTTTACAGCTTGCTGATATGTAGAAATATAGTTGATTTGTGTATGTTTATCTTGTATACTTGTTGAACTCACTTATTTCTTTTAGAAAACTTTTTTTTGTCGATTCCTTGGAATTTTTTTACACAGACTATCATGGCCTCTACTAATATGGACAATTTTACTTCTTCGTTTCCAGTTGGATGTATTTTATTTCCTTTTCTTACCCTATTGCACTGACTAGAAAGTCCAGCATATGTTTGAATTAGAGTAATGAAAGGAGATATCCTTTCCTTGTATTCACTCTTCAGGGAGAAACATTCAGTTACAGGTCATTTAGGATTTTGTAGTTACTCTTCATCTCGCTGAGCAAGTTTTTCTCTATTCTTATCTCTTTGAGAGTTTTTTATCCTGAGGGCATTGGTTTTGTCAAATTGTTTCTGTATTGATTGCTATATAATTTTTCAAGTTTAGCCTGTTAATTTGGTGGATTACATTGATTAAATTCTGAATACTGAGCCAGTCTTGCATGCCCGTTTCTTCATGGTGTACAATTCCTTTAATGTATTGCTGAATTCTATTTGCTATTTTGTTAAGAATTTTTGTCTCTATTCTTGAGGTATATTGGTTTGTAGTTTTTTTTTTTTTTATGTATTGTCTTTGTCTAGTTTGGTATCAGAATAAAACTAGCTTCATAAAATGAGGTGAAAATTTCCTTCCTCTTTCATTTTCTGGAAATGAGTGTGTAAAATTGATGTTACTTCTTTATATATTTGATAGAATTTCCCATTAAGCTAGCTGGGCCTGGAGATTTTCTGAAATATTTTAATATACATTATTCATTTATTTTTGTTTATTAAATTTCATTAATAGTTCTGGGGCTATTAAAGTTATCTGCTTCATGTCAGGTGAGCTGTGGTAGTCTGTCTTCTGAAAAATTGCTCCATTTCATCTAAATTGTCAAATGCATGTGTGTAGCATTGTTGGTAGCATATACTCTTGATACTTTTAATATCCATAAGGTCTGTAACGATACTCCTGTTTCATTCTTGATGCTGGTAATTTGTGCCTTTTCTTTCTTTAATTTTTGCCAGGGTTTTGTGAGGTATATTGCTCTTTAAAAGTACCCAACTTTATTTTATTATTCTGTTTTCAATTTCATTTACTTTTCCTGTTATATTTTGTAATTCCTTTTTCTACTTTCTTTACATTTAATTTTATATTCTATTCTTCTATAGTCAGAAAGTGGAAACTTTATTATTAATTGGAGACATTTCCTCTTTCCTAATGCATGCATTTAGTGCTATACTTTTCTCTACCAGCATTACCTTGTCTGTATTCCGCAAACTTTGTTAGGTTATTTTTGTGTTCACTCAGATCTCTATATCTTTAAATATTTTAAAGGTTTCCCTTGATACTTCCTCTTTTATCTCCAGGTTATTTAGAAATGTGTTGTTTAGTTCCTAGAGAATGGAGATTTTCTGTTATATTTCTGTTACTGATAATTAGTTTGTTTCTGTTGTGGTCAGAGGACACAATTTTTATGATTTCATTTGTTTAAAATTTGTTGATGTTTGTTTTAAGTCCCAAGATATAATCTATTATGTATATGCATACGTTAATGTATATATGCATTTATACATATACTTTATGTGTATAGATTTATACATAGTATGTATACATGTATATACATATGTGCATATATACATATATAGAGATTTATAAATGTTCCATGGACGATTGAAAGTAATGTGTATCCTACTGTTCTTAGTGGAGTGGTCTGCAAAATGTCAATTAGATCTTGTTTGATGGTGTTGCTGAGTTCTTCTGTGTCCTTGTTGGTTTTTGATCCAGTTCTACTAGTTGCTGAGAGTAGAAGGCTGAAATCCTCTGCTATTATTGTATATTTTTTCTATTTATTCTTTCAGCACCCCCAGTTTGGCTTCATGCGTTTTTCAGCTCTCATCTTTGGGTCAAACACTTTTAGAACTGCGACATCTTCTTAGTAGGTTGAGTCCTCTATCATTATATGCTCTTTCTCTCTATCTCTGGCAATTTTCACTGCTCTGGAGATGACTTTATCTGGTAACTACTCCTGTTTTCCACAGGCTAACATTTACATTGTATATAATTTTTCATTTTTAACTTTCAGTCTGTCTGCATTGTAGTACTTAAAGTAAATTTCTTATGAATAGTTGGGTTAGTTTGTTAGTCTACTCTTTTCTTGTGTTTATACCATTTGCTTGTACTGTGATTATTGACAGGGCTTGAATCTGTTATTTTACTTTTGTTTTCCCTTTGCTCTTTTTGTTTCTGTTTTCTTTTCCTACTTTCATTTGGGTTGCTTGAAATTATTTTTCATTTTGATAAATTAATAGATTTTTAATGTATCTGTGTAGCCCTTTGAATAGTTCTTCTTGGTATTTTATTATCTATACATAACTTACCACAGACTGAGGTCATTATTTTACTAGTTCTGGTAAATATAGAAGTCTTACCTCCTTTTACATTCCTTCATTTAAAAATAATTTAATTAAAAAGTTATAACCACATCAGATAATGTTGTAATTTTTATTTAAGCTATCAGACATAATTTGCAACATTCAAGAGAAGAAAAGCCTAGTGAAACTAATAAATTTGCTTATCATGTTCTTTCTTCCTTTCTAATGTCCCATGTTTTATTTTTAAAAATCATTCACACTCTGTTTAGTGAACTTCCTTTAACCACTCTGTTAGAGTAGGTCATCTGGAAAATAATTTTCTAGCTTTCTTTCCTCTGAGAATAGCTTTATGTTTCGCCAGATATGAGCTATATACTGGTGAGCAAGAAAATTCTGGATTAACAGTTCTTTTCTCTCAACAATGAAGAATATTGTGCCACTTCCTTCTGGTCTCTGTGATTTCTGATGAGAAATTTGCCATAATTTTAACTGTTTCTCTACTATAGGTAAGGTGTCATTTTCCTCTGCATGTTTTCAATAATTTTTCCTTCTCTTTAGTTTTCAGAATTTTATTATGATGCATCTTGGCATGGATTTGGGAGGGGAAGTGATTTCACTATGGATTGTTCACCTCCTTAAATCTACAGATTGATTTTTTTTGACAAATTTGGAAAGTTTTCAGTGATTATTTCTTAGAAAACATTTTCTACCTCATCCTCTGGGATGACAATAACCCAAATACTATGTCTTCTGTTAGTATCCCCTAGATTCCTGATACTCTGTTCTTTTTCTTTTTAGTTTATGTTCTTTCAGTTATTTAGATTAAATGATTTCTATTATCTATTGTATTTGTATCTTTTCTCTCATATTTCTACTATTGAGTTCATACACTGAGCTTTGTATTTTGGTTGTTTAATTAATCTGGTTATTCTTTTTCCCTTCTGTTCTTTTTGATGAAAATTTCTATGTTTTACATTTGATTAAAGTGTGTTTATAACTGCTCATTGAAACATTTTTTATGGATTCTTTCAAATACTTATTAGATAATTTTAATATCTCTGTCATTTTGTTGTTGACACCTATTGACTATCTTTTAAAATTCAGCTTGAGATCTTCCAAGTTCTTGGTATAATGAATAACTTTTTATTAAACCTTGGAAACTGTATTATGATTTGAGACTCTGAATCTTACTTAGTTTCTTTTTTCTGCCTTTCTCTGACACTGTTCCTCAGGGGTAAGGGATGTCTCTGTCTTCATTCTGGCAGAGGAGATAGATGTTCAGGTCTCCCATTCAGCCTGTTCACACGCATGGAGAATGTTCTTCAATTCTGATGAACAACAGTGAAGAGATCCAAGCCCACCGGCACCATAGTGAGACTGTTCACTGCCCCTGGGTGACAGTACGAGTACTGACTACATCTTCTCTCACTATGCCTCCATAGGAAGGGTGAGAACCTGCTCATTACTGACATCATGGGAAGGAGTAGTCTTAAACCAGCTAGTGGGAATGAAAGGCCTAACTTGTACTTGACCTTCTCTGGTACCATATTTATGGGGACATTGAAGAACCTTATTACAGTCTTATAAGGATAGAATCTAAGTGCCCCACTCAACCTTTAATAGCTTTCTTTTGACTGAGATCACATTTTATTGTTCTGTGGTATTTACTAAAAGGTTTCTATATTTTTGTCTGTTTTTTGTTTTTGTCCATGTCTACCAGAAGTTCTAGGTTACTGGTTTCTTCATATAGTCTTCTGTGATTATGAGACAAAAAGAAATTCCAGAGAATTGAGCATATTTTGTTTTCTGAGTTCTGAGTCCTGAGTCTTGAATTCTGAGTTCTCTACCTGATCTGCTTTTCTCCTCCTTTCAGAGTTGTTTCATGTGTGTGTATGTGTGTATATAATATTTACACTATACAATATTTATACATATGCATACATATATACAAATATTTACTTGCACTTAGCAGGAAGAATAGGAAAAAAGTCTATCTACTTCATCTTTCTAGGAGATTGACATTGGCACACCTTATTAAGTTACAGCAGTGAGTTGAAAATCTGGCTTAAGCTTTATTTTGATTAGTGTTAGCATGGTATATCTTTTTCCATTGTTTTACTTTTAACTTGTTTGTGTATTTATATTTGACATGCTTTCTCTGTTGGAAGTATGTAACTGGATGTTGTATTTGTAACCCAGTTTGATAATTGAAGCTTAAATTTAAAGTGAATATTAACATGGTGAGGTTTAACTTGACCAGATCAGTCTGTTTTCCATTTGTTCTATTCTTTGTCTAATTTTAGATATGTATATTTTAAATTCCCTTTTATCGCTCTTGTGTCATTAGCTGTAGATTTACTATCTTGTGAGTTTGTTTAGGGTTTATAACATGTTTTCCTCATCACAGTTTACTTGCTAGTGATACTATATTATTTAATATACAATATAAAAATCTATCCACAGCACACTTCCATTTATCCCTTCCTACTTTTTGTGCTATTATTGTCATGTATTTAGCAATAAATATGCTATAAATTCCATAAAATGCGGTAATCATTCTTGTTTAGTCAATTTTTTTAAAATATTTAAGCAATAAGAAAAAAACTTGCAGATTTACATCCATAGTGAGAACATTTATTCCCTTGTACAAAACCATACTTCCATCTGTCTTTGTTCTTTTGTCTAGAGAGTAATTTTTGACGTTAATTATAGTGTGAATCTGCTAATGGTGAATTGTTTCAGGTCTTTTATGTCTAAAATGTTTTTATTTTGGCATGCCCTGGTGAAGCAGCAGTTAGGTCAAATTGCCTCTGAAGGACTCAGGCCACATACCCCTAGGTTCAAGTCCTAGGACTACAAGGAAAACAACCAGTGGGAACAACTGAAAAAAACTGGAAATAAAATAAAATGCTTCTACCTCTTCTCTCTTAAAAAAAGTCTTTATATTGCCTTTGCTTTCTGGGTATAGAATTCTAAGCTGACCATTTTTCTTTTAGTCCCTTAGAGGCGCTGCTCCATAATCATCCCACTTGCCTTGCTGCCAGCGAGAAGCCTGCTCCCGTCTTATCCCTTTTGCTTTGCACACATTTCCCCCTAGATAGTGTCAATATTTTCTCTTACTGGTTTGAGTGGTTTAATTATGATGCGGCTTGCTGTAGCTTTCTTTGTGTTTTTTTGTGTTTGAGTTTGTTGTGAGCTTATTGAATCTGCCAATTTACAGTTTTCATCAAATTTGGAAGTTGTTGGCCACCTTTCAAATATTTTTTCTGCCTCTCTTTCTGTGGAAACGCCAATTCCTTATACACCGAGGTACTTGAACAGCTTACTGATTAAACATTTCTCTTATCCCACTGTGCTTCATTTGGTTTGTTAATATTTTTATGTCTTCCAGTTCACGAATCTTTCTTTCTGCTATATATAATCTGCCATTAAACCTATCTAGTGTATTTTTCATTTTAAATGTTCACATATAGAACTTCAGCTGAGAGCTTATACATCTCTGTTTAGTTTTTCAACATTTGAAGTTCAGTCACAGTAACTAGCTAGTATTCTCTCATGTTAATTCTAATAGGTATGCTATTTCTGGGTTGATTTTAAATGACTGATTTTACTTCTCGTAGGGGTTGTGTTTTGTTTTTTATTTTATATGCTTGGTAATTTTTTATTGGATGCTGGGTGTTCTGAGTTGTCTCTTGCTAGGTGTTGGATTTTTGGTATCCATTTTTTGTACATCATCATGACTGGAAGAGGTGGTCACTCTTTGTCCTTTGGGATACCACCAGTGCATGAGATATGAGGAGAGGCAGGCTGATCTAGACACTGGCACATCTTATCAGGTTACAACAAGTGAGTGGGTTTGCGCTGGTTCTCTGAGGATGTCTAGAGTTTATTCCCCTGTACTGGAGAATGACTCTCTTATTGCCAGTACTCCCTCTTTCTGTCACACTCCACTTTCAAGATCACATTTTCTATGACATATTAGTTTCTTGCTTAAATAAAAAAGGCAAATAACTTAAACTGTCATTCTCCACCTGAGTTAACATCAGGGTTGAGAGTCATTCTGTTCCTTACTACAAAATTTAGTTTTCTTCCCCTCTTTCTTCTTCTTCTTTTTTTTTTTTTTGGTTCATTTATAGTAAAGAGTACCTGCTCTTTCTATGCACTGAGAATTCTGTAATAAACAAGACAGGCAAAGTTTATCATTTCCTGCAGTTTGTATTCTGGCAAGGAAGCCTGTGGAAGTCTGAACAATGACTTTCATAGATGCCCATGTCCTAATTCTTAAACATGTGAATATGCTGTGTTACTTGGTAAAAGGGACTTTGCAGAAATGGTTAATTTGAGGATTTTGAGGTGGGTCCCGTATTCTGGATTGTCTGGGTGGGCTCCATGCAATCCAAAGGGTCTTTATAAGGGGAGGCAAGAGGATCAGAGTGTAGAAGATGTGATGATGGATGCAGAGATCCCAAGGAGAGTTTTGAAGATGCTGCTCTGCTGGCTTGCACATGGAGGAAGGGGCCATGAGCCAAGGTGTATAGTTGGTCTCTAGAATGTAGAAAGGCAAGGAAATGGAGCCTTTATTAAAATTTCTGGAAGGAACTCAGGTACCTTGATTTTATCCATTGAAACGGGATTTGGATTTCTGACCTCCAGGACTCTAAGATAAGAAATTCGTGTTATTTTAAGTCACTCAGTTTGTAGTAGTTTTTTATAGAAGCAATTAGTAAGAAATATGGAGCCAAATAATAAAGAAACAGAAAATCATTAATAAATTACTCATAGTGGTAGCTGCTACATATGACATCAGCAGTCTACAAATAAGAGTAATAGAGGGTGTCGGTGACCATGTGGGGAGCTGCCTGATTTGGATGGGGTGGTTAGGAAAGGGCTTTCCAAGGAGGTGATATTTAGCCTGAGTTCTGAAGGATGAAAGGAATACTCACTTTGTTCTCTCCCTCTTTCTGGCCCAGCACTAGCTCCCCATCTCCTTTCTTACTAAAAACACTGGAATAAGAAAGAAACTTCACAATAATTTGCTTCTGATCTAGCGATTAACAGAAAAAGAATGAGTTTAATTTGTTGAAGAAAGCATTGGGTTTAGCTTTGGGGACGACTCACTAGAAGTTGCATAGGAAAGGCCTTGGTGATCTTAGAACACCAGCATCTCTGCAAGGGTGGTGATGCCCAGGGTTAAAGGAGGAGAACCTGGAACCCTGGTCTGGCTGCCTAGGCCCAGAGGGGATGCGATCCATCCTTGCTGGGAGTCATCTTTCTGGAGTTCCATGCTTTTTTCTCAAACATCTCTATGACTTCCACCTCCCCAGAGGCTGAGGTTCTCATTCCTTAATCTGGCATTTGCTGTCCAGGCTCTGGCCCCACTGTACCCTAGAACCTGATCTTATCTCTTAACCATACACATCCTCTGCAATAGACATGCCAGTCATTACCCGCTCCCAGAATATGCAGAGGCTTCCTGATAGGGAACCACTGCTTGGTACACCCTTTGCTTCCTGCCCTCATCCCATAGCCCCTTTCCTGTCCGTAGTCTTTCCAAATCCAATTTAGCTCAGGGGCCACTCTCACAGACAGCCTACTCTGGCTTCCCCAGTTGAGAAGAATCTCTACCTTCCTTGATTCCTTATAGAATTGTCTGTCCAGGTTTCTCCTTTCACACTTGGCACGTGGTCCTTGGGTTGCTCATGGTGCTGCTGCCGAGAGGAGGCTGCCGGACTCACCAGATGTGGTTTCAGACACGTGACTTTGAATGTCCGAAATCTTTTTGTGCTGCGCTTTCCACTTGTAAAATAAATGCCGAGCTTTACTGTGTTATATATAATTCCATTGTGAGAATTAAACAACCTGGTGTACGGGTTACAACTTACCAGCAGTTGATGTCTAGTACATAGTTATAGACTGAATGCAAGGTTTTCTCCTTCTTTTCACATCTTGCACCATGGGGTTCAGATACCGTGAGGGGTCAGTCACTGCTGAAGCCATGAGAACCCAGAGCCCAGCTGGCCCCCTTCCTAGGGGCATCATAGCTGAGCCCCCGTGACTCCAGGTGCACAGGGCCCTTGGTGCTTCCGTTCATGCTCCTGCCTGCCTTGCTTCCAGGACAGGTGCAGGCTCAGTTTCATCAAGTCTCACCTTAGAGTGCCAGAAAGCTGAGTTTCAATGCCAGCCCTTATTGCAAATCTCCTTCATGCACTTGGGCCCTGTGAGTCTGTCCTCTGTCTTAAACAGAAGATCAAATCTTACCCTCAGGGATTCATTGCTCACTATTATTGGCCAAAAAGAGCCCTACTTTGCTAAAGAGCTGTTGATTACCAATGCTAATGAACTGGGCCAGAATAACAGTGAAAGAGCCCTCCTGGTCTGGCCACTATCCTGAGCTGGGAGAGCTGGACAGAAGATAGGGAGCCTGGCCCTTCCAGGCCACACCACCCAGAACACAGCCGGGCCACCTTCTTCCCACCCCAGCTCTTCTCCTGTAGGGGCTGCATGCCGGAATCAGATCAAAACTGCAGGGAACTGTACACAAAGAGTACATATCCTTTATTGTAGGTGTGAGATAGTTTAGACACAATAAAAAATAAATAGGCAACTATTGAACATATGTGATAAGCATATTTTCTTGTAAAGAAGCTCTTATTTTCAGCTTTCTTTTCTTTTACAGCATCATATGTGTTTCTTGCAAAACATCCAGTAGTTGCTCAATAAATTTTCCATTAATTTAACTGAAAAAGCAGAAATTATATGAACCCATAGCTTGTCAAGCATGCTGGGTAATCCTAAGGCAGGGTGTCTTCCTGGCCCTCAACTCCTTGTACCCTCTTTCCCCAGCCAATTCCCCCATTCAGTTTCCCAGAGACCACCTATTTTCATGTTTTGAAAAACAGAAATGTTTCAGTAAAATATTTGGCCAGGGTCATATAAAGATATGGAGTAGGGACTTTGGTATCAGACTCCTCGGGTTTGGATACTATACTCTCTTCCTCCTATATAGTAAAGTAACACAACCTTGGGGCAGGCACTGAGCTCCCTGTATTTGAAAGATGCAGACAACGAGCATACCCTCCAAGGGGGACATGTAAGGATGGAGGGGCATGTGCCTGAATGGCCTCGCATACAGTAAACCCTCGGTGCCACACTGATTCAGTCTCTGCACACTCAGCAAGGCACTGCCTGACTCAGTGCTTACAAAGACTCTGAGAGGGGACACCTGTGGTCTCCACTGTGCCAGCAAAGAAACCAAGGCCCAGATGAGTTAATGGAGCTGCTAAACAGAGGTCTAGAATTCCTGCTCTTCCCACTACAGGTCCTGACTGCTAAACCTTATTGTAGAGGCACTCCCAAGAGATTTATTTACTGATTTATTTTAAGGGAAAGGTGCAGGCAGGAATGAAGGTAAGCAGGCTGGCAGGCTGGAAGAAGAAGCATTTATATATTTGATTTAGTTATTCATCTCACTCCCCCAATCCCACCCCCGGCCCCAGACCGGGTCCCTGGCGTGTTTGTGGTCTACGCAGGCTGTAGGCTGTAGACTTAACTGCTAAGCCACCAGTGTGCACCAGATGTACACTTTAATGGTGGACAGAGGGCCTATATTAATGCACAAATGCAAAGAACTATGAATATCTAATTGTAGAACCTTAAAATAACACCTGTGGGGATGAGTCGAAGTGGACAGTCAGCAGTGGTGAATTGGGGAGGGAGAGAGGTGTTTTTATTTTTATTTTTTTGAAGAATAGTAGGGAAAGCAAAGGGTTGAGTGTGTTGTGTGGGTTCTGGTTAGACTAGGAGACTCTGCCATGCAAAACTCTGGGCCTAGATCCACCATGTTCCAAAGGTCCACTCAATCAGAAGACACCCCCGAAACTTGAACATGAGTCAATTAATTCTACCCAAAACACAAGGACTGAGACAGGGGAAGTGTCTCTTGAATGAAAATTTGGGTTATTGCTACTAAAAGAGGTGGGAACTAATTCTTAGGCACCAGAGAAAGCATTCATAGCAATTTCTATCTTGGACAATTGGAAAATGGACTTGGGATTGAAATGGCTCCTGACTCAACCACTGTGTGATTTGGGCAAATGTCTGAACTGTCTGGGAGCTCCCTGTTCTTCCTGAGTGTAACCGGATGGTGCTTACCCAGTTAACATGGTTGGTGCAAGATTCATGAGTAATGCCTACGCTGCTGCTTGGTGCGGAATACACGCACAGAAATGCTCGTGTGTTTTCTTTCTCCCTTTCCCTTCCATTTATTCACTGGACCCAATAAGTATTCATTGGGACCCTCCCATGTGTAACAGCACCATGCTAGAGGCTGGGAATCAAAAACGACTATGACACGGTTTCTGATCTTTACTAGCTCAAAATCTAGGGGGTGAAATAGTCATAAACAAATACAAAAAAAGTGTGCTAAGTGGTATAATTCATTATAACACAAGGTGTCTCTTTGCTGATGCCTACGTGTACTGAGATGCATATTAAATGATGCTTCGCTACAGACTTAATACTGTCATTGCATGTAATTATTCTGGCAAGACCAGGGTTTTCGACTGCTCTCGGTGCTTCTCAGCTATCATTGCTCTACGCATCCCCACCCCCACTTCGCACCAGAGTTGCCTGCGGACAGCCACTGGGAGGGTTTGTTCAATGTTTTTCCTTTTCCCAGATCACTGTCCCGGCCACAAATAAGAAAGAAGGTCTGGGGCTTGTAACAAGTCACATAATCTCTCCAAGGATTCCCTTGCTGCTTAGTTTGCTGTACGTTGGCTTGCTGTGTCTGCCTTGAGGTGGTTGATGGAGTTTGGGGTCAGAGAGGTTGCTGGGCTCCATGTTTCTCTGCAAAATGCTTTCCAAAGCCTGAGGGGGGCGTTTTCCAGCCTTCTGTACAAGGCAGCGCATGAGGGGTCAAACTCCCAAGGAAAAGCTTCCAGGGGTCCTGGCTGGCTTCTGTACTTAACAATGGCCAGGAACCTCTGGAGTAACCTTTGATCACAGCATACCTGGTGCCATTCCACTGGACTCACAATTGTCTCTTGCGTAAGGAAATGACATGGATCCTGAAAGTTCAGCACTTGGCTTTGTGGTTTTTTGTCTCAAATGCCACTCAGACACCTTCAGTGGAAACATGGAACCATGACTCTCGAGTCTAAATGGTGGGAATGTCAGAGGGTCAGAACTGAGGCCAGGAGGGGACAGGGCGGGAGGGGAGCAGAGGACCCCTGAGGTCTTGGCTCCAAAGCCCATGACCACCAGCTGTCACAAGGAGGTACCCGACAGCCACAGGTTGCGCACAGGTGTTGGCTGCCTCCCCCAGGGGTGACTGTGGGAAGGTCAGAGGGTGGAGAGCCTGCGACAAGTCCACATGAGGGAAGCACATGAGAGCAGCTGCCTGGGACCTCCTGAGAAGTCGTCTGGAAACAGAAGGCAGGCTAGTGGCGGGTCCCCATCACACTATCCCGAGAAACAGGCTGAGCCGAGAGCCGTCAGGAGAGCAGAGAGCCGGCCCCTACCTCGCTAGCCTGTACCCCGGCAGGTGGGGGGGGGGGCACCACACCTGTGCTCAGGAACCTCTTTGTCCCACAGATCTTCTCCCCATTGCTGTCCCCTTTGTGAAACAAAGCAGAGTCATGTCACCTCCCCCCATGTCCTTCAAGAAGTCTCAAAGATCTACAGAATGAGTTCAAACTCCAGTTCGGTCTTCAAGGTCGCTCTGCCTTCCCAGTCTTGGCCCCTGGACATCCCTGGGCCCACTACACGTCTCCATTTTCCGAGTGTCACCCCACGTCACCTTCCTGCATGCGACCTTCTCTGTACCTGCTTGTCTTCTCTCCTTTGCCCATCGACCTCCGGCCCATGTTCCGAGTACCTTGGGAAGCATCAGTGATCTCGGTGGGGGGATTCCTGGCTCCTAATCTTCTGAAGCTGGAGGCACACCCATTCCTCTGAGGCTGTAAGTCATTGGAGGTCAAGGACTGTCATTGGTCGTGTCTGCTGTGCCTCACTCAGTGCCAGGCATGTAACTACCCAGCAGCTGTGTGTAAATGCAGAGGCCCTCCTTGGAGGTGAGTGGTAGTGAACCCCAGATGCTGTGGGTCAGAGCGCAGTGAGGAGTTGCGTGTCTTTTCTTTCCATCGTAGGTCAGCCAGGCTGAGCCCAGCAGCCTGCCACAGGGGATATAGAGTTTGAGGCCTGGAGGCCTGTTCCAAATGGATCCAGCTTTTCGTTTTCTACAATAAAGACTGTCTCCTGCTGGGGCCACTGACCTTTCTGGGGCCTCCTGAGGCTGAGCTATGGCACTGCACCAAAGAAGAGCTGCCTCCCCGGAGGAGGAACAGACGCATGCAGGGCGGTTAAGAGGGGCTTCACAGAAGCTGTGCCCATCTCTGCGCGCACTCTGCGCATGCACCCTTTGGCTTCTCACCCACCTTAGGGACTTAGGAATGAAGGGGACTTGAAGCTCAGAAAGCTGAAGTTACTTGCATAAGACCACACAGCTGGAAGCTGCTGGACTCAGCTCTGCTTGACTCCAGGTGTCCACTTTCTCATGGACCTCGTCTCATGCTCTGGCCAGCTCTGATCCTCAGGACAGCTTTGTCCCCAGAGGGTGGTCCCAGGGCTAGGTAGGGACACTGGGCTTGTGAGGGCTGCTCAACACCCGGGAACCTGGGGTGTGTGTGTGTGTGTGTGTGTGTGTATGAGAGAGAGAGAGAGAGAGAGAGAGAGAGAGAGAGAGAGAGAGAGAGAGAGAGAGAGAGAGAGAGAGAGAGAGAGAGAGAGAGAGAGAGAGGAAGGGAGGAAGGGAGGGAGAGGATTTATTCTACTGATTATGCCACATGTCCTGTTAGGGGCAGCCTGTGTGACAGAAACATGGCATGCCAATAAAGAGTGTCTTTATGGCACAGTGACTTCAGGCGCTAGAGTGTCTCCAGGTGGAGATAAAGTCAGGGAGATGAATTAGACCCTGCCAGGCTCGCAGGCAGCACAGCAAGGAGGAGGCTCTGTTAAGCCCCCTCATCCAGGGTGGTGGGATGGGCAGGGTGCAGCCTTGGCCTGCTGGGGCTGCATTTGTCCCCATGATGGGGAGGCTGCTCCTCATATGTGTGCCTGTTTGCCTCTTTCTAAGAAAACACTAATACGATACAAAGCACATTCTAATCACCACATCTAATTGCAAAAAAAAAAGAGTAAATCACCAAACAAAATTAGTGTTCAGAGTCTTAATTAGCTCCAGAAAAAGTAATTAATAAGCGAAACAGGAAATGACCCAGCCAGCTCTGTAGCCTCCAGGATGTGCAGCCCCGCTTGGGATGGGCCTGGGAGGGAGCCCGCAGAAGGGGCCAGGCAGCGCCAAAGCTTCTTGAGCCGCATGGAGAGCTCTCGGATTTTGCATGTCTTTCAAACTTGGTTTGCAAAGTTTCTAGGTCATTCCTTCCTGCGCCCTTCTTTCCCAGGCCTCAAGGCCAGAGTCAGGCAGAGGAATTAGAAAAACAGGCAGACTGTTCTCCCTTTTTCTCTCCTCCTGTGTGACAGGCTCTGGGCCAGAAACCCCCAAACCAATCCATGCTACAGACTGAAGTCCAACCCCATTGGTTGTCTGGTGAGACTGTTACAGCTTTTCTTGTCTCTAGTCCTCAGCTTGTATTTCTTTCTTTCTTTATTCATTTTAATAGTAGCATCATATAACTAAAACACCATTACAAAAATGTCGTGGAAAGTTCAAAACTATTCATTATCCATTTCATACAGATTAAAATTGCCATCAAGGCTGTTTGGATTTGACTCGCGTTCCTTTCCTTCTGATGAGCCGGATAGAGAAGGCAAAAGATGCTAATTCATCCTTACATCTCTATCATATCTTGGCTTTTACTATATAAAGCATCAAGGTCGCATTCTGGGGAAATGTCTTTTTACCAAAGGTGCTATAATAATAATGAAGAAGCAATTTGTTTCAGCAAACTGCCTGCAGTAATGAGGCTTAATTATAACCATGTTATTAATACCGCTGCTTAAGGTAATTCACTTCTGAG